>CAMAOD020000188.1:0-600000 GCA_945859595.2 Megachile willughbiella | reverse complement strand
AATAATAGAAATAAGGATAAAAATAAGAGTTATTACATAATAAAAATAGGAATATGGCTAAAAGTAATAGTTATAATCATAATAATAATAGTAATAAGGACAAAAATAAGAGTTATTACGATAATAATAATAGTAATAAGGATGAAAGTAAGAGTTAATACGATGATAAAATAGGAATAAGGACAAGAATAAGAGTTATTACGATAATAATAATAGTTATAAGTAAAAAATAAGAGTTATTACGATAATAATAATAGTTATAAGGATAAAAATAAGAGTTATTACGATAATAATAATAGTTATAAGGATAAAAATAAGAGTTACTACGATAATAATAATAGAAATAAGGATAAAAATAAGCGTTATTACATAATAAAAATAGGAATATGGCTGAAAGTAGTAGTTATAATGGTAATAATAACAGAAATAAGGACAAAAATAAGAGTTATTACGATAATAATAATAGTAATGAGGATGAAAGTAAGAGTTAATACGATGATAAAATAGGAATAAGGACAAAAATAAGAATTATTACGATAATAATAATAGTAACAAGGGAAAAAGTAAGAGTTAATACGATTATAAAATAGGAATAAGGACAAAAATAAGAGTTATTACATAATAAAAATAGGAATAAGGATGAAAATAATGGTTTAAATGATAATAATAATAGTTATAAGGATAAAAATGAGAGTTATTACGATAATAATAATAGTTATAAGGATGAAAATAAGAGTTACTACGATAATAATAATAGAAATAAGGATGAAAATAAGAGTTATTACATAATAAAAATAGGAATATGGCTAAAAGCAATAGTTATAATCATAATAATGAAAGTAATAAGGACAAAAATAAGAGTTATTACATAATAAAAATAGGAATAAGGCTGAAAATAATGGTTATAATGATAATAATAATAGTTATAAGGATAAAAATAAGAGTTATTACGATAATAATAATAGTTATAAGGATAAAAATAAGAGTTACTACGATCATAATAATAGAAATAAGGATAAAAATAAGAGTTATTACATAATAAAGATAAGAGTTATTACGATAATAATAATAGTTATAAGGATAAAAATAAGAGTTATTACGATAATAATAATAGAAATAAGCATAAAAATAAGAGTTAATACGATGATAAAATACGAATAAGGACAAAAATTAGAGCTATTACAATAATAATAATAGTTATAAGGATAAAAATAAGAGTTATTACATAATAAAAATAGGAATAAGGATGAAAATAATGGTTTAAATGATAATAATAATAGTTATAAGGATAAAAATGAGAGTTATTACGATAATAATAATAGTTATAAGGATAAAAATAAGAGTTACTACGATAATAATAATAGAAATAAGGATGAAAATAAGAGTTATTACATAATAAAAATAGGAATATGGCTAAAAGCAATAGTTATAATCATAATAATAAAAGTAATAAGGACAAAAATAAGAGTTATTACGATAATAATAATAGTAACAAGGGTAAAAGTAAGAGTTAATACGATTATAAAATAGGAATAAGGACAAAAATAAGAGTTATTACATAATAAAAATAGGAATAAGGCTGAAAATAATGGTTATAATGATAATAATAATAGAAATAAGGATAAAAATAAGCGTTATTACATAATAAAAATAGGAATATGGCTGAAAGTAGTAGTTATAATGATAATAATAACAGAAATAAGGATAATAATAAGAGTTACTACGATAATAATAATAGAAATAAGGATAAAAATAAGAGTTATTACATAATAAAAATAGGAATATGGCTAAAAGTAATAGTTATAATCATAATAATAATAGTAATAAGGACAAAAATAAGAGTTATTACGATAATAATAATAGTAATAAGGATGAAAGTAAGAGTTAATACGATGATAAAATAGGAATAAGGACAAAAATAAGTGTTATTACTATAATAATAATAGTTATAAGGATAAAAATAAGAGTTATTACGATAACAATAATAGAAATAAGGAAAAAAATAAGAGTTATTACATAATAAAAATAGGAATATGGCTGAAAGTAGTAGTTATAATGATAATAATAACAGAAATAAGGATAATAATAAGAGTTATTACGATAATAATAATAGTAATAAGGATAAAAGTGGGAGTTAATACGATGATAAAATAGGAATAAGGAGAAGAATAAGAGTTATTACGATAATAATAATAGTTATAAGTAAAAAATAAGAGTTATTACGATAATAATAATAGTTATAAGGATAAAAATAAGAGTTATTACGATAATAATAATAGTAATAAGGATAAAAGTAAGAGTTAATACGACGATAAAATAGGAGTAAGGACAAAAATAAGAGTTATTACGATGATACAATAGGAATAAGGACAAGAATAAGAGTTATTACGATAATAATAATAGTTATAAGGATAAAAATAAGAGTTATTACGATAATAATAATAGTTATAAGGATAGAAATAAGAGTTATTACGATAATAATAATAGTTATAAGGATAAGAATAAGAGTTACTACGATAATAATAATGGAAATAAGGATAGAAATAAGAGTTATTACATAATAAAAATAGGAATATGGCTAAAAGTAATAGTTATAATCATAATAATAATAGTAATAAGGACAAAAATAAGAGTTACTACGATAATAATAATAGAAATAAGAATAAAAATAAGAGTTATTACGATAATAATAATAGTAATGAGGATAAAAGTAAGAGTTAATACGATGATAAAATAGAAATAAGGACAAAACTGAGAGTTATTACGATAATAATAAAAGCTATAAGGATAAAAATAAGAGTTACTACGATAATAATAATAGAAATAACGATAAAAATAAGAGTTATTACATAATAAAAATAGGAATATGGCTGAAAGTAATAGTTATAATGATAATAATAACAGAAATAAGGATAAAAATAAGAGTTATTACGATAATAATAATAGTAATAAGGATAAAAGTAAGAGTTAATACGATGATAAAATAGGAATAAGGACAAGAATAAGAGTTATTACGATAATAATAATAGTTATAAGTAAAAAATAAGAGTTATTACGATAATAATAATAGTTATAAGGATAAAAATAAGAGTTATTACGATAATAATAATAGTAATAAGGATAAAAGTAAGAGTTAATACGACGATAAAATAGGAGTAAGGACAAAAATAAGAGTTATTACGATGATACAATAGGAATAAGGACAAGAATAAGAGTTATTACGATAATAATAATAGTTATAAGGATAAAAATAAGAGTTATTACGATAATAATAATAGTTATAAGGATAGAAATAAGAGTTATTACGATAATAATAATAGTTATAAGGATAAGAATAAGAGTTACTACGATAATAATAATGGAAATAAGGATAGAAATAAGAGTTATTACATAATAAAAATAGGAATATGGCTAAAAGTAATAGTTATAATCATAATAATAATAGTAATAAGGACAAAAATAAGAGTTACTACGATAATAATAATAGAAATAAGAATAAAAATAAGAGTTATTACGATAATAATAATAGTAATGAGGATAAAAGTAAGAGTTAATACGATGATAAAATAGAAATAAGGACAAAACTGAGAGTTATTACGATATTAATAAAAGCTATAAGGATAAAAATAAGAGTTACTACGATAATAATAATAGAAATAACGATAAAAATAAGAGTTATTACATAATAAAAATAGGAATATGGCTGAAAGTAATAGTTATAATGATAATAATAACAGAAATAAGGATAAAAATAAGAGTTATTACGATAATAATAATAGTAATAAGGATAAAAGTAAGAGTTAATACGATGATAAAATAGGAATAAGGACAAGAATAAGAGTTATTACGATAATAATAATAGTTATAAGTAAAAAATAAGAGTTATTACGATAATAATAATAGTTATAAGGATAAAAATAAGAGTTATTACGATAATAATAATAGTTATAAGGATAAAAATAAGAGTTACTACGATAATAATAATAGAAATAAGGATAAAAATAAGCGTTATTACATAATAAAAATAGGAATATGGCTAAAAGTAATAGTTATAATCATAATAATAATAGTAATAAGGACAAAAATAAGAGTTATTACGATAACAATAATAGAAATAAGGATAAAAATAAGAGTTATTACATAATAAAAATAGGAATATGGCTGAAAGTAATAGTTATAATCATAATAATAATAGTAATGAGGACAAAAATAAGAATTATTACGATAATAATAATAGTAACAAGGGAAAAAGTAAGAGTTAATACGATTATAAAATAGGAATAAGGCTGAAAATAATGGTTATAATGATAATAATAATAGTTATAAGGATAAAAATAAGAGTTATTACGATAATAATAATAGTTATAAGGATAAAAATAAGGGTTACTACGATCATAATAATAGAAATAAGGATAAAAATAAGAGTTATTACATAATAAAAATAGGAATAAGGATAAAAATAAGAGTTATTACGATAATAATAATAGTTATAAGGATAAAAATAAGAGTTATTACGATAATAATAATAGAAATAAGCATAAAAATAAGAGTTAATACGATGATAAAATACGAATAAGGACAAAAATAAGAGTTATTACATAATAAAAATAGGAATAAGGCTGAAAATAATGGTTATAATGATAATAATAATAGAAATAAGGATAAAAATAAGCGTTATTACATAATAAAAATAGGAATATGGCTGAAAGTAGTAGTTATAATGATAATAATAACAGAAATAAGGATAATAATAAGAGTTACTACGATAATAATAATAGAAATAAGGATAAAAATAAGAGTCATTACATAATAAAAATAGGAATATGGCTAAAAGTAATAGTTATAATCATAATAATAATAGTAATAAGGACAAAAATAAGAGTTATTACGATAATAATAATAGTAATAAGGATGAAAGTAAGAGTTAATACGATGATAAAATAGGAATAAGGACAAAAATAAGTGTTATTACTATTATAATAATAGTTATAAGGATAAAAATAAGAGTTATTACGATAACAATAATAGAAATAAGGATAAAAATAAGAGTTATTACATAATAAAAATAGGAATATGGCTGAAAGTAATAGTTATAATCATAATAATAATAGTAATGAGGACAAAAATAAGAATTATTACGATAATAATAATAGTCACAAGGGAAAAAGTAAGAGTTAATACGATTATAAAATAGGAATAAGGACAAAAATAAGAGTTATTACATAATAAAAATAGGAATAAGGATGAAAATAATGGTTTAAATGATAATAATAATAGTTATAAGGATAAAAATGAGAGTTATTACGATAATAATAATAGTAATAAGGATGAAAGTAAGAGTTAATACGATGATAAAATAGGAATAAGGACAAAAATAAGTGTTATTACTATTATAATAATAGTTATAAGGATAAAAATAAGAGTTATTACGATAACAATAATAGAAATAAGGATAAAAATAAGAGTTATTACATAATAAAAATAGGAATATGGCTGAAAGTAATAGTTATAATCATAATAATAATAGTAATGAGGACAAAAATAAGAATTATTACGATAATAATAATAGTAACAAGGGAAAAAGTAAGAGTTAATACGATTATAAAATAGGAATAAGGACAAAAATAAGAGTTATTACATAATAAAAATAGGAATAAGGATGAAAATAATGGTTTAAATGATAATAATAATAGTTATAAGGATAAAAATGAGAGTTATTACGATAATAATAATAGTTATAAGGATAAAAATAAGAGTTACTACGATAATAATAATAGAAATAAGGATGAAAATAAGAGTTATTACATAATAAAAATAGGAATATGGCTAAAAGCAATAGTTATAATCATAATAATGAAAGTAATAAGGACAAAAATAAGAGTTATTACATAATAAAAATAGGAATAAGGCTGAAAATAATGGTTATAATGATAATAATAATAGTTATAAGGATAAAAATAAGAGTTATTACGATAATAATAATAGTTATAAGGATAAAAATAAGAGTTACTACGATCATAATAATAGAAATAAGGATAAAAATAAGAGTTATTACATAATAAAAATAAGAGTTATTACGATAATAATAATAGTTATAAGGATAAAAATAAGAGTTATTACGATAATAATAATAGAAATAAGCATAAAAATAAGAGTTAATACGATGATAAAATACGAATAAGGACAAAAATTAGAGCTATTACAATAATAATAATAGTTATAAGGATAAAAATAAGAGTTATTACATAATAAAAATAGGAATAAGGATGAAAATAATGGTTTAAATGATAATAATAATAGTTATAAGGATAAAAATGAGAGTTATTACGATAATAATAATAGTTATAAGGATAAAAATAAGAGTTACTACGATAATAATAATAGAAATAAGGATGAAAATAAGAGTTATTACATAATAAAAATAGGAATATGGCTAAAAGCAATAGTTATAATCATAATAATAAAAGTAATAAGGACAAAAATAAGAGTTATTACGATAATAATAATAGTAATGAGGATGAAAGTAAGAGTTAATACGATGATAAAATAGGAATAAGGACAAAAATAAGAGTTATTACGATAATAATAATAGTAACAAGGGTAAAAGTAAGAGTTAATACGATTATAAAATAGGAATAAGGACAAAAATAAGAGTTATTACATAATAAAAATAGGAATAAGGCTGAAAATAATGGTTATAATGATAATAATAATAGAAATAAGGATAAAAATAAGCGTTATTACATAATAAAAATAGGAATATGGCTGAAAGTAGTAGTTATAATGATAATAATAACAGAAATAAGGATAATAATAAGAGTTATTACGATAATAATAATAGTTATAAGGATAAAAATAAGAGTTACTACGATAAAAATAATAGAAATAAGGATAAAAATAAGAGTTATTACATAATAAAAATAGGAATATGGCTGAAAGTAATAGTTACAATCATAATAATAATAGTAATAAGGACAAAAATAAGAGTTATTCCGATAATAATAATAGTAACAAGGGTAAAAGTAAGAGTTAATACGATTATAAAATAGGAATAAGGACAAAAATAAGAGTTATTACATAATAAAAATAGGAATAAGGCTGAAAATAATGGTTATAATGATAATAATAATAGAAATAAGGATAAAAATAAGAGTTATTACGATAATAATAATAGTAATAAGGATAAAAGTGGGAGTTAATACGATGATAAAATAGGAATAAGGACAAGAATAAGAGTTATTACGATAATAATAATAGTTATAAGGATAAAAGTGGGAGTTAATACGATGATAAAATAGGAATAAGGACAAGAAAAAGAGTTATTACGATAATAATAATAGTTGTAAGTAAAAAATAAGAGTTATTACGATAATAATAATAGTTATAAGGATAAAAATGAGAGTTATTACGATAATAATAATAGTTATAAGGATAAAAATAAGAGTTAATACGATGATAAAATAGGAATAAGGACAAAAATAAGAGTTATTACGATAATAATAATAGTAACAAGGGTAAAAGTAACAGTTAATACGATTATAAAATAGGAATAAGGACAAAAATAAGAGTTATTACATAATAAAAATAGGAATAAGGCTGAAAATAATGGTTATAATGATAATAATAATAGAAATAAGGATACAAATAAGCGTTATTACATAATAAAAATAGGAATATGGCTGAAAGTAGTAGTTATAATGATAATAATAACAGAAATAAGGATAATAATAAGAGTTATTACGATAATAATAATAGTAATAAGGATAAAAGTGGGAGTTAATACGATGATAAAATAGGAATAAGGAGAAGAATAAGAGTTATTACGATAATAATAATAGTTATAAGTAAAAAATAAGAGTTATTACGATAATAATAATAGTTATAAGGATAAAAATAAGAGTTATTACGATATTAATAATAGTAATAAGGATAAAAGTAAGAGTTAATACGATGATAAAATAGGAATAAGGACAAAAATAAGAGTTATTACGATGATACAATAGGAATAAGGACAAGAATAAGAGTTATTACGATAATAATAATAGTTATAAGGATAAAAATAAGAGTTATTACGATAATAATAATAGTTATAAGGATAGAAATAAGAGTTATTACGATAATAATAATAGTTATAAGGATAAGAATAAGAGTTACTACGATAATAATAATGGAAATAAGGATAAAAATAAGAGTTATTACATAATAAAAATAGGAATATGGCTAAAAGTAATAGTTATAATCATAATAATAATAGTAATAAGGACAAAAATAAGAGTTATTACGATAATAATAATAGTTATAAGGATAAAAATAAGAGTTACTACGATAATAATAATAGAAATAAGAATAAAAATAAGAGTTATTACGATAATAATAATAGTAATGAGGATAAAAGTAAGAGTTAATACGATGATAAAATAGGAATAAGGACAAAACTGAGAGTTATTCCGATAATAATAAAAGCTATAAGGATAAAAATAAGAGTTACTACGATAATAATAATAGAAATAACGATAAAAATAAGAGTCATTACATAATAAAAATAGGAATATGGCTAAAAGTAATAGTTATAATCATAATAATAATAGTAATAAGGACAAAAATAAGAGTTATTACGATAATAATAATAGTAATAAGGATGAAAGTAAGAGTTAATACGATGATAAAATAGGAATAAGGACAAAAATAAGTGTTATTACTATTATAATAATAGTTATAAGGATAAAAATAAGAGTTATTACGATAACAATAATAGAAATAAGGATAAAAATAAGAGTTATTACATAATAAAAATAGGAATATGGCTGAAAGTAATAGTTATAATCATAATAATAATAGTAATGAGGACAAAAATAAGAATTATTACGATAATAATAATAGTCACAAGGGAAAAAGTAAGAGTTAATACGATTATAAAATAGGAATAAGGACAAAAATAAGAGTTATTACATAATAAAAATAGGAATAAGGATGAAAATAATGGTTTAAATGATAATAATAATAGTTATAAGGATAAAAATGAGAGTTATTACGATAATAATAATAGTAATAAGGATGAAAGTAAGAGTTAATACGATGATAAAATAGGAATAAGGACAAAAATAAGTGTTATTACTATTATAATAATAGTTATAAGGATAAAAATAAGAGTTATTACGATAACAATAATAGAAATAAGGATAAAAATAAGAGTTATTACATAATAAAAATAGGAATATGGCTGAAAGTAATAGTTATAATCATAATAATAATAGTAATGAGGACAAAAATAAGAATTATTACGATAATAATAATAGTAACAAGGGAAAAAGTAAGAGTTAATACGATTATAAAATAGGAATAAGGACAAAAATAAGAGTTATTACATAATAAAAATAGGAATAAGGATGAAAATAATGGTTTAAATGATAATAATAATAGTTATAAGGATAAAAATGAGAGTTATTACGATAATAATAATAGTTATAAGGATAAAAATAAGAGTTACTACGATAATAATAATAGAAATAAGGATGAAAATAAGAGTTATTACATAATAAAAATAGGAATATGGCTAAAAGCAATAGTTATAATCATAATAATGAAAGTAATAAGGACAAAAATAAGAGTTATTACATAATAAAAATAGGAATAAGGCTGAAAATAATGGTTATAATGATAATAATAATAGTTATAAGGATAAAAATAAGAGTTATTACGATAATAATAATAGTTATAAGGATAAAAATAAGAGTTACTACGATCATAATAATAGAAATAAGGATAAAAATAAGAGTTATTACATAATAAAAATAAGAGTTATTACGATAATAATAATAGTTATAAGGATAAAAATAAGAGTTATTACGATAATAATAATAGAAATAAGCATAAAAATAAGAGTTAATACGATGATAAAATACGAATAAGGACAAAAATTAGAGCTATTACAATAATAATAATAGTTATAAGGATAAAAATAAGAGTTATTACATAATAAAAATAGGAATAAGGATGAAAATAATGGTTTAAATGATAATAATAATAGTTATAAGGATAAAAATGAGAGTTATTACGATAATAATAATAGTTATAAGGATAAAAATAAGAGTTACTACGATAATAATAATAGAAATAAGGATGAAAATAAGAGTTATTACATAATAAAAATAGGAATATGGCTAAAAGCAATAGTTATAATCATAATAATAAAAGTAATAAGGACAAAAATAAGAGTTATTACGATAATAATAATAGTAATGAGGATGAAAGTAAGAGTTAATACGATGATAAAATAGGAATAAGGACAAAAATAAGAGTTATTACGATAATAATAATAGTAACAAGGGTAAAAGTAAGAGTTAATACGATTATAAAATAGGAATAAGGACAAAAATAAGAGTTATTACATAATAAAAATAGGAATAAGGCTGAAAATAATGGTTATAATGATAATAATAATAGAAATAAGGATAAAAATAAGCGTTATTACATAATAAAAATAGGAATATGGCTGAAAGTAGTAGTTATAATGATAATAATAACAGAAATAAGGATAATAATAAGAGTTATTACGATAATAATAATAGTTATAAGGATAAAAATAAGAGTTACTACGATAAAAATAATAGAAATAAGGATAAAAATAAGAGTTATTACATAATAAAAATAGGAATATGGCTGAAAGTAATAGTTACAATCATAATAATAATAGTAATAAGGACAAAAATAAGAGTTATTCCGATAATAATAATAGTAACAAGGGTAAAAGTAAGAGTTAATACGATTATAAAATAGGAATAAGGACAAAAATAAGAGTTATTACATAATAAAAATAGGAATAAGGCTGAAAATAATGGTTATAATGATAATAATAATAGAAATAAGGATAAAAATAAGAGTTATTACGATAATAATAATAGTAATAAGGATAAAAGTGGGAGTTAATACGATGATAAAATAGGAATAAGGACAAGAATAAGAGTTATTACGATAATAATAATAGTTATAAGGATAAAAGTGGGAGTTAATACGATGATAAAATAGGAATAAGGACAAGAAAAAGAGTTATTACGATAATAATAATAGTTGTAAGTAAAAAATAAGAGTTATTACGATAATAATAATAGTTATAAGGATAAAAATGAGAGTTATTACGATAATAATAATAGTTATAAGGATAAAAATAAGAGTTAATACGATGATAAAATAGGAATAAGGACAAAAATAAGAGTTATTACGATAATAATAATAGTAACAAGGGTAAAAGTAACAGTTAATACGATTATAAAATAGGAATAAGGACAAAAATAAGAGTTATTACATAATAAAAATAGGAATAAGGCTGAAAATAATGGTTATAATGATAATAATAATAGAAATAAGGATACAAATAAGCGTTATTACATAATAAAAATAGGAATATGGCTGAAAGTAGTAGTTATAATGATAATAATAACAGAAATAAGGATAATAATAAGAGTTATTACGATAATAATAATAGTAATAAGGATAAAAGTGGGAGTTAATACGATGATAAAATAGGAATAAGGAGAAGAATAAGAGTTATTACGATAATAATAATAGTTATAAGTAAAAAATAAGAGTTATTACGATAATAATAATAGTTATAAGGATAAAAATAAGAGTTATTACGATATTAATAATAGTAATAAGGATAAAAGTAAGAGTTAATACGATGATAAAATAGGAATAAGGACAAAAATAAGAGTTATTACGATGATACAATAGGAATAAGGACAAGAATAAGAGTTATTACGATAATAATAATAGTTATAAGGATAAAAATAAGAGTTATTACGATAATAATAATAGTTATAAGGATAGAAATAAGAGTTATTACGATAATAATAATAGTTATAAGGATAAGAATAAGAGTTACTACGATAATAATAATGGAAATAAGGATAAAAATAAGAGTTATTACATAATAAAAATAGGAATATGGCTAAAAGTAATAGTTATAATCATAATAATAATAGTAATAAGGACAAAAATAAGAGTTATTACGATAATAATAATAGTTATAAGGATAAAAATAAGAGTTACTACGATAATAATAATAGAAATAAGAATAAAAATAAGAGTTATTACGATAATAATAATAGTAATGAGGATAAAAGTAAGAGTTAATACGATGATAAAATAGGAATAAGGACAAAACTGAGAGTTATTCCGATAATAATAAAAGCTATAAGGATAAAAATAAGAGTTACTACGATAATAATAATAGAAATAACGATAAAAATAAGAGTTATTACATAATAAAAATAGGAATATGGCTGAAAGTAATAGTTATAATGATAATAATAACAGAAATAAGGATAAAAATAAGAGTTATTACGATAATAATAATAGTAATAAGGATAAAAGTAAGAGTTAATACGATGATAAAATAGGAATAAGGACAAGAATAAGAGTTATTACGATAATAATAATAGTTATAAGTAAAAAATAAGAGTTATTACGATAATAATAATAGTTATAAGGATAAAAATAAGAGTTATTACGATAATAATAATAGTTATAAGGATAAAAATAAGAGTTACTACGATAATAATAATAGAAATAAGGATAAAAATAAGCGTTATTACATAATAAAAATAGGAATATGGCTGAAAGTAGTAGTTATAATGGTAATAATAACAGAAATAAGGACAAAAATAAGAGTTATTACGATAATAATAATAGTAATGAGGATGAAAGTAAGAGTTAATACGATGATAAAATAGGAATAAGGACAAAAATAAGAATTATTACGATAATAATAATAGTAACAAGGGAAAAAGTAAGAGTTAATACGATTATAAAATAGGAATAAGGACAAAAATAAGAGTTATTACATAATAAAAATAGGAATAAGGATGAAAATAATGGTTTAAATGATAATAATAATAGTTATAAGGATAAAAATGAGAGTTATTACGATAATAATAATAGTTATAAGGATGAAAATAAGAGTTACTACGATAATAATAATAGAAATAAGGATGAAAATAAGAGTTATTACATAATAAAAATAGGAATATGGCTAAAAGCAATAGTTATAATCATAATAATGAAAGTAATAAGGACAAAAATAAGAGTTATTACATAATAAAAATAGGAATAAGGCTGAAAATAATGGTTATAATGATAATAATAATAGAAATAAGGATAAAAATAAGCGTTATTACATAATAAAAATAGGAATATGGCTGAAAGTAGTAGTTATAATGATAATAATAACAGAAATAAGGATAATAATAAGAGTTACTACGATAATAATAATAGAAATAAGGATAAAAATAAGAGTTATTACATAATAAAAATAGGAATATGGCTAAAAGTAATAGTTATAATCATAATAATAATAGTAATAAGGACAAAAATAAGAGTTATTACGATAATAATAATAGTAATAAGGATGAAAGTAAGAGTTAATACGATGATAAAATAGGAATAAGGACAAAAATAAGTGTTATTACTATAATAATAATAGTTATAAGGATAAAAATAAGAGTTATTACGATAACAATAATAGAAATAAGGAAAAAAATAAGAGTTATTACATAATAAAAATAGGAATATGGCTGAAAGTAGTAGTTATAATGATAATAATAACAGAAATAAGGATAATAATAAGAGTTATTACGATAATAATAATAGTAATAAGGATAAAAGTGGGAGTTAATACGATGATAAAATAGGAATAAGGAGAAGAATAAGAGTTATTACGATAATAATAATAGTTATAAGTAAAAAATAAGAGTTATTACGATAATAATAATAGTTATAAGGATAAAAATAAGAGTTATTACGATAATAATAATAGTAATAAGGATAAAAGTAAGAGTTAATACGACGATAAAATAGGAGTAAGGACAAAAATAAGAGTTATTACGATGATACAATAGGAATAAGGACAAGAATAAGAGTTATTACGATAATAATAATAGTTATAAGGATAAAAATAAGAGTTATTACGATAATAATAATAGTTATAAGGATAGAAATAAGAGTTATTACGATAATAATAATAGTTATAAGGATAAGAATAAGAGTTACTACGATAATAATAATGGAAATAAGGATAGAAATAAGAGTTATTACATAATAAAAATAGGAATATGGCTAAAAGTAATAGTTATAATCATAATAATAATAGTAATAAGGACAAAAATAAGAGTTACTACGATAATAATAATAGAAATAAGAATAAAAATAAGAGTTATTACGATAATAATAATAGTAATGAGGATAAAAGTAAGAGTTAATACGATGATAAAATAGAAATAAGGACAAAACTGAGAGTTATTACGATAATAATAAAAGCTATAAGGATAAAAATAAGAGTTACTACGATAATAATAATAGAAATAACGATAAAAATAAGAGTTATTACATAATAAAAATAGGAATATGGCTGAAAGTAATAGTTATAATGATAATAATAACAGAAATAAGGATAAAAATAAGAGTTATTACGATAATAATAATAGTAATAAGGATAAAAGTAAGAGTTAATACGATGATAAAATAGGAATAAGGACAAGAATAAGAGTTATTACGATAATAATAATAGTTATAAGTAAAAAATAAGAGTTATTACGATAATAATAATAGTTATAAGGATAAAAATAAGAGTTATTACGATAATAATAATAGTTATAAGGATAAAAATAAGAGTTACTACGATAATAATAATAGAAATAAGGATAAAAATAAGCGTTATTACATAATAAAAATAGGAATATGACTAAAAGTAATAGTTATAATCATAATAATAATAGTAATAAGGACAAAAATAAGAGTTATTACGATAACAATAATAGAAATAAGGATAAAAATAAGAGTTATTACATAATAAAAATAGGAATATGGCTGAAAGTAATAGTTATAATCATAATAATAATAGTAATGAGGACAAAAATAAGAATTATTACGATAATAATAATAGTAACAAGGGAAAAAGTAAGAGTTAATACGATTATAAAATAGGAATAAGGCTGAAAATAATGGTTATAATGATAATAATAATAGTTATAAGGATAAAAATAAGAGTTATTACGATAATAATAATAGTTATAAGGATAAAAATAAGGGTTACTACGATCATAATAATAGAAATAAGGATAAAAATAAGAGTTATTACATAATAAAAATAGGAATAAGGATAAAAATAAGAGTTATTACGATAATAATAATAGTTATAAGGATAAAAATAAGAGTTATTACGATAATAATAATAGAAATAAGCATAAAAATAAGAGTTAATACGATGATAAAATACGAATAAGGACAAAAATAAGAGTTATTACATAATAAAAATAGGAATAAGGCTGAAAATAATGGTTATAATGATAATAATAATAGAAATAAGGATAAAAATAAGCGTTATTACATAATAAAAATAGGAATATGGCTGAAAGTAGTAGTTATAATGATAATAATAACAGAAATAAGGATAATAATAAGAGTTACTACGATAATAATAATAGAAATAAGGATAAAAATAAGAGTTATTACATAATAAAAATAGGAATATGGCTAAAAGTAATAGTTATAATCATAATAATAATAGTAATAAGGACAAAAATAAGAGTTATTACGATAATAATAATAGTAATAAGGATGAAAGTAAGAGTTATTACATAATAAAAATAGGAATATGGCTGAAAGTAATAGTTATAATCATAATAATAATAGTAATAAGGACAAAAATAACAGTTATTACGATAATAATAATAGTAACAAGAGTAAAAGTAAGAGTTAATACGATTATAAAATAGGAATAAGGACAAAAATAAGAGTTATTACATAATAAAAATAGGAATAAGGCTGAAAATAATGGTTATAATGATAATAATAATAGAAATAAGGATAAAAATAAGAGTTATTACGATAATAATAATAGTAATAAGGATAAAAGTAAGAGTTAATACGATGATAAAATAGGAATAAGGACAAAAATAAGAGTTATTACGATAATAATAATAGAAATAAGGATAAAAATAAGAGTTATTACATAATAAAAATAGGAATATGGCTGAAAGTAAAAGTTATAATGATAATAATAACAGGAATAAGGATAAAAATAAGAGTTATAACGATAATAATAATAGTAATAAGGATAAAAGTGGGAGTTAATACGATGATAAAATAGGAATAAGGACAAGAAAAAGAGTTATTACGATAATAATAATAGTTGTAAGTAAAAAATAAGAGTTATTACGATAATAATAATAGTTATAAGGATAAAAATGAGAGTTATTACGATAATAATAATAGTTATAAGGATAAAAATAAGAGTTACTACGATAATAATAAGAGAAATAAGGATGAAAATAAGAGTTATTACATAATAAAAATAGGAATATGGCTAAAAGCAATAGTTATAATCATAATAATAAAAGTAATAAGGACAAAAATAAGAGTTATTACGATAATAATAATAGTAATAAGGATGAAAGTAAGAGTTAATACGATGATAAAATAGGAATAAGGACAAGAATAAGAGTTATTACGATAATAATAATAGTTATAAGGATAAAAATAAGAGTTATTACGATAATAATAATAGTTATAAGGATAAAAATAAGAGTTACTACGGTAATAATAATAGAAATAAGGATAAAAATAAGAGTTATTACATAATAAAAATAGGAATATGGCTAAAAGTAATAGTTATAATCATAATAATAATAGTAATAAGGACAAAAATAAGAGTTATTACGATAATAATAATAGTTATAAGGATAAAAATAAGAGTTATTACGATAACAATAATAGAAATAAGGATAAAAATAAGAGTTATTACATAATAAAAATAGGAATATGGCTGAAAGTAATAGTTACAATCATAATAATAATAGTAATAAGGACAAAAATAAGAGTTATTCCGATAATAATAATAGTAACAAGGGTAAAAGTAAGAGTTAATACGATTATAAAATAGGAATAAGGACAAAAATAAGAGTTATTACATAATAAAAATAGGAATAAGGCTGAAAATAATGGTTATAATAATAATAATAATAGAAATAAGGATAAAAATAAGCGTTATTACATAATAAAAATAGGAATATGGCTGAAAGTAGTAGTTATAATGATAATAATAACAGAAATAAGGATAATAATAAGAGTTATTACGATAATAATAATAGTAATAAGGATAAAAGTGGGAGTTAATACGATGATAAAATAGGAATAAGGAGAAGAATAAGAGTTATTACGATAATAATAATAGTTACAAGTAAAAAATAAGAGTTGTTACGATAATAATAATAGTTATAAGGATAAAAATAAGAGTTATTACGATAATAATAATAGTAATAAGGATAAAAGTAAGAGTTAATACGATGATAAAATAGGAATAAGGACAAAAATAAGAGTTATTACGATGATACAATAGGAATAAGGACAAGAATAAGAGTTATTCCGATAATAATAATAGTTATAAGGATAAAAATAAGAGTTATTACGATAATAATAATAGTAATAAGGATAAAAGTAAGAGTTAATACGATGATAAAATAGGAATAAGGACAAAAATAAGAGTTATTACGATAATAATAATAGAAATAAGGATAAAAATAAGAGTTATTACATAATAAAAATAGGAATATGGCTGAAAGTAAAAGTTATAATGATAATAATAACAGGAATAAGGATAAAAATAAGAGTTATAACGATAATAATAATAGTAATAAGGATAAAAGTGGGAGTTAATACGATGATAAAATAGGAATAAGGACAAGAAAAAGAGTTATTACGATAATAATAATAGTTGTAAGTAAAAAATAAGAGTTATTACGATAATAATAATAGTTATAAGGATAAAAATGAGAGTTATTACGATAATAATAATAGTTATAAGGATAAAAATAAGAGTTACTACGATAATAATAAGAGAAATAAGGATGAAAATAAGAGTTATTACATAATAAAAATAGGAATATGGCTAAAAGCAATAGTTATAATCATAATAATAAAAGTAATAAGGACAAAAATAAGAGTTATTACGATAATAATAATAGTAATAAGGATGAAAGTAAGAGTTAATACGATGATAAAATAGGAATAAGGACAAGAATAAGAGTTATTACGATAATAATAATAGTTATAAGGATAAAAATAAGAGTTATTACGATAATAATAATAGTTATAAGGATAAAAATAAGAGTTACTACGGTAATAATAATAGAAATAAGGATAAAAATAAGAGTTATTACATAATAAAAATAGGAATATGGCTAAAAGTAATAGTTATAATCATAATAATAATAGTAATAAGGACAAAAATAAGAGTTATTACGATAATAATAATAGTTATAAGGATAAAAATAAGAGTTATTACGATAACAATAATAGAAATAAGGATAAAAATAAGAGTTATTACATAATAAAAATAGGAATATGGCTGAAAGTAATAGTTACAATCATAATAATAATAGTAATAAGGACAAAAATAAGAGTTATTCCGATAATAATAATAGTAACAAGGGTAAAAGTAAGAGTTAATACGATTATAAAATAGGAATAAGGACAAAAATAAGAGTTATTACATAATAAAAATAGGAATAAGGCTGAAAATAATGGTTATAATAATAATAATAATAGAAATAAGGATAAAAATAAGCGTTATTACATAATAAAAATAGGAATATGGCTGAAAGTAGTAGTTATAATGATAATAATAACAGAAATAAGGATAATAATAAGAGTTATTACGATAATAATAATAGTAATAAGGATAAAAGTGGGAGTTAATACGATGATAAAATAGGAATAAGGAGAAGAATAAGAGTTATTACGATAATAATAATAGTTACAAGTAAAAAATAAGAGTTGTTACGATAATAATAATAGTTATAAGGATAAAAATAAGAGTTATTACGATAATAATAATAGTAATAAGGATAAAAGTAAGAGTTAATACGATGATAAAATAGGAATAAGGACAAAAATAAGAGTTATTACGATGATACAATAGGAATAAGGACAAGAATAAGAGTTATTCCGATAATAATAATAGTTATAAGGATAAAAATAAGAGTTATTACGATAATAATAATAGTTATAAGGATAGAAATAAGAGTTATTACGATAATAATAACAGTTATAAGGATAAAAATAAGAGTTACTACGATAATAATAATGGAAATAAGGATAAAAATAAGAGTTATTACGATAATAATAATAGTAACAAGGGTAAAAGTAAGAGTTAATACGATTATAAAATAGGAATAAGGACAAAAATAAGAGTTATTACATAATAAAAATAGGAATAAGGCTGAAAATAATGGTTATAATGATAATAATAATAGAAATAAGGATAAAAATAAGCGTTATTACATAATAAAAATAGGAATATGGCTGAAAGTAGTAGTTATAATGATAATAATAACAGAAATAAGGATAATAATAAGAGTTATTACGATAATAATAATAGTAATAAGGATAAAAGTGGGAGTTAATACGACGATAAAATAGGAATAAGGAGAAGAATAAGAGTTATTACGATAATAATAATAGTTATAAGTAAAAAATAAGAGTTATTACGATAATAATAATAGTTATAAGGATAAAAATAAGAGTTATTACGATAATAATAATAGTTATAAGGATAAAAATAAGAGTTACTACGATAATAATAATAGAAATAAGGATAAAAATAAGCGTTATTACATAATAAAAATAGGAATATGGCTGAAAGTAGTAGTTATAATGGTAATAATAACAGAAATAAGGATAATAATAAGAGTTATTACATAATAAAAATAGGAATATGGCTGAAAGTAATAGTTATAATCATAATAATAATAGTAATGAGGACAAAAATAAGAATTATTACGATAATAATAATAGTAACAAGGGAAAAAGTAAGAGTTAATACGATTATAAAATAGGAATAAGGACAAAAATAAGAGTTATTACATAATAAAAATAGGAATAAGGATGAAAATAATGGTTTAAATGATAATAATAATAGTTATAAGGATAAAAATGAGAGTTATTACGATAATAATAATAGTTATAAGGATAAAAATAAGAGTTACTACGATAATAATAATAGAAATAAGGATGAAAATAAGAGTTATTACATAATAAAAATAGGAATAAGGCTGAAAATAATGGTTATAATGATAATAATAATAGTTATAAGGATAAAAATAAGAGTTATTACGATAATAATAATAGTTATAAGGATAAAAATAAGAGTTACTACGATCATAATAATAGAAATAAGGATAAAAATAAGAGTTATTACATAATAAAAATAAGAGTTATTACGATAATAATAATAGTTATAAGGATAAAAATAAGAGTTATTACGATAATAATAATAGAAATAAGCATAAAAATAAGAGTTAATACGATGACAAAATACGAATAAGGACAAAAATTAGAGCTATTACAATAATAATAATAGTTATAAGGATAAAAATAAGAGTTATTACATAATAAAAATAGGAATAAGGATGAAAATAATGGTTTAAATGATAATAATAATAGTTATAAGGATAAAAATGAGAGTTATTACGATAATAATAATAATTATAAGGATAAAAATAAGAGTTACTACGATAATAATAATAGAAATAAGGATGAAAATAAGAGTTATTACATAATAAAAATAGGAATATGGCTAAAAGCAATAGTTATAATCATAATAATAAAAGTAATAAGGACAAAAATAAGAGTTATTACGATAATAATAATAGTAATGAGGATGAAAGTAAGAGTTAATACGATGATAAAATAGGAATAAGGACAAAAATAAGAGTTATTACGATAATAATAATAGTAACAAGGGTAAAAGTAAGAGTTAATACGATTATAAAATAGGAATAAGGACAAAAATAAGAGTTATTACATAATAAAAATAGGAATAAGGCTGAAAATAATGGTTATAATGATAATAATAATAGAAATAAGGATAAAAATAAGCGTTATTACATAATAAAAATAGGAATATGGCTGAAAGTAGTAGTTATAATGATAATAATAACAGAAATAAGGATAATAATAAGAGTTACTACGATAATAATAATAGAAATAAGGATAAAAATAAGAGTCATTACATAATAAAAATAGGAATATGGCTAAAAGTAATAGTTATAATCATAATAATAATAGTAATAAGGACAAAAATAAGAGTTATTACGATAATAATAATAGTAATAAGGATGAAAGTAAGAGTTAATACGATGATAAAATAGGAATAAGGACAAAAATAAGTGTTATTACTATTATAATAATAGTTATAAGGATAAAAATAAGAGTTATTACGATAACAATAATAGAAATAAGGATAAAAATAAGAGTTATTACATAATAAAAATAGGAATATGGCTGAAAGTAATAGTTATAATCATAATAATAATAGTAATGAGGACAAAAATAAGAATTATTACGATAATAATAATAGTAACAAGGGAAAAAGTAAGAGTTAATACGATTATAAAATAGGAATAAGGACAAAAATAAGAGTTATTACATAATAAAAATAGGAATAAGGATGAAAATAATGGTTTAAATGATAATAATAATAGTTATAAGGATAAAAATGAGAGTTATTACGATAATAATAATAGTAATAAGGATGAAAGTAAGAGTTAATACGATGATAAAATAGGAATAAGGACAAAAATAAGTGTTATTACTATTATAATAATAGTTATAAGGATAAAAATAAGAGTTATTACGATAACAATAATAGAAATAAGGATAAAAATAAGAGTTATTACATAATAAAAATAGGAATATGGCTGAAAGTAATAGTTATAATCATAATAATAATAGTAATGAGGACAAAAATAAGAATTATTACGATAATAATAATAGTAACAAGGGAAAAAGTAAGAGTTAATACGATTATAAAATAGGAATAAGGACAAAAATAAGAGTTATTACATAATAAAAATAGGAATAAGGATGAAAATAATGGTTTAAATGATAATAATAATAGTTATAAGGATAAAAATGAGAGTTATTACGATAATAATAATAGTTATAAGGATAAAAATAAGAGTTACTACGATAATAATAATAGAAATAAGGATGAAAATAAGAGTTATTACATAATAAAAATAGGAATATGGCTAAAAGCAATAGTTATAATCATAATAATGAAAGTAATAAGGACAAAAATAAGAGTTATTACATAATAAAAATAGGAATAAGGCTGAGAATAATGGTTATAATGATAATAATAATAGTTATAAGGATAAAAATAAGAGTTATTACGATAATAATAATAGTTATAAGGATAAAAATAAGAGTTACTACGATCATAATAATAGAAATAAGGATAAAAATAAGAGTTATTACATAATAAAAATAAGAGTTATTACGATAATAATAATAGTTATAAGGATAAAAATAAGAGTTATTACGATAATAATAATAGAAATAAGCATAAAAATAAGAGTTAATACGATGATAAAATACGAATAAGGACAAAAATTAGAGCTATTACAATAATAATAATAGTTATAAGGATAAAAATAAGAGTTATTACATAATAAAAATAGGAATAAGGATGAAAATAATGGTTTAAATGATAATAATAATAGTTATAAGGATAAAAATGAGAGTTATTACGATAATAATAATAGTTATAAGGATAAAAATAAGAGTTACTACGATAATAATAATAGAAATAAGGATGAAAATAAGAGTTATTACATAATAAAAATAGGAATATGGCTAAAAGCAATAGTTATAATCATAATAATAAAAGTAATAAGGACAAAAATAAGAGTTATTACGATAATAATAATAGTAATGAGGATGAAAGTAAGAGTTAATACGATGATAAAATAGGAATAAGGACAAAAATAAGAGTTATTACGATAATAATAATAGTAACAAGGGTAAAAGTAAGAGTTAATACGATTATAAAATAGGAATAAGGACAAAAATAAGAGTTATTACATAATAAAAATAGGAATAAGGCTGAAAATAATGGTTATAATGATAATAATAATAGAAATAAGGATAAAAATAAGCGTTATTACATAATAAAAATAGGAATATGGCTGAAAGTAGTAGTTATAATGATAATAATAACAGAAATAAGGATAATAATAAGAGTTATTACGATAATAATAATAGTTATAAGGATAAAAATAAGAGTTATTACGATAACAATAATAGAAATAAGGATAAAAATAAGAGTTATTACATAATAAAAATAGGAATATGGCTGAAAGTAATAGTTACAATCATAATAATAATAGTAATAAGGACAAAAATAAGAGTTATTCCGATAATAATAATAGTAACAAGGGTAAAAGTAAGAGTTAATACGATTATAAAATAGGAATAAGGACAAAAATAAGAGTTATTACATAATAAAAATAGGAATAAGGCTGAAAATAATGGTTATAATGATAATAATAATAGAAATAAGGATAAAAATAAGAGTTATTACGATAATAATAATAGTAATAAGGATAAAAGTGGGAGTTAATACGATGATAAAATAGGAATAAGGACAAGAATAAGAGTTATTACGATAATAATAATAGTTATAAGGATAAAAGTGGGAGTTAATACGATGATAAAATAGGAATAAGGACAAGAAAAAGAGTTATTACGATAATAATAATAGTTGTAAGTAAAAAATAAGAGTTATTACGATAATAATAATATTTATAAGGATAAAAATGAGAGTTATTACGATAATAATAATAGTTATAAGGATAAAAATAAGAGTTATTACGATATTAATAATAGTAATAAGGATAAAAGTAAGAGTTAATACGATGATAAAATAGGAATAAGGACAAAAATAAGAGTTATTACGATGATACAATAGGAATAAGGACAAGAATAAGAGTTATTACGATAATAATAATAGTTATAAGGATAAAAATAAGAGTTATTACGATAATAATAATAGTTATAAGGATAGAAATAAGAGTTATTACGATAATAATAATAGTTATAAGGATAAGAATAAGAGTTACTACGATAATAATAATGGAAATAAGGATAAAAATAAGAGTTATTACATAATAAAAATAGGAATATGGCTAAAAGTAATAGTTATAATCATAATAATAATAGTAATAAGGACAAAAATAAGAGTTATTACGATAATAATAATAGTTATAAGGATAAAAATAAGAGTTACTACGATAATAATAATAGAAATAAGAATAAAAATAAGAGTTATTACGATAATAATAATAGTAATGAGGATAAAAGTAAGAGTTAATACGATGATAAAATAGGAATAAGGACAAAACTGAGAGTTATTCCGATAATAATAAAAGCTATAAGGATAAAAATAAGAGTTACTACGATAATAATAATAGAAATAACGATAAAAATAAGAGTTATTACATAATAAAAATAGGAATATGGCTGAAAGTAATAGTTATAATGATAATAATAACAGAAATAAGGATAAAAATAAGAGTTATTACGATAATAATAATAGTAATAAGGATAAAAGTAAGAGTTAATACGATGATAAAATAGGAATAAGGACAAGAATAAGAGTTATTACGATAATAATAATAGTTATAAGTAAAAAATAAGAGTTATTACGATAATAATAATAGTTATAAGGATAAAAATAAGAGTTATTACGATAATAATAATAGTTATAAGGATAAAAATAAGAGTTACTACGATAATAATAATAGAAATAAGGATAAAAATAAGCGTTATTACATAATAAAAATAGGAATATGGCTGAAAGTAGTAGTTATAATGGTAATAATAACAGAAATAAGGATAATAATAAGAGTTATTACGATAATAATAATAGTAATAAGGATAAAAATAAGAGTTACTACGATAATAATAATAGAAATAAGGATAAAAATAAGAGTCATTACATAATAAAAATAGGAATATGGCTAAAAGTAATAGTTATAATCATAATAATAATAGTAATAAGGACAAAAATAAGAGTTATTACGATAATAATAATAGTAATAAGGATGAAAGTAAGAGTTACTACGATCATAATAATAGAAATAAGGATAAAAATAAGAGTTATTACATAATAAAAATAAGAGTTATTACGATAATAATAATAGTTATAAGGATAAAAATAAGAGTTATTACGATAATAATAATAGAAATAAGCATAAAAATAAGAGTTAATACGATGACAAAATACGAATAAGGACAAAAATTAGAGCTATTACAATAATAATAATAGTTATAAGGATAAAAATAAGAGTTATTACATAATAAAAATAGGAATAAGGATGAAAATAATGGTTTAAATGATAATAATAATAGTTATAAGGATAAAAATGAGAGTTATTACGATAATAATAATAATTATAAGGATAAAAATAAGAGTTACTACGATAATAATAATAGAAATAAGGATGAAAATAAGAGTTATTACATAATAAAAATAGGAATATGGCTAAAAGCAATAGTTATAATCATAATAATAAAAGTAATAAGGACAAAAATAAGAGTTATTACGATAATAATAATAGTAATGAGGATGAAAGTAAGAGTTAATACGATGATAAAATAGGAATAAGGACAAAAATAAGAGTTATTACGATAATAATAATAGTAACAAGGGTAAAAGTAAGAGTTAATACGATTATAAAATAGGAATAAGGACAAAAATAAGAGTTATTACATAATAAAAATAGGAATAAGGCTGAAAATAATGGTTATAATGATAATAATAATAGAAATAAGGATAAAAATAAGCGTTATTACATAATAAAAATAGGAATATGGCTGAAAGTAGTAGTTATAATGATAATAATAACAGAAATAAGGATAATAATAAGAGTTACTACGATAATAATAATAGAAATAAGGATAAAAATAAGAGTCATTACATAATAAAAATAGGAATATGGCTAAAAGTAATAGTTATAATCATAATAATAATAGTAATAAGGACAAAAATAAGAGTTATTACGATAATAATAATAGTAATAAGGATGAAAGTAAGAGTTAATACGATGATAAAATAGGAATAAGGACAAAAATAAGTGTTATTAATATTATAATAATAGTTATAAGGATAAAAATAAGAGTTATTACGATAACAATAATAGAAATAAGGATAAAAATAAGAGTTATTACATAATAAAAATAGGAATATGGCTGAAAGTAATAGTTATAATCATAATAATAATAGTAATGAGGACAAAAATAAGAATTATTACGATAATAATAATAGTAACAAGGGAAAAAGTAAGAGTTAATACGATTATAAAATAGGAATAAGGACAAAAATAAGAGTTATTACATAATAAAAATAGGAATAAGGATGAAAATAATGGTTTAAATGATAATAATAATAGTTATAAGGATAAAAATGAGAGTTATTACGATAATAATAATAGTAATAAGGATGAAAGTAAGAGTTAATACGATGATAAAATAGGAATAAGGACAAAAATAAGTGTTATTACTATTATAATAATAGTTATAAGGATAAAAATAAGAGTTATTACGATAACAATAATAGAAATAAGGATAAAAATAAGAGTTATTACATAATAAAAATAGGAATATGGCTGAAAGTAATAGTTATAATCATAATAATAATAGTAATGAGGACAAAAATAAGAATTATTACGATAATAATAATAGTAACAAGGGAAAAAGTAAGAGTTAATACGATTATAAAATAGGAATAAGGACAAAAATAAGAGTTATTACATAATAAAAATAGGAATAAGGATGAAAATAATGGTTTAAATGATAATAATAATAGTTATAAGGATAAAAATGAGAGTTATTACGATAATAATAATAGTTATAAGGATAAAAATAAGAGTTACTACGATAATAATAATAGAAATAAGGATGAAAATAAGAGTTATTACATAATAAAAATAGGAATATGGCTAAAAGCAATAGTTATAATCATAGTAATGAAAGTAATAAGGACAAAAATAAGAGTTATTACATAATAAAAATAGGAATAAGGCTGAAAATAATGGTTATAATGATAATAATAATAGTTATAAGGATAAAAATAAGAGTTATTACGATAATAATAATAGTTATAAGGATAAAAATAAGAGTTACTACGATCATAATAATAGAAATAAGGATAAAAATAAGAGTTATTACATAATAAAAATAAGAGTTATTACGATAATAATAATAGTTATAAGGATAAAAATAAGAGTTATTACGATAATAATAATAGAAATAAGCATAAAAATAAGAGTTAATACGATGATAAAATACGAATAAGGACAAAAATTAGAGCTATTACAATAATAATAATAGTTATAAGGATAAAAATAAGAGTTATTACATAATAAAAATAGGAATAAGGATGAAAATAATGGTTTAAATGATAATAATAATAGTTATAAGGATAAAAATGAGAGTTATTACGATAATAATAATAGTTATAAGGATAAAAATAAGAGTTACTACGATAATAATAATAGAAATAAGGATGAAAATAAGAGTTATTACATAATAAAAATAGGAATATGGCTAAAAGCAATAGTTATAATCATAATAATAAAAGTAATAAGGACAAAAATAAGAGTTATTACGATAATAATAATAGTAATGAGGATGAAAGTAAGAGTTAATACGATGATAAAATAGGAATAAGGACAAAAATAAGAGTTATTACGATAATAATAATAGTAACAAGGGTAAAAGTAAGAGTTAATACGATTATAAAATAGGAATAAGGACAAAAATAAGAGTTATTACATAATAAAAATAGGAATAAGGCTGAAAATAATGGTTATAATGATAATAATAATAGAAATAAGGATAAAAATAAGCGTTATTACATAATAAAAATAGGAATATGGCTGAAAGTAGTAGTTATAATGATAATAATAACAGAAATAAGGATAATAATAAGAGTTATTACGATAATAATAATAGTTATAAGGATAAAAATAAGAGTTATTACGATAACAATAATAGAAATAAGGATAAAAATAAGAGTTATTACATAATAAAAATAGGAATATGGCTGAAAGTAATAGTTACAATCATA
This sequence comes from Megachile willughbiella, assembly GCA_945859595.2. Taxonomy (NCBI): domain Eukaryota; kingdom Metazoa; phylum Arthropoda; class Insecta; order Hymenoptera; family Megachilidae; genus Megachile; species Megachile willughbiella. The sequence continues at coordinate 572,033 of CAMAOD020000188.1, read as the reverse complement.
ATAATAATAGTAATAAGGACAAAAATAAGAGTTATTCCGATAATAATAATAGTAACAAGGGTAAAAGTAAGAGTTAATACGATTATAAAATAGGAATAAGGACAAAAATAAGAGTTATTACATAATAAAAATAGAAATAAGGCTGAAAATAATGGTTATAATGATAATAATAATAGAAATAAGGATAAAAATAAGAGTTATTACGATAATAATAATAGTAATAAGGATAAAAGTGGGAGTTAATACGATGATAAAATAGGAATAAGGACAAGAATAAGAGTTATTACGATAATAATAATAGTTATAAGGATAAAAGTGGGAGTTAATACGATGATAAAATAGGAATAAGGACAAGAAAAAGAGTTATTACGATAATAATAATAGTTGTAAGTAAAAAATAAGAGTTATTACGATAATAATAATATTTATAAGGATAAAAATGAGAGTTATTACGATAATAATAATAGTTATAAGGATAAAAATAAGAGTTATTACGATATTAATAATAGTAATAAGGATAAAAGTAAGAGTTAATACGATGATAAAATAGGAATAAGGACAAAAATAAGAGTTATTACGATGATACAATAGGAATAAGGACAAGAATAAGAGTTATTACGATAATAATAATAGTTATAAGGATAAAAATAAGAGTTATTACGATAATAATAATAGTTATAAGGATAGAAATAAGAGTTATTACGATAATAATAATAGTTATAAGGATAAGAATAAGAGTTACTACGATAATAATAATGGAAATAAGGATAAAAATAAGAGTTATTACATAATAAAAATAGGAATATGGCTAAAAGTAATAGTTATAATCATAATAATAATAGTAATAAGGACAAAAATAAGAGTTATTACGATAATAATAATAGTTATAAGGATAAAAATAAGAGTTACTACGATAATAATAATAGAAATAAGAATAAAAATAAGAGTTATTACGATAATAATAATAGTAATGAGGATAAAAGTAAGAGTTAATACGATGATAAAATAGGAATAAGGACAAAACTGAGAGTTATTCCGATAATAATAAAAGCTATAAGGATAAAAATAAGAGTTACTACGATAATAATAATAGAAATAACGATAAAAATAAGAGTTATTACATAATAAAAATAGGAATATGGCTGAAAGTAATAGTTATAATGATAATAATAACAGAAATAAGGATAAAAATAAGAGTTATTACGATAATAATAATAGTAATAAGGATAAAAGTAAGAGTTAATACGATGATAAAATAGGAATAAGGACAAGAATAAGAGTTATTACGATAATAATAATAGTTATAAGTAAAAAATAAGAGTTATTACGATAATAATAATAGTTATAAGGATAAAAATAAGAGTTATTACGATAATAATAATAGTTATAAGGATAAAAATAAGAGTTACTACGATAATAATAATAGAAATAAGGATAAAAATAAGCGTTATTACATAATAAAAATAGGAATATGGCTAAAAGTAATAGTTATAATCATAATAATAATAGTAATAAGGACAAAAATAAGAGTTATTACGATAATAATAATAGTAATAAGGATGAAAGTAAGAGTTAATACGATGATAAAATAGGAATAAGGACAAAAATAAGTGTTATTACTATTATAATAATAGTTATAAGGATAAAAATAAGAGTTATTACGATAACAATAATAGAAATAAGGATAAAAATAAGAGTTATTACATAATAAAAATAGGAATATGGCTGAAAGTAATAGTTATAATCATAATAATAATAGTAATGAGGACAAAAATAAGAATTATTACGATAATAATAATAGTAACAAGGGAAAAAGTAAGAGTTAATACGATTATAAAATAGGAATAAGGACAAAAATAAGAGTTATTACATAATAAAAATAGGAATAAGGATGAAAATAATGGTTTAAATGATAATAATAATAGTTATAAGGATAAAAATGAGAGTTATTACGATAATAATAATAGTTATAAGGATAAAAATAAGAGTTACTACGATAATAATAATAGAAATAAGGATGAAAATAAGAGTTATTACATAATAAAAATAGGAATATGGCTAAAAGCAATAGTTATAATCATAATAATGAAAGTAATAAGGACAAAAATAAGAGTTATTACATAATAAAAATAGGAATAAGGCTGAAAATAATGGTTATAATGATAATAATAATAGTTATAAGGATAAAAATAAGAGTTATTACGATAATAATAATAGTTATAAGGATAAAAATAAGAGTTACTACGATCATAATAATAGAAATAAGGATAAAAATAAGAGTTATTACATAATAAAAATAAGAGTTATTACGATAATAATAATAGTTATAAGGATAAAAATAAGAGTTATTACGATAATAATAATAGAAATAAGCATAAAAATAAGAGTTAATACGATGATAAAATACGAATAAGGACAAAAATTAGAGCTATTACAATAATAATGATAGTTATAAGGATAAAAATAAGAGTTATTACATAATAAAAATAGGAATAAGGATGAAAATAATGGTTTAAATGATAATAATAATAGTTATAAGGATAAAAATGAGAGTTATTACGATAATAATAATAGTTATAAGGATAAAAATAAGAGTTACTACGATAATAATAATAGAAATAAGGATGAAAATAAGAGTTATTACATAATAAAAATAGGAATATGGCTAAAAGCAATAGTTATAATCATAATAATAAAAGTAATAAGGACAAAAATAAGAGTTATTACGATAATAATAATAGTAATGAGGATGAAAGTAAGAGTTAATACGATGATAAAATAGGAATAAGGACAAAAATAAGAGTAATTACGATAATAATAATAGTAACAAGGGTAAAAGTAAGAGTTAATACGATTATAAAATAGGAATAAGGACAAAAATAAGAGTTATTACATAATAAAAATAGGAATAAGGCTGAAAATAATGGTTATAATGATAATAATAATAGAAATAAGGATAAAAATAAGCGTTATTACATAATAAAAATAGGAATATGGCTGAAAGTAGTAGTTATAATGATAATAATAACAGAAATAAGGATAATAATAAGAGTTACTACGATAATAATAATAGAAATAAGGATAAAAATAAGAGTCATTACATAATAAAAATAGGAATATGGCTAAAAGTAATAGTTATAATCATAATAATAATAGTAATAAGGACAAAAATAAGAGTTATTACGATAATAATAATAGTAATAAGGATGAAAGTAAGAGTTAATACGATGATAAAATAGGAATAAGGACAAAAATAAGTGTTATTACTATTATAATAATAGTTATAAGGATAAAAATAAGAGTTATTACGATAACAATAATAGAAATAAGGATAAAAATAAGAGTTATTACATAATAAAAATAGGAATATGGCTGAAAGTAATAGTTATAATCATAATAATAATAGTAATGAGGACAAAAATAAGAATTATTACGATAATAATAATAGTAACAAGGGAAAAAGTAAGAGTTAATACGATTATAAAATAGGAATAAGGACAAAAATAAGAGTTATTACATAATAAAAATAGGAATAAGGATGAAAATAATGGTTTAAATGATAATAATAATAGTTATAAGGATAAAAATGAGAGTTATTACGATAATAATAATAGTTATAAGGATAAAAATAAGAGTTACTACGATAATAATAATAGAAATAAGGATGAAAATAAGAGTTATTACATAATAAAAATAAGAGTTATTACGATAATAATAATAGTTATAAGGATAAAAATAAGAGTTATTACGATAATAATAATAGAAATAAGCATAAAAATAAGAGTTAATACGATGATAAAATACGAATAAGGACAAAAATTAGAGCTATTACAATAATAATGATAGTTATAAGGATAAAAATAAGAGTTATTACATAATAAAAATAGGAATAAGGATGAAAATAATGGTTTAAATGATAATAATAATAGTTATAAGGATAAAAATGAGAGTTATTACGATAATAATAATAGTTATAAGGATAAAAATAAGAGTTACTACGATAATAATAATAGAAATAAGGATGAAAATAAGAGTTATTACATAATAAAAATAGGAATATGGCTAAAAGCAATAGTTATAATCATAATAATAAAAGTAATAAGGACAAAAATAAGAGTTATTACGATAATAATAATAGTAATGAGGATGAAAGTAAGAGTTAATACGATGATAAAATAGGAATAAGGACAAAAATAAGAGTTATTACGATAATAATAATAGTAACAAGGGTAAAAGTAAGAGTTAATACGATTATAAAATAGGAATAAGGACAAAAATAAGAGTTATTACATAATAAAAATAGGAATAAGGCTGAAAATAATGGTTATAATGATAATAATAATAGAAATAAGGATAAAAATAAGCGTTATTACATAATAAAAATAGGAATATGGCTGAAAGTAGTAGTTATAATGATAATAATAACAGAAATAAGGATAATAATAAGAGTTACTACGATAATAATAATAGAAATAAGGATAAAAATAAGAGTCATTACATAATAAAAATAGGAATATGGCTAAAAGTAATAGTTATAATCATAATAATAATAGTAATAAGGACAAAAATAAGAGTTATTACGATAATAATAATAGTAATAAGGATGAAAGTAAGAGTTAATACGATGATAAAATAGGAATAAGGACAAAAATAAGTGTTATTACTATTATAATAATAGTTATAAGGATAAAAATAAGAGTTATTACGATAACAATAATAGAAATAAGGATAAAAATAAGAGTTATTACATAATAAAAATAGGAATATGGCTGAAAGTAATAGTTATAATCATAATAATAATAGTAATGAGGACAAAAATAAGAATTATTACGATAATAATAATAGTAACAAGGGAAAAAGTAAGAGTTAATACGATTATAAAATAGGAATAAGGACAAAAATAAGAGTTATTACATAATAAAAATAGGAATAAGGATGAAAATAATGGTTTAAATGATAATAATAATAGTTATAAGGATAAAAATGAGAGTTATTACGATAATAATAATAGTTATAAGGATAAAAATAAGAGTTACTACGATAATAATAATAGAAATAAGGATGAAAATAAGAGTTATTACATAATAAAAATAGGAATATGGCTAAAAGCAATAGTTATAATCATAATAATGAAAGTAATAAGGACAAAAATAAGAGTTATTACATAATAAAAATAGGAATAAGGCTGAAAATAATGGTTATAATGATAATAATAATAGTTATAAGGATAAAAATAAGAGTTATTACGATAATAATAATAGTTATAAGGATAAAAATAAGAGTTACTACGATCATAATAATAGAAATAAGGATAAAAATAAGAGTTATTACGATAATAATAATAGAAATAAGCATAAAAATAAGAGTTAATACGATGATAAAATACGAATAAGGACAAAAATTAGAGCTATTACAATAATAATAATAGTTATAAGGATAAAAATAAGAGTTATTACATAATAAAAATAGGAATAAGGATGAAAATAATGGTTTAAATGATAATAATAATAGTTATAAGGATAAAAATGAGAGTTATTACGATAATAATAATAGTTATAAGGATAAAAATAAGAGTTACTACGATAATAATAATAGAAATAAGGATGAAAATAAGAGTTATTACATAATAAAAATAGGAATATGGCTAAAAGCAATAGTTATAATCATAATAATAAAAGTAATAAGGACAAAAATAAGAGTTATTACGATAATAATAATAGTAATGAGGATGAAAGTAAGAGTTAATACGATGATAAAATAGGAATAAGGACAAAAATAAGAGTTATTACGATAATAATAATAGTAATAAGGATGAAAGTAAGAGTTAATACGATGATAAAATAGGAATAAGGACAAAAATAAGTGTTATTACTATAATAATAATAGTTATAAGGATAAAAATAAGAGTTATTACGATAACAATAATAGAAATAAGGAAAAAAATAAGAGTTATTACATAATAAAAATAGGAATATGGCTGAAAGTAGTAGTTATAATGATAATAATAACAGAAATAAGGATAAAAATAAGAGTTATTACGATAATAATAATAGTAATAAGGATAAAAGTAAGAGTTAATACGATGATAAAATAGGAATAAGGACAAAAATAAGAGTTATTACGATGATACAATAGGAATAAGGACAAGAACAAGAGTTATTACGATAATAATAATAGTTATAAGGATAAAAATAAGAGTTATTACGATAATAATAATGGTTATAAGGATAAAAATAAGAGTTATTACGATAATAATAATAGTTATAAGGATAAAAATAAGAGTTTCTACGATAATAATAATAGAAATAAGGATAAAAATAAGAGTTATTACATAATAAAAATAGGAATATGGCTAAAAGTAATAGTTATAATCATAATAATAATAGTAATAAGGACAAAAATAAGAGTTATTACGATAATAATAATAATTATAAGGATAAAAATAAGAGTTATTATGATAATAATAATAGTTATAAGGATAAAAATAAGAGTTATTACGATAATAATAATAGTTATAAGGATAAAAATAAGAGTTATTACGATAATAATAATAGTTATAAGGATAGAAATAAGAGTTATTACGATAATAATAATAGTTATAAGGATAAGAATAAGAGTTACTACGATAATAATAATGGAAATAAGGATAGAAATAAGAGTTATTACATAATAAAAATAGGAATATGGCTAAAAGTAATAGTTATAATCATAATAATAATAGTAATAAGGACAAAAATAAGAGTTACTACGATAATAATAATAGAAATAAGAATAAAAATAAGAGTTATTACGATAATAATAATAGTAATGAGGATAAAAGTAAGAGTTAATACGATGATAAAATAGGAATAAGGACAAAACTGAGAGTTATTACGATAATAATAAAAGCTATAAGGATAAAAATAAGAGTTACTACGATAATAATAATAGAAATAACGATAAAAATAAGAGTTATTACATAATAAAAATAGGAATATGGCTGAAAGTAATAGTTATAATGATAATAATAACAGAAATAAGGATAAAAATAAGAGTTATTACGATAATAATAATAGTAATAAGGATAAAAGTAAGAGTTAATACGATGATAAAATAGGAATAAGGACAAGAATAAGAGTTATTACGATAATAATAATAGTTATAAGTAAAAAATAAGAGTTATTACGATAATAATAATAGTTATAAGGACAAAAATAAGAGTTATTACGATAATAATAATAGTTATAAGGATAAAAATAAGAGTTACTACGATAATAATAATAGAAATAAGGATAAAAATAAGCGTTATTACATAATAAAAATAGGAATATGGCTAAAAGTAATAGTTATAATCATAATAATAATAGTAATAAGGACAAAAATAAGAGTTATTACGATAACAATAATAGAAATAAGGATAAAAATAAGAGTTATTACATAATAAAAATAGGAATATGGCTGAAAGTAATAGTTATAATCATAATAATAATAGTAATGAGGACAAAAATAAGAATTATTACGATAATAATAATAGTAACAAGGGAAAAAGTAAGAGTTAATACGATTATAAAATAGGAATAAGGCTGAAAATAATGGTTATAATGATAATAATAATAGTTATAAGGATAAAAATAAGAGTTATTACGATAATAATAATAGTTATAAGGATAAAAATAAGGGTTACTACGATCATAATAATAGAAATAAGGATAAAAATAAGAGTTATTACATAATAAAAAATAGGAATAAGGATAAAAATAAGAGTTATTACGATAATAATAATAGTTATAAGGATAAAAATAAGAGTTATTACGATAATAATAATAGAAATAAGCATAAAAATAAGAGTTAATACGATGATAAAATACGAATAAGGACAAAAGTAAGAGTTATTACATAATAAAAATAGGAATAAGGCTGAAAATAATGGTTATAATGATAATAATAATAGAAATAAGGATAAAAATAAGCGTTATTACATAATAAAAATAGGAATATGGCTGAAAGTAGTAGTTATAATGATAATAATAACAGAAATAAGGATAATAATAAGAGTTATTACGATAATAATAATAGTAATAAGGATAAAAGTGGGAGTTAATACGATGATAAAATAGGAATAAGGAGAAGAATAAGAGTTATTACGATAATAATAATAGTTATAAGTAAAAAATAAGAGTTATTACGATAATAATAATAGTTATAAGGATAAAAATAAGAGTTATTACGATAATAATAATAGTAATAAGGATAAAAGTAAGAGTTAATACGATGATAAAATAGGAATAAGGACAAAAATAAGAGTTATTACGATGATAAAATAGGAATAAGGACAAAAATAAGTGTTATTACTATTATAATAATAGTTATAAGGATAAAAATAAGAGTTATTACGATAACAATAATAGAAATAAGGATAAAAATAAGAGTTATTACATAATAAAAATAGGAATATGGCTGAAAGTAATAGTTATAATCATAATAATAATAGTAATGAGGACAAAAATAAGAATTATTACGATAATAATAATAGTAACAAGGGAAAAAGTAAGAGTTAATACGATTATAAAATAGGAATAAGGACAAAAATAAGAGTTATTACATAATAAAAATAGGAATAAGGATGAAAATAATGGTTTAAATGATAATAATAATAGTTATAAGGATAAAAATGAGAGTTATTACGATAATAATAATAGTTATAAGGATAAAAATAAGAGTTACTACGATAATAATAATAGAAATAAGGATGAAAATAAGAGTTATTACATAATAAAAATAGGAATATGGCTAAAAGCAATAGTTATAATCATAATAATGAAAGTAATAAGGACAAAAATAAGAGTTATTACATAATAAAAATAGGAATAAGGCTGAAAATAATGGTTATAATGATAATAATAATAGTTATAAGGATAAAAATAAGAGTTATTACGATAATAATAATAGTTATAAAGGATAAAAATAAGAGTTACTACGATCATAATAATAGAAATAAGGATAAAAATAAGAGTTATTACATAATAAAAATAAGAGTTATTACGATAATAATAATAGTTATAAGGATAAAAATAAGAGTTATTACGATAATAATAATAGAAATAAGCATAAAAATAAGAGTTAATACGATGATAAAATACGAATAAGGACAAAAATTAGAGCTATTACAATAATAATAATAGTTATAAGGATAAAAATAAGAGTTATTACATAATAAAAATAGGAATAAGGATGAAAATAATGGTTTAAATGATAATAATAATAGTTATAAGGATAAAAATGAGAGTTATTACGATAATAATAATAGTTATAAGGATAAAAATAAGAGTTACTACGATAATAATAATAGAAATAAGGATGAAAATAAGAGTTATTACATAATAAAAATAGGAATATGGCTAAAAGCAATAGTTATAATCATAATAATAAAAGTAATAAGGACAAAAATAAGAGTTATTACGATAATAATAATAGTAATGAGGATGAAAGTAAGAGTTAATACGATGATAAAATAGGAATAAGGACAAAAATAAGAGTTATTACGATAATAATAATAGTAACAAGGGTAAAAGTAAGAGTTAATACGATTATAAAATAGGAATAAGGACAAAAATAAGAGTTATTACATAATAAAAATAGGAATAAGGCTGAAAATAATGGTTATAATGATAATAATAATAGAAATAAGGATAAAAATAAGCGTTATTACATAATAAAAATAGGAATATGGCTGAAAGTAGTAGTTATAATGATAATAATAACAGAAATAAGGATAATAATAAGAGTTACTACGATAATAATAATAGAAATAAGGATAAAAATAAGAGTCATTACATAATAAAAATAGGAATATGGCTAAAAGTAATAGTTATAATCATAATAATAATAGTAATAAGGACAAAAATAAGAGTTATTACGATAATAATAATAGTAATAAGGATGAAAGTAAGAGTTAATACGATGATAAAATAGGAATAAGGACAAAAATAAGTGTTATTACTATTATAATAATAGTTATAAGGATAAAAATAAGAGTTATTACGATAACAATAATAGAAATAAGGATAAAATAAGAGTTATTACATAATAAAAATAGGAATATGGCTGAAAGTAATAGTTATAATCATAATAATAATAGTAATGAGGACAAAAATAAGAATTATTACGATAATAATAATAGTAACAAGGGAAAAAGTAAGAGTTAATACGATTATAAAATAGGAATAAGGACAAAAATAAGAGTTATTACATAATAAAAATAGGAATAAGGATGAAAATAATGGTTTAAATGATAATAATAATAGTTATAAGGATAAAAATGAGAGTTATTACGATAATAATAATAGTTATAAGGATAAAAATAAGAGTTACTACGATAATAATAATAGAAATAAGGATGAAAATAAGAGTTATTACATAATAAAAATAGGAATATGGCTAAAAGCAATAGTTATAATCATAATAATGAAAGTAATAAGGACAAAAATAAGAGTTATTACATAATAAAAATAGGAATAAGGCTGAAAATAATGGTTATAATGATAATAATAATAGTTATAAGGATAAAAATAAGAGTTATTACGATAATAATAATAGTTATAAGGATAAAAATAAGAGTTACTACGATCATAATAATAGAAATAAGGATAAAAATAAGAGTTATTACCTAATAAAAATAAGAGTTATTACGATAATAATAATAGTTATAAGGATAAAAATAAGAGTTATTACGATAATAATAATAGAAATAAGCATGAAAATAAGAGTTAATACGATGATAAAATACGAATAAGGACAAAAATTAGAGCTATTACAATAATAATAATAGTTATAAGGATAAAAATAAGAGTTATTACATAATAAAAATAGGAATAAGGATGAAAATAATGGTTTAAATGATAATAATAATAGTTATAAGGATAAAAATGAGAGTTATTACGATAATAATAATAGTTATAAGGATAAAAATAAGAGTTACTACGATAATAATAATAGAAATAAGGATGAAAATAAGAGTTATTACATAATAAAAATAGGAATATGGCTAAAAGCAATAGTTATAATCATAATAATAAAAGTAATAAGGACAAAAATAAGAGTTATTACGATAATAATAATAGTAATGAGGATGAAAGTAAGAGTTAATACGATGATAAAATAGGAATAAGGACAAAAATAAGAGTTATTACGATAATAATAATAGTAACAAGGGTAAAAGTAAGAGTTAATACGATTATAAAATAGGAATAAGGACAAAAATAAGAGTTATTACATAATAAAAATAGGAATAAGGCTGAAAATAATGGTTATAATGATAATAATAATAGAAATAAGGATAAAAATAAGCGTTATTACATAATAAAAATAGGAATATGGCTGAAAGTAGTAGTTATAATGATAATAATAACAGAAATAAGGATAATAATAAGAGTTACTACGATAATAATAATAGAAATAAGGATAAAAATAAGAGTCATTACATAATAAAAATAGGAATATGGCTAAAAGTAATAGTTATAATCATAATAATAATAGTAATAAGGACAAAAATAAGAGTTATTACGATAATAATAATAGTAATAAGGATGAAAGTAAGAGTTAATACGATGATAAAATAGGAATAAGGACAAAAATAAGTGTTATTACTATTATAATAATAGTTATAAGGATAAAAATAAGAGTTATTACGATAACAATAATAGAAATAAGGATAAAAATAAGAGTTATTACATAATAAAAATAGGAATATGGCTGAAAGTAATAGTTATAATCATAATAATAATAGTAATGAGGACAAAAATAAGAATTATTACGATAATAATAATAGTAACAAGGGAAAAAGTAAGAGTTAATACGATTATAAAATAGGAATAAGGACAAAAATAAGAGTTATTACATAATAAAAATAGGAATAAGGATGAAAATAATGGTTTAAATGATAATAATAATAGTTATAAGGATAAAAATGAGAGTTATTACGATAATAATAATAGTTATAAGGATAAAAATAAGAGTTACTACGATAATAATAATAGAAATAAGGATGAAAATAAGAGTTATTACATAATAAAAATAGGAATATGGCTAAAAGCAATAGTTATAATCATAATAATGAAAGTAATAAGGACAAAAATAAGAGTTATTACATAATAAAAATAGGAATAAGGCTGAAAATAATGGTTATAATGATAATAATAATAGTTATAAGGATAAAAATAAGAGTTATTACGATAATAATAATAGTTATAAGGATAAAAATAAGAGTTACTACGATCATAATAATAGAAATAAGGATAAAAATAAGAGTTATTACATAATAAAAATAAGAGTTATTACGATAATAATAATAGTTATAAGGATAAAAATAAGAGTTATTACGATAATAATAATAGAAATAAGCATAAAAATAAGAGTTAATACGATGATAAAATACGAATAAGGACAAAAATTAGAGCTATTACAATAATAATAATAGTTATAAGGATAAAAATAAGAGTTATTACATAATAAAAATAGGAATAAGGATGAAAATAATGGTTTAAATGATAATAATAATAGTTATAAGGATAAAAATGAGAGTTATTACGATAATAATAATAGTTATAAGGATAAAAATAAGAGTTACTACGATAATAATAATAGAAATAAGGATGAAAATAAGAGTTATTACATAATAAAAATAGGAATATGGCTAAAAGCAATAGTTATAATCATAATAATAAAAGTAATAAGGACAAAAATAAGAGTTATTACGATAATAATAATAGTAATGAGGATGAAAGTAAGAGTTAATACGATGATAAAATAGGAATAAGGACAAAAATAAGAGTTATTACGATAATAATAATAGTAATAAGGATGAAAGTAAGAGTTAATACGATGATAAAATAGGAATAAGGACAAAAATAAGTGTTATTACTATAATAATAATAGTTATAAGGATAAAAATAAGAGTTATTACGATAACAATAATAGAAATAAGGAAAAAAATAAGAGTTATTACATAATAAAAATAGGAATATGGCTGAAAGTAGTAGTTATAATGATAATAATAACAGAAATAAGGATAAAAATAAGAGTTATTACGATAATAATAATAGTAATAAGGATAAAAGTAAGAGTTAATACGATGATAAAATAGGAATAAGGACAAAAATAAGAGTTATTACGATGATACAATAGGAATAAGGACAAGAACAAGAGTTATTACGATAATAATAATAGTTATAAGGATAAAAATAAGAGTTATTACGATAATAATAATGGTTATAAGGATAAAAATAAGAGTTATTACGATAATAATAATAGTTATAAGGATAAAAATAAGAGTTTCTACGATAATAATAATAGAAATAAGGATAAAAATAAGAGTTATTACATAATAAAAATAGGAATATGGCTAAAAGTAATAGTTATAATCATAATAATAATAGTAATAAGGACAAAAATAAGAGTTATTACGATAATAATAATAATTATAAGGATAAAAATAAGAGTTATTATGATAATAATAATAGTTATAAGGATAAAAATAAGAGTTATTACGATAATAATAATAGTTATAAGGATAAAAATAAGAGTTATTACGATAATAATAATAGTTATAAGGATAGAAATAAGAGTTATTACGATAATAATAATAGTTATAAGGATAAGAATAAGAGTTACTACGATAATAATAATGGAAATAAGGATAGAAATAAGAGTTATTACATAATAAAAATAGGAATATGGCTAAAAGTAATAGTTATAATCATAATAATAATAGTAATAAGGACAAAAATAAGAGTTACTACGATAATAATAATAGAAATAAGAATAAAAATAAGAGTTATTACGATAATAATAATAGTAATGAGGATAAAAGTAAGAGTTAATACGATGATAAAATAGGAATAAGGACAAAACTGAGAGTTATTACGATAATAATAAAAGCTATAAGGATAAAAATAAGAGTTACTACGATAATAATAATAGAAATAACGATAAAAATAAGAGTTATTACATAATAAAAATAGGAATATGGCTGAAAGTAATAGTTATAATGATAATAATAACAGAAATAAGGATAAAAATAAGAGTTATTACGATAATAATAATAGTAATAAGGATAAAAGTAAGAGTTAATACGATGATAAAATAGGAATAAGGACAAGAATAAGAGTTATTACGATAATAATAATAGTTATAAGTAAAAAATAAGAGTTATTACGATAATAATAATAGTTATAAGGATAAAAATAAGAGTTATTACGATAATAATAATAGTTATAAGGATAAAAATAAGAGTTACTACGATAATAATAATAGAAATAAGGATAAAAATAAGCGTTATTACATAATAAAAATAGGAATATGGCTAAAAGTAATAGTTATAATCATAATAATAATAGTAATAAGGACAAAAATAAGAGTTATTACGATAACAATAATAGAAATAAGGATAAAAATAAGAGTTATTACATAATAAAAATAGGAATATGGCTGAAAGTAATAGTTATAATCATAATAATAATAGTAATGAGGACAAAAATAAGAATTATTACGATAATAATAATAGTAACAAGGGAAAAAGTAAGAGTTAATACGATTATAAAATAGGAATAAGGCTGAAAATAATGGTTATAATGATAATAATAATAGTTATAAGGATAAAAATAAGAGTTATTACGATAATAATAATAGTTATAAGGATAAAAATAAGGGTTACTACGATCATAATAATAGAAATAAGGATAAAAATAAGAGTTATTACATAATAAAAATAGGAATAAGGATAAAAATAAGAGTTATTACGATAATAATAATAGTTATAAGGATAAAAATAAGAGTTATTACGATAATAATAATAGAAATAAGCATAAAAATAAGAGTTAATACGATGATAAAATACGAATAAGGACAAAAATAAGAGTTATTACATAATAAAAATAGGAATAAGGCTGAAAATAATGGTTATAATGATAATAATAATAGAAATAAGGATAAAAATAAGCGTTATTACATAATAAAAATAGGAATATGGCTGAAAGTAGTAGTTATAATGATAATAATAACAGAAATAAGGATAATAATAAGAGTTACTACGATAATAATAATAGAAATAAGGATAAAAATAAGAGTTATTACATAATAAAAATAGGAATATGGCTAAAAGTAATAGTTATAATCATAATAATAATAGTAATAAGGACAAAAATAAGAGTTATTACGATAATAATAATAGTAATAAGGATGAAAGTAAGAGTTATTACATAATAAAAATAGGAATATGGCTGAAAGTAATAGTTATAATCATAATAATAATAGTAATAAGGACAAAAATAACAGTTATTACGATAATAATAATAGTAACAAGAGTAAAAGTAAGAGTTAATACGATTATAAAATAGGAATAAGGACAAAAATAAGAGTTATTACATAATAAAAATAGGAATAAGGCTGAAAATAATGGTTATAATGATAATAATAATAGAAATAAGGATAAAAATAAGCGTTATTACATAATAAAAATAGGAATATGGCTGAAAGTAGTAGTTATAATGATAATAATAACAGAAATAAGGATAATAATAAGAGTTATTACGATAATAATAATAGTAATAAGGATAAAAGTGGGAGTTAATACGATGATAAAATAGGAATAAGGAGAAGAATAAGAGTTATTACGATAATAATAATAGTTATAAGTAAAAAATAAGAGTTATTACGATAATAATAATAGTTATAAGGATAAAAATAAGAGTTATTACGATAATAATAATAGTAATAAGGATAAAAGTAAGAGTTAATACGATGATAAAATAGGAATAAGGACAAAAATAAGAGTTATTACGATGATACAATAGGAATAAGGACAAGAATAAGAGTTATTACGATAATAATAATAGTTATAAGGATAAAAATAAGAGTTATTACGATAATAATAATAGTTATAAGGATAGAAATAAGAGTTATTACGATAATAATAATAGTTATAAGGATAAGAATAAGAGTTACTACGATAATAATAATGGAAATAAGGATAAAAATAAGAGTTATTACATAATAAAAATAGGAATATGGCTAAAAGTAATAGTTATAATCATAATAATAATAGTAATAAGGACAAAAATAAGAGTTATTACGATAATAATAATAGTTATAAGGATAAAAATAAGAGTTACTACGATAATAATAATAGAAATAAGAATAAAAATAAGAGTTATTACGATAATAATAATAGTAATGAGGATAAAAGTAAGAGTTAATACGATGATAAAATAGGAATAAGGACAAAACTGAGAGTTATTACGATAATAATAAAAGCTATAAGGATAAAAATAAGAGTTACTACGATAATAATAATAGAAATAACGATAAAAATAAGAGTTATTACATAATAAAAATAGGAATATGGCTGAAAGTAATAGTTATAATGATAATAATAACAGAAATAAGGATAAAAATAAGAGTTATTACGATAATAATAATAGTAATAAGGATAAAAGTAAGAGTTAATACGACGATAAAATAGGAATAAGGACAAGAATAAGAGTTATTACGATAATAATAATAGTTATAAGGATAAAAATAAGAGTTATTACATAATAATAATAGTTATAAGGATAAAAATAAGAGTTACTACGATCATAATAATAGAAATAAGGATAAAAATAAGAGTTATTACATAATAAAAATAGGAATAAGGATAAAAATAAGAGTTATTACGATAATAATAATAGTTATAAGGATAAAAATAAGAGTTATTACGATAATAATAATAGAAATAAGCATAAAAATAAGAGTTAATACGATGATAAAATACGAATAAGGACAAAAATTAGAGCTATTACAATAATAATAATAGTTATAAGGATAAAAATAAGAGTTATTACATAATAAAAATAGGAATAAGGATGAAAATAATGGTTTAAATGATAATAATAATAGAAATAAGGATAAAAATAAGAGTTATTACGATAATAATAATAGTTATAAGGATAAAAATGAGAGTTATTACGATAATAATAATAGTTATAAGGATAAAAATAAGAGTTACTACGATAATAATAATAGAAATAAGGATGAAAATAAGAGTTATTACATAATAAAAATAGGAATATGGCTAAAAGCAATAGTTATAATCATAATAATAAAAGTAATAAGGACAAAAATAAGAGTTATTACGATAATAATAATAGTAATAAGGATGAAAGTAAGAGTTAATACGATGATAAAATAGGAATAAGGACAAAAATAAGAGTTATTACGATAATAATAATAGTAACAAGGGTAAAAGTAAGAGTTAATACGATTATAAAATAGGAATAAGGACAAAAATAAGAGTTATTACATAATAAAAATAGGAATAAGGCTGAAAATAATGGTTATAATGATAATAATAATAGAAATAAGGATAAAAATAAGCGTTATTACATAATAAAAATAGGAATATGGCTGAAAGTAGTAGTTATAATGATAATAATAACAGAAATAAGGATAATAATAAGAGTTATTACGATAATAATGATAGTAATAAGGATAAAAGTGGGAGTTAATACGATGATAAAATAGGAATAAGGAGAAGAATAAGAGTTATTACGATAATAATAATAGTTATAAGTAAAAAATAAGAGTTATTACGATAATAATAATAGTTATAAGGATAAAAATAAGAGTTACTACGATAATAATAATGGAAATAAGGATAAAAATAGGAATATGGCTAAAAGTAATAGTTATAATCATAATAATAATAGTAATAAGGACAAAAATAAGAGTTATTACGATAATAATAATAGTTATAAGGATACAAATAAGAGTTACTACGATAATAATAATGGAAATAAGGACAAAAATAAGAGTTATTACGATAATAATAATAGTAATAAGGATGAAAGTAAGAGTTAATACGATGATAAAATAGGAATAAGGACAAAAATAAGAGTTATTATGATAATAATAATAGTTATAAGGATAAAAATAAGAGTTATTACGTTAATAATAATAGTGATGAGGATAAAAGTAGGAGTTAATACGATGATAAAGTAGGAATAAGGACAAAAATAAGAGTTATTACGATAATAATAATAGTAATAAGGATAAAAGTAAGAGTTAATACGATGATAAAATAGGAATAAGGACAAAAATAAGAGTTATTACGATAATAATAATAGTTATAAGTAAAAAATAAGAGTTACTACGATAGTAATAATAGAAATAAGGATAAAAATAAGAGTTATTACATAATAAAAATAGGAATATGGTTAAAAGTAATAGTTATAATCATGATAATAATAGTAATAAGGACAAAAATAAGAGTTATTACGATAATAATAATAGTTATAAGGATAAAAAGTAAGAGTTATTACGATAATAATAATAGTTATAAGGATAAAAATGAGAGTTATTACGATAATAATAATAGTTATAAGGATAAAAATAAGAGTTATTACGATAATAAAAATAGGACTAAGGATAAAAATAAGAGTTATTACGATAATAATAATAGTTATAAGGATAAAAATAAGAGTTATTACGATAATAATAATAGAAATAAGCATAAAAATAAGAGTTAATACGATGATAAAATACGAATAAGGACAAAAATTAGAGCTATTACAATAATAATAATAGTTATAAGGATAAAAATAAGAGTTATTACATAATAAAAATAGGAATAAGGATGAAAATAATGGTTTAAATGATAATAATAATAGAAATAAGGATAAAAATAAGAGTTATTACGATAATAATAATAGTTATAAGGATAAAAATGAGAGTTATTACGATAATAATAATAGTTATAAGGATAAAAATAAGAGTTACTACGATAATAATAATAGAAATAAGGATGAAAATAAGAGTTATTACATAATAAAAATAGGAATATGGCTAAAAGCAATAGTTATAATCATAATAATAATAGTAATAAGGACAAAAATAAGAGTTATTACGATAATAATAATAGTAGTAAGGATGAAAGTAAGAGTTAATACGATGATAAAATAGGAATAAGGACAAAAATAAGAGTTATTACGATAATAATAATAGTAACAAGGGTAAAAGTAAGAGTTAATACGATTATAAAATAGGAATAAGGACAAAAATAAGAGTTATTACATAATAAAAATAGGAATAAGGCTGAAAATAATGGTTATAATGATAACAATAATAGAAATAAGGATAAAAATAAGCGTTATTACATAATAAAAATAGGAATATGGCTGAAAGTAGTAGTTATAATGATAATAATAACAGAAATAAGGATAATAATAAGAGTTATTACGATAATAATAATAGTAATAAGGATAAAAGTGGGAGTTAATACGATGATAAAATAGGAATAAGGAGAAGAATAAGAGTTATTACGATAATAATAATAGTTATAAGTAAAAAATAAGAGTTATTACGATAATAATAATATTTATAAGGATAAAAATAAGAGTTATTACGATAATAATAATAGTTATAAGGATAAAAATAAGAGTTACTACGATAGTAATAATAGAAATAAGGATAAAAATAAGAGTTATTACATAATAAAAATAGGAATATGGTTAAAAGTAATAGTTATAATCATAATAATAATAGTAATAAGGACAAAAATAAGAGTTATTACGATAATAATAATAGTTATAAGGATAAAAATAAGAGTTATTACGATAATAATAATAGTTATAAGGATAAAAATGAGAGTTATTACGATAATAATAATAGTTATAAGGATAAAAATAAGAGTTACTACGATAATAATAATAGAAATAAGAATAAAAATAAGAGTTATTACGATAATAATAATAGTAATGAGGATAAAAGTAAGAGTTAATACGATGATAAAATAGGAATAAGGACAAGAATAAGAGTTATTACGATAATAATAATAGTTAGAAGTAAAAAATAAGAGTTATTACGATAATAATAATAGTTATAAGGATAAAAATAAGAGTTACTACGATAATAATAATAGAAATAAGGAGAAAAATAAGAGTTATTACATAATAAAAATAGGAATATGGCTAAAAGTAATAGTTATAATCATAATAATAATAGTAATAAGGACAAAAATAAGAGTTATTACGATAATAATAATAGTAATAAGGATGAAAGTAAGAGTTAATACGATGATAAAATAGGAATAAGGACAAAAATAAGTGTTATTACTATAATAATAATAGTTATAAGGATAAAAATAAGAGTTATTACGATAACAATAATAGAAATAAGGATAAAAATAAGAGTTATTACATAATAAAAATAGGAATATGGTTAAAAGTAATAGTTATAATCATAATAATAATAGTAATAAGGACAAAAATAAGAGTTATTACGATAATAATAATAGTTATAAGGATAAAAATAAGAGTTATTACGATAATAATAATAGTTATAAGGATAAAAATGAGAGTTATTACGATAATAGTAATAGTTATAAGGATAAAAATAAGAGTTACTACGATAATAATAATAGAAATAAGGATGAAAGTAAGAGTTAATACGATGATAAAATAGGAATAAGGACAAAAATAAGAGTTATTACGATAATAATAATAGTAACAAGGGTAAAAGTAAGAGTTAATACGATTATAAAATAGGAATAAGGACAAAAATAAGAGTTATTACATAATAAAAATAGGAATAAGGCTGGAAATAATGGTTATAATGATAATAATAATAGAAATAAGGATAAAAATAAGCGTTATTACATAATAAAAATAGGAATATGGCTGAAAGTAGTAGTTATAATGATAATAATAACAGAAATAAGGATAATAGTAAGAGTTATTACGATAATAATAATAGTAATAAGGATAAAAGTGGGAGTTAATACGATGATAAAATAGGAATAAGGAGAAGAATAAGAGTTATTACGATAATAATAATAGTTATAAGT
This sequence comes from Megachile willughbiella, assembly GCA_945859595.2. Lineage (NCBI taxonomy): Eukaryota > Metazoa > Arthropoda > Insecta > Hymenoptera > Megachilidae > Megachile > Megachile willughbiella. Next base: position 551,179 of record CAMAOD020000188.1, on the reverse strand, counting down.
AAAAAATAAGAGTTATTTCGATAATAATAATAGTTATAAGGATAAAAATAAGAGTTATTACGATAATAATAATAGTAATAAGGATAAAAGTAGGAGTTAATACGATGATAAAATAGGAATAAGGACAAAAATAAGAGTTATTACGATGATACAATAGGAATAAGGACAAGAATAAGAGTTACTACGATAATAATAATAGAAATAACGATAAAAATAAGAGTTATTACATAATAAAGATAGGAATATGGCTGAAAGTAATAGTTATAATGATAATAATAACAGAAATAAGGATAAAAATAAGAGTTATTACGATAATAATAATAGTAATAAGCATAAAAGTAAGAGTTAATACGATGATAAAATAGGAATAAGGACAAGAATAAGAGTTATTACGATAATAATAATAGTTATAAGGATAAAAATAAGAGTTATTACATAATAATAATAGTTATAAGGATAAAAATAAGAGTTACTACGATCATAATAATAGAAATAAGGATAAAAATAAGAGTTATTACATAATAAAAATAGGAATAAGGATAAAAATAAGAGTTATTACGATAATAATAATAGTTATAAGGATAAAAATAAGAGTTATTACGATAATAATAATAGAAATAAGCATAAAAATAAGAGTTAATACGATGATAAAATACGAATAAGGACAAAAATTAGAGCTATTACAATAATAATAATAGTTATAAGGATAAAAATAAGAGTTATTACATAATAAAAATAGGAATAAGGATGAAAATAATGGTTTAAATGATAATAATAATAGAAATAAGGATAAAAATAAGAGTTATTACGATAATAATAATAGTTATAAGGATAAAAATGAGAGTTATTACGATAATAATAATAGTTATAAGGATAAAAATAAGAGTTACTACGATAATAATAATAGAAATAAGGATGAAAATAAGAGTTATTACATAATAAAAATAGGAATATGGCTAAAAGCAATAGTTATAATCATAATAATAAAAGTAATAAGGACAAAAATAAGAGTTATTACGATAATAATAATAGTAATAAGGATGAAAGTAAGAGTTAATACGATGATAAAATAGGAATAAGGACAAAAATAAGAGTTATCACGATAATAATAATAGTAACAAGGGTAAAAGTAAGAGTTAATACGATTATAAAATAGGAATAAGGACAAAAATAAGAGTTATTACATAATAAAAATAGGAATAAGGCTGAAAATAATGGTTATAATGATAATAATAATAGAAATAAGGATAAAAATAAGCGTTATTACATAATAAAAATAGGAATATGGCTGAAAGTAGTAGTTATAATGATAATAATAACAGAAATAAGGATAATAATAAGAGTTATTACGATAATAATAATAGTAATAAGGATAAAAGTGGGAGTTAATACGATGATAAAATAGGAATAAGGAGAAGAATAAGAGTTATTACGATAATAATAATAGTTATAAGTAAAAAATAAGAGTTATTACGATAATAATAATAGTTATAAGGATAAAAATAAGAGTTACTACGATAATAATAATGGAAATAAGGATAAAAATAAGAGTTATTACATAATAAAAATAGGAATATGGCTAAAAGTAATAGTTATAATCATAATAATAATAGTAATAAGGACAAAAATAAGAGTTATTACGATAATAATAATAGTTATAAGGATAAAAATAAGAGTTACTACGATAATAATAATGGAAATAAGGACAAAAATAAGAGTTATTACGATAATAATAATAGTAATAAGGATGAAAGTAAGAATTAATACGATGATAAAATAGGAATAAGGACAAAAATAAGAGTTATTACGATAATAATAATAGTAATAAGGATAAAAGTAAGAGTTAATACGATGATAAAATAGGAATAAGGACAAAAATAAGAGTTATTACGATAATAATAATAGTTATAAGTAAAAAATAAGAGTTATTCCGATAATAATAATAGTTATAAGGATAAAAATAAGAGTTATTACGATAATAATAATAGTTATAAGGATAAAAATAAGAGTTACTACGATAATAATAATAGAAATAAGGATGAAAGTAAGAGTTAATACGATGATAAAATAGGAATAAGGACAAAAATAAGAGTTATCACGATAATAATAATAGTAACAAGGGTAAAAGTAAGAGTTAATACGATGATAAAATAGGAATAAGGACAAAAATAAGTGTTATTACTATAATAATAATAGTTATAAGGATAAAAATAAGAGTTATTACGATAACAATAATAGAAATAAGGATAAAAATAAGAGTTATTACATAATAAAAATAGGAATATGGTTAAAAGTAATAGTTATAATCATAATAATAATAGTAATAAGGACAAAAATAAGAGTTATTACGATAATAATAATAGTTATAAGGATAAAAATAAGAGTTATTACGATAATAATAATAGTTATAAGGATAAAAATGAGAGTTATTACGATAATAATAATAGTTATAAGGATAAAAATAAGAGTTACTACGATAATAATAATAGAAATAAGAATAAAAATAAGAGTTATTACGATAATAATAATAGTAATGAGGATAAAAGTAAGAGTTAATACGATGATAAAATAGGAATAAGGACAAGAATAAGAGTTATTACGATAATAATAATAGTTAGAAGTAAAAAATAAGAGTTATTACGATAATAATAATAGTTATAAGGATAAAAATAAGAGTTACTACGATAATAATAATAGAAATAAGGAGAAAAATAAGAGTTATTACATAATAAAAATAGGAATATGGCTAAAAGTAATAGTTATAATCATAATAATAATAGTAATAAGGACAAAAATAAGAGTTATTACGATAATAATAATAGTAATAAGGATGAAAGTAAGAGTTAATACGATGATAAAATAGGAATAAGGACAAAAATAAGTGTTATTACTATAATAATAATAGTTATAAGGATAAAAATAAGAGTTATTACGATAACAATAATAGAAATAAGGATAAAAATAAGAGTTATTACATAATAAAAATAGGAATATGGTTAAAAGTAATAGTTATAATCATAATAATAATAGTAATAAGGACAAAAATAAGAGTTATTACGATAATAATAATAGTTATAAGGATAAAAATAAGAGTTATTACGATAATAATAATAGTTATAAGGATAAAAATGAGAGTTATTACGATAATAGTAATAGTTATAAGGATAAAAATAAGAGTTACTACGATAATAATAATAGAAATAAGGATGAAAGTAAGAGTTAATACGATGATAAAATAGGAATAAGGACAAAAATAAGAGTTATTACGATAATAATAATAGTAACAAGGGTAAAAGTAAGAGTTAATACGATTATAAAATAGGAATAAGGACAAAAATAAGAGTTATTACATAATAAAAATAGGAATAAGGCTGGAAATAATGGTTATAATGATAATAATAATAGAAATAAGGATAAAAATAAGCGTTATTACATAATAAAAATAGGAATATGGCTGAAAGTAGTAGTTATAATGATAATAATAACAGAAATAAGGATAATAGTAAGAGTTATTACGATAATAATAATAGTAATAAGGATAAAAGTGGGAGTTAATACGATGATAAAATAGGAATAAGGAGAAGAATAAGAGTTATTACGATAATAATAATAGTTATAAGTAAAAAATAAGAGTTATTTCGATAATAATAATAGTTATAAGGATAAAAATAAGAGTTATTACGATAATAATAATAGTAATAAGGATAAAAGTAGGAGTTAATACGATGATAAAATAGGAATAAGGACAAAAATAAGAGTTATTACGATGATACAATAGGAATAAGGACAAGAATAAGAGTTACTACGATAATAATAATAGAAATAACGATAAAAATAAGAGTTATTACATAATAAAGATAGGAATATGGCTGAAAGTAATAGTTATAATGATAATAATAACAGAAATAAGGATAAAAATAAGAGTTATTACGATAATAATAATAGTAATAAGCATAAAAGTAAGAGTTAATACGATGATAAAATAGGAATAAGGACAAGAATAAGAGTTATTACGATAATAATAATAGTTATAAGGATAAAAATAAGAGTTATTACATAATAATAATAGTTATAAGGATAAAAATAAGAGTTACTACGATCATAATAATAGAAATAAGGATAAAAATAAGAGTTATTACATAATAAAAATAGGAATAAGGATAAAAATAAGAGTTATTACGATAATAATAATAGTTATAAGGATAAAAATAAGAGTTATTACGATAATAATAATAGAAATAAGCATAAAAATAAGAGTTAATACGATGATAAAATACGAATAAGGACAAAAATTAGAGCTATTACAATAATAATAATAGTTATAAGGATAAAAATAAGAGTTATTACATAATAAAAATAGGAATAAGGATGAAAATAATGGTTTAAATGATAATAATAATAGAAATAAGGATAAAAATAAGAGTTATTACGATAATAATAATAGTTATAAGGATAAAAATGAGAGTTATTACGATAATAATAATAGTTATAAGGATAAAAATAAGAGTTACTACGATAATAATAATAGAAATAAGGATGAAAATAAGAGTTATTACATAATAAAAATAGGAATATGGCTAAAAGCAATAGTTATAATCATAATAATAAAAGTAATAAGGACAAAAATAAGAGTTATTACGATAATAATAATAGTAATAAGGATGAAAGTAAGAGTTAATACGATGATAAAATAGGAATAAGGACAAAAATAAGAGTTATCACGATAATAATAATAGTAACAAGGGTAAAAGTAAGAGTTAATACGATTATAAAATAGGAATAAGGACAAAAATAAGAGTTATTACATAATAAAAATAGGAATAAGGCTGAAAATAATGGTTATAATGATAATAATAATAGAAATAAGGATAAAAATAAGCGTTATTACATAATAAAAATAGGAATATGGCTGAAAGTAGTAGTTATAATGATAATAATAACAGAAATAAGGATAATAATAAGAGTTATTACGATAATAATAATAGTAATAAGGATAAAAGTGGGAGTTAATACGATGATAAAATAGGAATAAGGAGAAGAATAAGAGTTATTACGATAATAATAATAGTTATAAGTAAAAAATAAGAGTTATTACGATAATAATAATAGTTATAAGGATAAAAATAAGAGTTACTACGATAATAATAATGGAAATAAGGATAAAAATAAGAGTTATTACATAATAAAAATAGGAATATGGCTAAAAGTAATAGTTATAATCATAATAATAATAGTAATAAGGACAAAAATAAGAGTTATTACGATAATAATAATAGTTATAAGGATAAAAATAAGAGTTACTACGATAATAATAATGGAAATAAGGACAAAAATAAGAGTTATTACGATAATAATAATAGTAATAAGGATGAAAGTAAGAATTAATACGATGATAAAATAGGAATAAGGACAAAAATAAGAGTTATTACGATAATAATAATAGTAATAAGGATAAAAGTAAGAGTTAATACGATGATAAAATAGGAATAAGGACAAAAATAAGAGTTATTACGATAATAATAATAGTTATAAGTAAAAAATAAGAGTTATTCCGATAATAATAATAGTTATAAGGATAAAAATAAGAGTTATTACGATAATAATAATAGTTATAAGGATAAAAATAAGAGTTACTACGATAATAATAATAGAAATAAGGATAAAAATAAGAGTTATTACATAATAAAAATAGGAATATGGCTAAAAGTAATAGTTATAATCATAAGAATAATAGTAATAAGGACAAAAATAAGAGTTATTACGATAATAATAATAGTAATAAGGATGAAAGTAAGAGTTAATACGATGATAAAATAGGAATAAGGACAAAAATAAGAGTTATTACGATAATAATAATAGTAACAAGGGTAAAAGTAAGAGTTAATACGATTATAAAATAGGAATAAGGACAAAAATAAGAGTTATTACATAATAAAAATAGGAATAAGGCTGGAAATAATGGTTATAATGATAATAATAATAGAAATAAGGATAAAAATAAGCGTTATTACATAATAAAAATAGGAATAAGGCTGAAAATAATGGTTATAATGATAATAATAATAGAAATAAGGATAAAAATAAGAGTTATTACGATAATAATAATAGTAATAAGGATAAAAGTAAGACTTAATACGATGATAAAATAGGAATAAGGACAAAAATAAGAGTTATTACATAATAAAAATAGGAATAAGGATAAAAATAAGAGTTATTACGATAATAATAATAGTTATAAGGATAAAAATAAGAGTTATTACGATAATAATAATAGAAATAAGCATAAAAATAAGAGTTAATACGATGATAAAATACGAATAAGGACAAAAATTAGAGCTATTACAATAATAATAATAGTTATAAGGATAAAAATAAGAGTTATTACATAATAAAAATAGGAATAAGGATGAAAATAATGGTTTAAATGATAATAATAATAGAAATAAGGATAAAAATAAGAGTTATTACGATAATAATAATAGTTATAAGGATAAAAATAGAGTTATTGCGATAATAATAATAGAAATAAGGATAAAAATAAGAGTTATTACATAATAAAAATAGGAATATGGCTGAAAGTAATAGTTATAATCATAATAATAATAGTAATGAGGACAAAAATAAGAATTATTACGATAATAATAATAGTAACAAGGGAAAAAGTAAGAGTTAATACGATTATAAAATAGGAATAAGGACAAAAATAAGAGTTATTACGATGATACAATAGGAATAAGGACAAGAATAAGAGTTATTACGATAATAATAATAGTTATAAGGATAAAAATAAGAGTTATTACGATAATAATAATAGTTATAAGGATAAAAATAAGAGTTACTACGATAATAATAATAGAAATAAGGATAAAAATAAGAGTTATTACATAATAAAAATAGGAATAAGGATAAAAATAAGAGTTATTACGATAATAATAATAGTTATAAGGATAAAAATAAGAGTTATTACGATAATAATAATAGAAATAAGCATAAAAATAAGAGTTAATACGATGATAAAATACGAATAAGGACAAAAATTAGAGCTATTACAATAATAATAATAGTTATAAGGATAAAAATAAGAGTTATTACATAATAAAAATAGGAATAAGGATGAAAATAATGGTTTAAATGATAATAATAATAGAAATAAGGATAAAAATAAGAGTTATTACGATAATAATAATAGTTATAAGGATAAAAATAGAGTTATTGCGATAATAATAATAGAAATAAGGATAAAAATAAAAGTTATTACGACAATAAAAATAGGAATAAGGATAAAAATAAGAGTTGTTACGATAATAATAATAGTAATAAGGATAAAAATAAGAGTTATTACATAATAAAAATAGGAATAAGGCTGAAAATAATGGTTATAATGACAATAATAATAGAAGTAAGGATAAAAATAAGAGTTATTACGATAATAATAATAGAAATAAGGATAAAAATAAGAGTTATTACATAATAAAAATAGGAATATGGCTAAAAGTAATAGTTATAATCATAATAATAATAGTAATAAGGACAAAAATAAGAGTTATTACGATAATAATAATAGTTATAACGATAAAAATAAGAGTTATTACGATAACAATAATAGAAATAAGGATAAAAATAAGAGTTATTACATAATAAAAATAGGAATATGGCTGAAAGTAATAGTTACAATCATAATAATAAAAGTAATAAGGACAAAAATAACAGTTATTACGATAATAATAATAGTAATAAGGATGAAAGTAAGAGTTAATACGATGATAAAATAGGAATAAGGACAAAAATAAGAGTTATTACGATAATAATAATAGTAACAAGGGTAAAAGTAAGAGTTAATACGATTATAAAATAGGAATAAGGACAAAAATAAGAGTTATTACATAATAAAAATAGGAATAAGGCTGAAAACAATGGTTATAATGATAATAATAATAGAAATAAGGATAAAAATAAGAGTTATTACGATAATAATAATAGTAATAAGGATAAAAGTGGGAGTTAATACGATGATAAAATAGGAATAAGGACAAGAAAAAGAGTTATTACGATAATAATAATAGTTGTAAGTAAAAAATAAGAGTTATTACGATAATAATAATAGTTATAAGGATAAAAATGAGAGTTATTTACGATAATAATAATATGTTGTAAGGAAAAATAAGAGTTACTACGATAATAATAATAGAAATAAGGATGAAAATAAGAGTTATTACATAATAAAAATAGGAATATGGCTGAAAGTAATACTTATAATGATAACAATAACAGAAATAAGGATAAAAATCAGAGTTATTACGATAATAATAATTGTTATAAGGATAAAAATAAGAGTTATTACGATAATAATAATAGTTATAAGGATAGAAATAAGAGTTATTACGATAATAATAATAGTTATAAGGATAAAAATAAGAGTTATTCCGATAATAATAATAGTAACAAGGGTAAAAGTAAGAGTTAATACGATTATAAAATAGGAATAAGGACAAAAATAAGAGTTATCACATAATAAAAATAGGAATAAGGCTGAAAATAATGGTTATAATGATAATAATAATAGAAATAAGGATAAAAATAAGAGTTATTACGATAATAATAATAGTAATAAGGATAAAAGTGGGAGTTAATACGATGATAAAATAGGAATAAGGACAAGAAAAAGAGTTATTACGATAATAATAATAGTTGTAAGTAAAAAATAAGAGTTATTACGATAATAATAATAGTTATAAGGATAAAAATGAGAGTTAATACGATAATAATAATAGTTATAAGGATAAAAGTAAGAGTTAATACGATGATAAAATAGGAATAAGGACAAAAATAAGAGTTATTACGATGATACAATAGGAATAAGGACAAGAATAAGAGTTATTACGATAATAATAATAGTTATAAGGATAAAAATAAGAGTTATTACGATAATAATAATAGTTATAAGGATAGAAATAAGAGTTATTACGATAATAATAATAGTTATAAGGATAAAAATAAGAGTTACTACGATAATAATAATGGAAATAAGGATAAAAATAAGAGTTATTACATAATAAAAATAGGAATATGGCTAAAAGTAATAGTTATAATCATAATAATAATAGTAATAAGGACAAAAATAAGAGTTATTACGATAATAATAATAGTTATAAGGATATAAATAAGAGTTACTACGATAATAATAATAGAAATAAGAATAAAAATAAGAGTTATAACGATAATAATAATAGTAATGAGGATAAAAGTAAGAGTTAATACGATGATAAAATAGGAATAAGGACAAAACTGAGAGTTATTACGATAATAATAAAAGCTATAAGGATAAAAATAAGAGTTACTACGATAATAATAATAGAAATAACGATAAAAATAAGAGTTATTACATAATAAAAATAGGAATATGGCTGAAAGTAATAGTTATAATGATAATAATAACAGAAATAAGGATAAAAATAAGAGTTATTACGATAATAATAATAGTTATAAGTAAAAAATAAGAGTTACTACCATAATAATAATAGTTATAAGGATAAAAATAAGAGTTATTACGATAATAATAATAGTTATAAGGATAAAAATAAGAGTTACTACGATAATAATAATAGAAATAAGGATAAAAATAAGAGTTATTACATAATAAAAATAGGAATATGGCTAAAAGTAATAGTTATAATCATAATAATAATAGTAATAAGGACAAAAATAAGAGTTATTACGATAATAATAATAGTAATAAGGATGAAAGTAAGAGTTAATACGATGATAAAATAGGAATAAGGACAAAAATAAGTGTTAGTACTATAATAATAATAGTTATAAGGATAAAAATAAGAGTTATTACGATAACAATAATAGAAATAAGGATAAAAATAAGAGTTATTACGATAACAATAATAGAAATAAGGATAAAAATAAGAGTTATTACATAATAAAAATAGGAATATGGCTGAAAGTAATAGTTATAATCATAATAATAATAGTAATAAGGACAAAAATAACAGTTATTACGATAATAATAATAGTAACAAGGGTAAAAGTAAGAGTTAATACGATTATAAAATAGGAATAAGGACAAAAATAAGAGTTATTACATAATAAAAATAGGAATAAGGCTGAAAATAATGGTTATAATGATAATAATAATAGAAATAAGGATGAAAATAAGAGTTATTACGATAATAATAATAGTAATAAGGATAAAAGTAAGAGTTAATACGATGATAAAATAGGAATATGGACAAAAATAAGAGTTATTACGATAATAATAATAGAAATAAGGATAAAAATAAGAGTTATTACATAATAAAAATAGGAATATGGCTAAAAGTAATAGTTATAATCATAATAATAATAGTAATAAGGACAAAAATAAGAGTTATTACGATAATAATAATAGTAATAAGGATGAAAGTAAGAGTTAATACGATGATAAAATAGGAATAAGGACAAAAATAAGAGTTATTACGATAATAATAATAGTTATAAGGATAAAAATAAGAGTTATTACGATAATAATAATAGTTATAAGGATAAAAATAAGAGTTATTACGATAATAATAATAGAAATAAGCATAAAAATAAGAGTTAATACGATGATAAAATACGAATAAGGACAAAAATTAGAGCTATTACAATAATAATAATAGTTATAAGGATAAAAATAAGAGTTATTACATAATAAAAATAGGAATAAGGCTGAAAATAATGGTTATAATGACAATAATAATAGAAGTAAGGATAAAAATAAGAGTTATTACGATAATAATAATAGAAATAAGGATAAAAATAAGAGTTATTACGATAATAATAATAGTTATAAGGATAAAAATAAGAGTTATTACGATAACAATAATAGAAATAAGGATAAAAATAAGAGTTATTACGATAACAATAATAGAAATAAGGATAAAAATAAGAGTTATTACATAATAAAAATAGGAATATGGCTGAAAGTAATAGTTATAATCATAATAATAATAGTAATAAGGACAAAAATAACAGTTATTACGATAATAATAATAGTAACAAGGGTAAAAGGAAGAGTTAATACGATTATAAAATAGGAATAAGGACAAAAATAAGAGTTATCACATAATAAAAATAGGAATAAGGCTGAAAATAATAATTATAATGATAATAATAATAGAAATAAGGATAAAAATAAGAGTATTACGATAATAATAATAGTAATAAGGATAAAAGTGGGAGTTAATACGATGATAAAATAGGAATAAGGACAAGAAAAAGAGTTATTACGATAATAATAATAGTTGTAAGTAAAAAATAAGAGTTATTACGATAATAATAATAGTTATAAGGATAAAAATGAGAGTTATTACGATAATAATAATAGTTATAAGGATAAAAGTAAGAGTTAATACGATGATAAAATAGGAATAAGGACAAAAATAAGAGTTATTACGATGATACAATAGGAATAAGGACAAGAATAAGAGTTATTACGATAATAATAATAGTAATGAGGAAAAAAGTAAGTGTTAATACGATGATAAAATAGGAATAAGGACAAAACTGAGAGTTATTACGATAATAATAAAAGCTATAAGGATAAAAATAAGAGTTACTACGATAATAATAATAGAAATAACGATAAAAATAAGAGTTATTACATAATAAAAATAGGAATATGGCTGAAAGTAATAGTTATAATGATAATAATAACAGAAATAAGGATAAAAATGAGAGTTATTACGATAATAATAATAGTAATAAGGATAAAAGTAAGAGTTAATACGATGATAAAATAGGAATAAGGACAAGAATAAGAGTTATTACGATAATAATAATAGTTATAAGTAAAAAATAAGAGTTATTACGATAATAATAATAGTTATAAGGATAAAAATAAGAGTTATTACGATAATAATAATAGTTATAAGGATAAAAATAAGAGTTTCTACGATAATAATAATAGAAATAAGGATGAAAAAAAGAGTTATTACATAATAAAAATAGGAATATGGCTAAAAGTAATAGTTATAATCATAATAATAATAGTAATAAGGACAAAAATAAGAGTTATTACGATAATAATAATAGTAATAAGGATGAAAGTAAGAGTTAATACGATGATAAAATAGGAATAAGGACAAAAATAAGAGTTATTACGATAATAATAATAGTTATAAGGATAAAAATAAGAGTTATTACGATAACAATAATAGAAATGAGGATAAAAATAAGAGTTATTACATAATAAAAATAGGAATATGGCTGAAAGTAATAGTTACAATCATAATAATAATAGTAATAAGGACAAAAATAAGAGTTATTACGATAATAATAATAGTAACAAGGGTAAAAGTAAGAGTTAATACGATTATAAAATAGGAATAAGGACAAAAATAAGAGTTATTACATAATAAAAATAGGAGTAAGGCTGAAAATAATGGTTATAATGATAATAATAATAGAAATAAGGATAAAAATAAGAGTTATTACGATAATAATAATAGTAATAAGGATAAAAGTAAGAGTTAATACGATGATAAAATAGGAATAAGGACAAAAATAAGAGTTATTACGATGATACAATAGGAATAAGGACAAGAACAAGAGTTATTACGATAATAATAATAGTTATAAGGATAAAAATAAGAGTTATTACGATAATAATAATGGTTATAAGGATAAAAATAAGAGTTATTACGATAATAATAATAGTTATAAGGATAAAAATAAGAGTTTCTACGATAATAATAATAGAAATAAGGATAAAAATAAGAGTTATTACATAATAAAAATAGGAATATGGCTAAAAGTAATAGTTATAATCATAATAATAATAGTAATAAGGACAAAAATAAGAGTTATTACGATAATAATAATAATTATAAGGATAAAAATAAGAGTTATTATGATAATAATAATAGTTATAAGGATAAAAATAAGAGTTATTACGATAATAATAATAGTAATAAGGATAAAAGTGGGAGTTAATACGATGATAAAATAGGAATAAGGACAAAAATAAGAGTTATTACGATAATGATAATAGTTATAAGGATAAGAATAAGAGTTATTACGATAATAATAATAGAAATAAGGATAAAAATAAGCATTATTACATAATAAAGATAGGAATATGGTTGAAAGTAATAGTTATAATGATAATAATAACAGAAATAAGGATAAAAATAAGAGTTATTACGATAATATTAATAGAAAAATGGATAAACGTAGGAGTTATTACATAATAAAAATAGGAATATGGCTGAAAGTAATAGTTATAATGATAATAATAACAGAAATAAGCATAAAAATAAGAGTTATTACGATAATGATAATAGTAATAAGGATAAAAGTAAGAGTTAATACGATAATAATAATAGTTATAAGGATAAAAATAAGAGTTATTACGATAATAATAATAGTTATAAGGATAAAAATAAGAGGTACTACGATAATAATAATAGAAATAAGGATGAAAATAAGAGTTATTACATAATAAAAATAGGAATATGGCTGAAAGTAATAGTTATAATGATAATAATAACAGAAATAAGCATAGAAATAAGAGTTATTACGATAATAATAATGGAAATAAGGATAAAAATAAGCGTTATTACATAATAAAAATAGGAATATGGCTGAAAGTAGTAGTTATAATGATAATAATAACAGAAATAAGGATAATAACAAGAGTTATTACGATAATAATAATAGTAATAAGGATAAAAGTGGGAGTTAATACGATGATAAAATAGGAATATGGACAAGAATAAGAGTTATCACGATAATAATAATAGGTATAAGTAAAAAATAAGAGTTATTACGATAATAATAATAGTTATAAGGATAAAAATAAGAGTTATTACGATAATAATAATAGTTATAAGGATAAAAATAAGAGTTTCTACGATAATAATAATAGAAATAAGGATGAAAAAAAGAGTTATTACATAATAAAAATAGGAATATGGCTAAAAGTAATAGTTATAATCATAATAATAATAGTAATAAGGACAAAAATAAGAGTTATTACGATAATAATAATAGTAATAAGGATGAAAGTAAGAGTTAATACGATGATAAAATAGGAATAAGGACAAAAATAAGAGTTATTACGATAATAATAATAGTTATAAGGATAAAAATAAGAGTTATTACGATAACAATAATAGAAATAAGGATAAAAATAAGAGTTATTACATAATAAAAATAGGAATATGGCTGAAAGTAATAGTTACAATCATAATAATAATAGTAATAAGGACAAAAATAAGAGTTATTACGATAATAATAATAGAAATAAGGATAAAAATAAGCATTATTACATAATAAAGATAGGAATATGGTTGAAAGTAATAGTTATAATGATAATAATAACAGAAATAAGGATAAAAATAAGAGTTATTACGATAATAATAATAGTAATAAGGATAAAAGTAAGAGTTAATACGATAATAATAATAGTTATAAGGATAAAAATAAGAGGTACTACGATAATAATAATAGAAATAAGGATGAAAATAAGAGTTATTACATAATAAAAATAGGAATATGGCTGAAAGTAATAGTTATAATGATAATAATAACAGAAATAAGCATAGAAATAAGAGTTATTACGATAATAATAATGGAAATAAGGATAAAAATAAGCGTTATTACATAATAAAAATAGGAATATGGCTGAAAGTAGTAGTTATAATGATAATAATAACAGAAATAAGGATAATAACAAGAGTTATTACGATAATAATAATAGTAATAAGGATAAAAGTGGGAGTTAATACGATGATAAAATAGGAATATGGACAAGAATAAGAGTTATCACGATAATAATAATAGGTACAAGTAAAAAATAAGAGTTATTACGATAATAATAATAGTTATAAGGATAAAAATAAGAGTTATTACGATAATAATAATAGTTATAAGGATAAAAATAAGAGTTTCTACGATAATAATAATAGAAATAAGGATGAAAAAAAGAGTTATTACATAATAAAAATAGGAATATGGCTAAAAGTAATAGTTATAATCATAATAATAATAGTAATAAGGACAAAAGTAAGAGTTATTACGATAATAATAATAGTAATAAGGATGAAAGTAAGAGTTAATACGATGATAAAATAGGAATAAGGACAAAAATAAGAGTTATTACGATAATAATAATAGTTATAAGGATAAAAATAAGAGTTATTACGATAACAATAATAGAAATGAGGATAAAAATAAGAGTTATTACATAATAAAAATAGGAATATGGCTGAAAGTAATAGTTACAATCATAATAATAATAGTAATAAGGACAAAAATAAGAGTTATTACGATAATAATAATAGTAACAAGGGTAAAAGTAAGAGTTAATACGATTATAAAATAGGAATAAGGACAAAAATAAGAGTTATTACATAATAAAAATAGGAGTAAGGCTGAAAATAATGGTTATAATGATAATAATAATAGAAATAAGGATAAAAATAAGAGTTATTACGATAATAATAATAGTAATAAGGATAAAAGTAAGAGTTAATACGATGATAAAATAGGAATAAGGACAAAAATAAGAGTTATTACGATGATACAATAGGAATAAGGACAAGAACAAGAGTTATTACGATAATAATAATAGTTATAAGGATAAAAATAAGAGTTATTACGATAATAATAATAGTTATAAGGATAAAAATAAGAGTTACAACGATAATAATAATAGAAATAAGGATAAAAATAAGCATTATTACATAATAAAGATAGGAATATGGTTGAAAGTAATAGTTATAATGATAATAATAACAGAAATAAGGATAAAAATAAGAGTTATTACATAATAAAAATAGGAATATGGCTGAAAGTAATAGTTATAATGATAATAATAACAGAAATAAGCATAGAAATAAGAGTTATTACGATAATAATAATGGAAATAAGGATAAAAATAAGCGTTATTACATAATAAAAATAGGAATATGGCTGAAAGTAGTAGTTATAATGATAATAATAACAGAAATAAGGATAATAACAAGAGTTATTACGATAATAATAATAGTAATAAGGATAAAAGTGGGAGTTAATACGATGATAAAATAGGAATATGGACAAGAATAAGAGTTATCACGATAATAATAATAGGTATAAGTAAAAAATAAGAGTTATTACGATAATAATAATAGTTATAAGGATAAAAATAAGAGTTATTACGATAATAATAATAGTTATAAGGATAAAAATAAGAGTTTCTACGATAATAATAATAGAAATAAGGATGAAAAAAAGAGTTATTACATAATAAAAATAGGAATATGGCTAAAAGTAATAGTTATAATCATAATAATAATAGTAATAAGGACAAAAATAAGAGTTATTACGATAATAATAATAGTAATAAGGATGAAAGTAAGAGTTAATACGATGATAAAATAGGAATAAGGACAAAAATAAGAGTTATTACGATAATAATAATAGTTATAAGGATAAAAATAAGAGTTATTACGATAACAATAATAGAAATAAGGATAAAAATAAGAGTTATTACATAATAAAAATAGGAATATGGCTGAAAGTAATAGTTACAATCATAATAATAATAGTAATAAGGACAAAAATAAGAGTTATTACGATAATAATAATAGAAATAAGGATAAAAATAAGCATTATTACATAATAAAGATAGGAATATGGTTGAAAGTAATAGTTATAATGATAATAATAACAGAAATAAGGATAAAAATAAGAGTTATTACGATAATAATAATAGTAATAAGGATAAAAGTAAGAGTTAATACGATAATAATAATAGTTATAAGGATAAAAATAAGAGTTATTACGATAATAATAATAGTTATAAGGATAAAAATAAGAGGTACTACGATAATAATAATAGAAATAAGGATGAAAATAAGAGTTATTACATAATAAAAATAGGAATATGGCTGAAAGTAATAGTTATAATGATAATAATAACAGAAATAAGGATAAAAATAAGAGTTATTACGATAATAATAATAGTTATAAGGATAAAAATAAGAGGTACTACGATAATAATAATAGAAATAAGGATGAAAATAAGAGTTATTACATAATAAAAATAGGAATATGGCTGAAAGTAATAGTTATAATGATAATAATAACAGAAATAAGCATAGAAATAAGAGTTATTACGATAATAATAATGGAAATAAGGATAAAAATAAGCGTTATTACATAATAAAAATAGGAATATGGCTGAAAGTAGTAGTTATAATGATAATAATAACAGAAATAAGGATAATAACAAGAGTTATTACGATAATAATAATAGTAATAAGGATAAAAGTGGGAGTTAATACGATGATAAAATAGGAATATGGACAAGAATAAGAGTTATCACGATAATAATAATAGGTACAAGTAAAAAATAAGAGTTATTACGATAATAATAATAGTTATAAGGATAAAAATAAGAGTTATTACGATAATAATAATAGTTATAAGGATAAAAATAAGAGTTTCTACGATAATAATAATAGAAATAAGGATGAAAAAAAGAGTTATTACATAATAAAAATAGGAATATGGCTAAAAGTAATAGTTATAATCATAATAATAATAGTAATAAGGACAAAAGTAAGAGTTATTACGATAATAATAATAGTAATAAGGATGAAAGTAAGAGTTAATACGATGATAAAATAGGAATAAGGACAAAAATAAGAGTTATTACGATAATAATAATAGTTATAAGGATAAAAATAAGAGTTATTACGATAACAATAATAGAAATGAGGATAAAAATAAGAGTTATTACATAATAAAAATAGGAATATGGCTGAAAGTAATAGTTACAATCATAATAATAATAGTAATAAGGACAAAAATAAGAGTTATTACGATAATAATAATAGTAACAAGGGTAAAAGTAAGAGTTAATACGATTATAAAATAGGAATAAGGACAAAAATACGAGTTATTACATAATAAAAATAGGAGTAAGGCTGAAAATAATGGTTATAATGATAATAATAATAGAAATAAGGATAAAAATAAGAGTTATTACGATAATAATAATAGTAATAAGGATAAAAGTAAGAGTTAATACGATGATAAAATAGGAATAAGGACAAAAATAAGAGTTATTACGATGATACAATAGGAATAAGGACAAGAACAAGAGTTATTACGATAATAATAATAGTTATAAGGATAAAAATAAGAGTTATTACGATAATAATAATGGTTATAAGGATAAAAATAAGAGTTATTACGATAATAATAATAGTTATAAGGATAAAAATAAGAGTTTCTACGATAATAATAATAGAAATAAGGATAAAAATAAGAGTTATTACATAATAAAAATAGGAATATGGCTAAAAGTAATAGTTATAATCATAATAATAATAGTAATAAGGACAAAAATAAGAGTTATTACGATAATAATAATAATTATAAGGATAAAAATAAGAGTTATTATGATAATAATAATAGTTATAAGGATAAAAATAAGAGTTATTACGATAATAATAATAGTAATAAGGATAAAAGTGGGAGTTAATACGATGATAAAATAGGAATAAGGACAAAAATAAGAGTTATTACGATAATGATAATAGTTATAAGGATAAGAATAAGAGTTATTACGATAATAATAATAGAAATAAGGATAAAAATAAGCATTATTACATAATAAAGATAGGAATATGGTTGAAAGTAATAGTTATAATGATAATAATAACAGAAATAAGGATAAAAATAAGAGTTATTACGATAATATTAATAGAAAAATGGATAAACGTAGGAGTTATTACATAACAAAAATAGGAATATGGCTGAAAGTAATAGTTATAATGATAATAATAACAGAAATAAGCATAAAAATAAGAGTTATTACGATAATGATAATAGTAATAAGGATAAAAGTAAGAGTTAATACGATAATAATAATAGTTATAAGGATAAAAATAAGAGTTATTACGATAATAATAATAGTTATAAGGATAAAAATAAGAGGTACTACGATAATAATAATAGAAATAAGGATGAAAATAAGAGTTATTACATAATAAAAATAGGAATATGGCTGAAAGTAATAGTTATAATGATAATAATAACAGAAATAAGCATAGAAATAAGAGTTATTACGATAATAATAATGGAAATAAGGATAAAAATAAGCGTTATTACATAATAAAAATAGGAATATGGCTGAAAGTAGTAGTTATAATGATAATAATAACAGAAATAAGGATAATAACAAGAGTTATTACGATAATTATAATAGTAATAAGGATAAAAGTGGGAGTTAATACGATGATAAAATAGGAATATGGACAAGAATAAGAGTTATCACGATAATAATAATAGGTACAAGTAAAAAATAAGAGTTATTACGATAATAATAATAGTTATAAGGATAAAAATAAGAGTTATTACGATAATAATAATAGTTATAAGGATAAAAATAAGAGTTTCTACGATAATAATAATAGAAATAAGGATGAAAAAAAGAGTTATTACATAATAAAAATAGGAATATGGCTAAAAGTAATAGTTATAATCATAATAATAATAGTAATAAGGACAAAAATAAGAGTTATTACGATAATAATAATAGTAATAAGGATGAAAGTAAGAGTTAATACGATGATAAAATAGGAATAAGGACAAAAATAAGAGTTATTACGATAATAATAATAGTTATAAGGATAAAAATAAGAGTTATTACGATAACAATAATAGAAATGAGGATAAAAATAAGAGTTATTACATAATAAAAATAGGAATATGGCTGAAAGTAATAGTTACAATCATAATAATAATAGTAATAAGGACAAAAATAAGAGTTATTACGATAATAATAATAGTAACAAGGGTAAAAGTAAGAGTTAATACGATTATAAAATAGGAATAAGGACAAAAATACGAGTTATTACATAATAAAAATAGGAGTAAGGCTGAAAATAATGGTTATAATGATAATAATAATAGAAATAAGGATAAAAATAAGAGTTATTACGATAATAATAATAGTAATAAGGATAAAAGTAAGAGTTAATACGATGATAAAATAGGAATAAGGACAAAAATAAGAGTTATTACGATGATACAATAGGAATAAGGACAAGAACAAGAGTTATTACGATAATAATAATAGTTATAAGGATAAAAATAAGAGTTATTACGATAATAATAATGGTTATAAGGATAAAAATAAGAGTTATTACGATAATAATAATAGTTATAAGGATAAAAATAAGAGTTTCTACGATAATAATAATAGAAATAAGGATAAAAATAAGAGTTATTACATAATAAAAATAGGAATATGGCTAAAAGTAATAGTTATAATCATAATAATAATAGTAATAAGGACAAAAATAAGAGTTATTACGATAATAATAATAATTATAAGGATAAAAATAAGAGTTATTATGATAATAATAATAGTTATAAGGATAAAAATAAGAGTTATTACGATAATAATAATAGTAATAAGGATAAAAGTGGGAGTTAATACGATGATAAAATAGGAATAAGGACAAAAATAAGAGTTATTACGATAATGATAATAGTTATAAGGATAAGAATAAGAGTTATTACGATAATAATAATAGAAATAAGGATAAAAATAAGCATTATTACATAATAAAGATAGGAATATGGTTGAAAGTAATAGTTATAATGATAATAATAACAGAAATAAGGATAAAAATAAGAGTTATTACGATAATATTAATAGAAAAATGGATAAACGTAGGAGTTATTACATAACAAAAATAGGAATATGGCTGAAAGTAATAGTTATAATGATAATAATAACAGAAATAAGCATAAAAATAAGAGTTATTACGATAATGATAATAGTAATAAGGATAAAAGTAAGAGTTAATACGATAATAATAATAGTTATAAGGATAAAAATAAGAGTTATTACGATAATAATAATAGTTATAAGGATAAAAATAAGAGGTACTACGATAATAATAATAGAAATAAGGATGAAAATAAGAGTTATTACATAATAAAAATAGGAATATGGCTGAAAGTAATAGTTATAATGATAATAATAACAGAAATAAGCATAGAAATAAGAGTTATTACGATAATAATAATGGAAATAAGGATAAAAATAAGCGTTATTACATAATAAAAATAGGAATATGGCTGAAAGTAGTAGTTATAATGATAATAATAACAGAAATAAGGATAATAACAAGAGTTATTACGATAATTATAATAGTAATAAGGATAAAAGTGGGAGTTAATACGATGATAAAATAGGAATATGGACAAGAATAAGAGTTATCACGATAATAATAATAGGTATAAGTAAAAAATAAGAGTTATTACGATAATAATAATAGAAATAAGGATAAAAATAAGCATTATTACATAATAAAGATAGGAATATGGTTGAAAGTAATAGTTATAATGATAATAATAACAGAAATAAGGATAAAAATAAGAGTTATTACGATAATAATAATAGTAATAAGGATAAAAGTAAGAGTTAATACGATAATAATAATAGTTATAAGGATAAAAATAAGAGTTATTACGATAATAATAATAGTTATAAGGATAAAAATAAGAGGTACTACGATAATAATAATAGAAATAAGGATGAAAATAAGAGTTATTACATAATAAAAATAGGAATATGGCTGAAAGTAATAGTTATAATGATAATAATAACAGAAATAAGGATAAAAATAAGAGTTATTACGATAATAATAATAGTTATAAGGATAAAAATAAGAGGTACTACGATAATAATAATAGAAATAAGGATGAAAATAAGAGTTATTACATAATAAAAATAGGAATATGGCTGAAAGTAATAGTTACAATCATAATAATAATAGTAATAAGGACAAAAATAAGAGTTATTACGATAATAATAATAGTAACAAGGGTAAAAGTAAGAGTTAATACGATTATAAAATAGGAATAAGGACAAAAATACGAGTTATTACATAATAAAAATAGGAGTAAGGCTGAAAATAATGGTTATAATGATAATAATAATAGAAATAAGGATAAAAATAAGAGTTATTACGATAATAATAATAGTAATAAGGATAAAAGTAAGAGTTAATACGATGATAAAATAGGAATAAGGACAAAAATAAGAGTTATTACGATGATACAATAGGAATAAGGACAAGAACAAGAGTTATTACGATAATAATAATAGTTATAAGGATAAAAATAAGAGTTATTACGATAATAATAATGGTTATAAGGATAAAAATAAGAGTTATTACGATAATAATAATAGTTATAAGGATAAAAATAAGAGGTACTACGATAATAATAATAGAAATAAGGATGAAAATAAGAGTTATTACATAATAAAAATAGGAATATGGCTGAAAGTAATAGTTATAATGATAATAATAACAGAAATAAGCATAGAAATAAGAGTTATTACGATAATAATAATGGAAATAAGGATAAAAATAAGCGTTATTACATAATAAAAATAGGAATATGGCTGAAAGTAATAGTTACAATCATAATAATAATAGTAATAAGGACAAAAATAAGAGTTATTACGATAATAATAATAGTAACAAGGGTAAAAGTAAGAGTTAATACGATTATAAAATAGGAATAAGGACAAAAATAAGAGTTATTACATAATAAAAATAGGAGTAAGGCTGAAAATAATGGTTATAATGATAATAATAATAGAAATAAGGATAAAAATAAGAGTTATTACGATAATAATAATAGTAATAAGGATAAAAGTAAGAGTTAATACGATGATAAAATAGGAATAAGGACAAAAATAAGAGTTATTACGATGATACAATAGGAATAAGGACAAGAACAAGAGTTATTACGATAATAATAATAGTTATAAGGATAAAAATAAGAGTTATTACGATAATAATAATGGTTATAAGGATAAAAATAAGAGTTATTACGATAATAATAATAGTTATAAGGATAAAAATAAGAGTTTCTACGATAATAATAATAGAAATAAGGATAAAAATAAGAGTTATTACATAATAAAAATAGGAATATGGCTAAAAGTAATAGTTATAATCATAATAATAATAGTAATAAGGACAAAAATAAGAGTTATTACGATAATAATAATAATTATAAGGATAAAAATAAGAGTTATTATGATAATAATAATAGTTATAAGGATAAAAATAAGAGTTATTACGATAATAATAATAGTAATAAGGATAAAAGTGGGAGTTAATACGATGATAAAATAGGAATAAGGACAAAAATAAGAGTTATTACGATAATGATAATAGTTATAAGGATAAGAATAAGAGTTATTACGATAATAATAATAGAAATAAGGATAAAAATAAGCATTATTACATAATAAAGATAGGAATATGGTTGAAAGTAATAGTTATAATGATAATAATAACAGAAATAAGGATAAAAATAAGAGTTATTACGATAATATTAATAGAAAAATGGATAAACGTAGGAGTTATTACATAATAAAAATAGGAATATGGCTGAAAGTAATAGTTATAATGATAATAATAACAGAAATAAGCATAAAAATAAGAGTTATTACGATAATGATAATAGTAATAAGGATAAAAGTAAGAGTTAATACGATAATAATAATAGTTATAAGGATAAAAATAAGAGTTATTACGATAATAATAATAGTTATAAGGATAAAAATAAGAGGTACTACGATAATAATAATAGAAATAAGGATGAAAATAAGAGTTATTACATAATAAAAATAGGAATATGGCTGAAAGTAATAGTTATAATGATAATAATAACAGAAATAAGCATAGAAATAAGAGTTATTACGATAATAATAATGGAAATAAGGATAAAAATAAGCGTTATTACATAATAAAAATAGGAATATGGCTGAAAGTAGTAGTTATAATGATAATAATAACAGAAATAAGGATAATAACAAGAGTTATTACGATAATAATAATAGTAATAAGGATAAAAGTGGGAGTTAATACGATGATAAAATAGGAATATGGACAAGAATAAGAGTTATCACGATAATAATAATAGGTATAAGTAAAAAATAAGAGTTATTACGATAATAATAATAGTTATAAGGATAAAAATAAGAGTTATTACGATAATAATAATAGTTATAATGATAAAAATAAGAGTTTCTACGATAATAATAATAGAAATAAGGATGAAAAAAAGAGTTATTACATAATAAAAATAGGAATATGGCTAAAAGTAATAGTTATAATCATAATAATAATAGTAATAAGGACAAAAATAAGAGTTATTACGATAATAATAATAGTAATAAGGATGAAAGTAAGAGTTAATACGATGATAAAATAGGAATAAGGACAAAAATAAGAGTTATTACGATAATAATAATAGTTATAAGGATAAAAATAAGAGTTATTACGATAACAATAATAGAAATAAGGATAAAAATAAGAGTTATTACATAATAAAAATAGGAATATGGCTGAAAGTAATAGTTACAATCATAATAATAATAGTAATAAGGACAAAAATAAGTGTTATTACGATAATAATAATAGAAATAAGGATAAAAATAAGCATTATTACATAATAAAGATAGGAATATGGTTGAAAGTAATAGTTATAATGATAATAATAACAGAAATAAGGATAAAAATAAGAGTTATTACGATAATAATAATAGTAATAAGGATAAAAGTAAGAGTTAATACGATAATAATAATAGTTATAAGGATAAAAATAAGAGTTATTACGATAATAATAATAGTTATAAGGATAAAAATAAGAGGTACTACGATAATAATAATAGAAATAAGGATGAAAATAAGAGTTATTACATAATAAAAATAGGAATATGGCTGAAAGTAATAGTTATAATGATAATAATAACAGAAATAAGCATAGAAATAAGAGTTATTACGATAATAATAATGGAAATAAGGATAAAAATAAGCGTTATTACATAATAAAAATAGGAATATGGCTGAAAGTAGTAGTTATAATGATAATAATAACAGAAATAAGGATAATAACAAGAGTTATTACGATAATAATAATAGTAATAAGGATAAAAGTGGGAGTTAATACGATGATAAAATAGGAATATGGACAAGAATAAGAGTTATCACGATAATAATAATAGGTACAAGTAAAAAATAAGAGTTATTACGATAATAATAATAGTTATAAGGATAAAAATAAGAGTTATTACGATAATAATAATAGTTATAAGGATAAAAATAAGAGTTTCTACGATAATAATAATAGAAATAAGGATGAAAAAAAGAGTTATTACATAATAAAAATAGGAATATGGCTAAAAGTAATAGTTATAATCATAATAATAATAGTAATAAGGACAAAAATAAGAGTTATTACGATAATAATAATAGTAATAAGGATGAAAGTAAGAGTTAATACGATGATAAAATAGGAATAAGGACAAAAATAAGAGTTATTACGATAATAATAATAG
This sequence comes from Megachile willughbiella, assembly GCA_945859595.2. Lineage (NCBI taxonomy): Eukaryota > Metazoa > Arthropoda > Insecta > Hymenoptera > Megachilidae > Megachile > Megachile willughbiella. Next base: position 525,783 of record CAMAOD020000188.1, on the reverse strand, counting down.
TTATAAGGATAAAAATAAGAGTTATTACGATAACAATAATAGAAATGAGGATAAAAATAAGAGTTATTACATAATAAAAATAGGAATATGGCTGAAAGTAATAGTTACAATCATAATAATAATAGTAATAAGGACAAAAATAAGAGTTATTACGATAATAATAATAGTAACAAGGGTAAAAGTAAGAGTTAATACGATTATAAAATAGGAATAAGGACAAAAATACGAGTTATTACATAATAAAAATAGGAGTAAGGCTGAAAATAATGGTTATAATGATAATAATAATAGAAATAAGGATAAAAATAAGAGTTATTACGATAATAATAATAGTAATAAGGATAAAAGTAAGAGTTAATACGATGATAAAATAGGAATAAGGACAAAAATAAGAGTTATTACGATGATACAATAGGAATAAGGACAAGAACAAGAGTTATTACGATAATAATAATGGTTATAAGGATAAAAATAAGAGTTATTACGATAATAATAATAGTTATAAGGATAAAAATAAGAGTTATTACGATAATAATAATAGTAATAAGGATAAAAGTGGGAGTTAATACGATGATAAAATAGGAATAAGGACAAAAATAAGAGTTATTACGATAATGATAATAGTTATAAGGATAAGAATAAGAGTTATTACGATAATAATAATAGAAATAAGGATAAAAATAAGCATTATTACATAATAAAGATAGGAATATGGTTGAAAGTAATAGTTATAATGATAATAATAACAGAAATAAGGATAAAAATAAGAGTTATTACGATAATATTAATAGAAAAATGGATAAACGTAGGAGTTATTACATAACAAAAATAGGAATATGGCTGAAAGTAATAGTTATAATGATAATAATAACAGAAATAAGCATAAAAATAAGAGTTATTACGATAATGATAATAGTAATAAGGATAAAAGTAAGAGTTAATACGATAATAATAATAGTTATAAGGATAAAAATAAGAGTTATTACGATAATAATAATAGTTATAAGGATAAAAATAAGAGGTACTACGATAATAATAATAGAAATAAGGATGAAAATAAGAGTTATTACATAATAAAAATAGGAATATGGCTGAAAGTAATAGTTATAATGATAATAATAACAGAAATAAGCATAGAAATAAGAGTTATTACGATAATAATAATGGAAATAAGGATAAAAATAAGCGTTATTACATAATAAAAATAGGAATATGGCTGAAAGTAGTAGTTATAATGATAATAATAACAGAAATAAGGATAATAACAAGAGTTATTACGATAATTATAATAGTAATAAGGATAAAAGTGGGAGTTAATACGATGATAAAATAGGAATATGGACAAGAATAAGAGTTATCACGATAATAATAATAGGTATAAGTAAAAAATAAGAGTTATTACGATAATAATAATAGTAATAAGGATGAAAGTAAGAGTTAATACGATGATAAAATAGGAATAAGGACAAAAATAAGAGTTATTACGATAATAATAATAGTTATAAGGATAAAAATAAGAGTTATTACGATAACAATAATAGAAATAAGGATAAAAATAAGAGTTATTACATAATAAAAATAGGAATATGGCTGAAAGTAATAGTTACAATCATAATAATAATAGTAATAAGGACAAAAATAAGAGTTATTACGATAATAATAATAGTAACAAGGGTAAAAGTAAGAGTTAATACGATTATAAAATAGGAATAAGGACAAAAATAAGAGTTATTACATAATAAAAATAGGAATAAGGCTGAAAATAATGGTTATAATGATAATAATAATAGAAATAAGGATAAAAATAAGAGTTATTACGATAATAATAATAGTAATAAGGATAAAAGTAAGAGTTAATACGATGATAAAATAGGAATAAGGACAAAAATAAGAGTTATTACGATGATACAATAGGAATAAGGACAAGAACAAGAGTTATTACGATAATAATAATAGTTATAAGGATAAAAATAAGAGTTATTACGATAATAATAATAGTTATAAGGATAAAAATAAGAGTTACAACGATAATAATAATAGAAATGAGGATAAAAATAAGAGTTATTACATAATAAAAATAGGAATATGGCTAAAAGTAATAGTTATAATCATAATAATAATAGTAATAAGGACAAAAATAAGAGTTATTACGATAATAATAATAATTATAAGGATAAAAGTAAGAGTTATTACGATAATAATAATAGTTATAAGGATAAAAATAAGAGTTATTACGATAATAATAATAGTAGTAAGGATAAAAGTGGGAGTTAATACGATGATAAAATAGGAATAAGGACAAAAATAAGAGTTATTACGATAATGATAATAGTTATAAGGATAAGAATAAGAGTTATTACGATAATAATAATAGTTATAAGGATAAAAATAAGAGTTACAACGATAATAATAATAGAAATAAGGATAAAAATAAGAGTTATTACATAATAAAAATAGGAATATGGCTAAAAGTAATAGTTATAATCATAATAATAATAGTAATAAGGACAAAAATAAGAGTTATTACGATAATAATAATAGTAATAAGGATAAAAGTGGGAGTTAATACGATGATAAAATAGGAATAAGGACAAAAATAAGAGTTATTACGATAATGATAATAGTTATAAGGATAAGAATAAGAGTTATTACGATAATAATAATAGAAATAAGGATAAAAATAAGCATTATTACATAATAAAAATAGGAATATGGCTGAAAGTAGTAGTTATAATGATAATAATAACAGAAATAAGGATAATAACAAGAGTTATTACGATAATAATAATAGTAATAAGGATAAAAGTGGGAGTTAATACGATGATAAAATAGGAGTATGGACAAGAATAAGAGTTATCACGATAATAATAATAGGTATAAGTAAAAAATAAGAGTTATTACGATAATAATAATAGTTATAAGGATAAAAATAAGAGTTATTACGATAATAATAATAGTTATAATGATAAAAATAAGAGTTTCTACGATAATAATAATAGAAATAAGGATGAAAAAAAGAGTTATTACATAATAAAAATAGCAATATGGCTAAAAGTAATAGTTATAATCATAATAATAATAGTAATAAGGACAAAAATAAGAGTTATTACGATAATAATAATAGTAATAAGGATGAAAGTAAGAGTTAATACGATGATAAAATAGGAATAAGGACAAAAATAAGAGTTATTACGATAATAATAATAGTTATAAGGATAAAAATAAGAGTTATTACGATAACAATAATAGAAATAAGGATAAAAATAAGAGTTATTACATAATAAAAATAGGAATATGGCTGAAAGTAATAGTTACAATCATAATAATAATAGTAATAAGGACAAAAATGAGTGTTATTACGATAATAATAATAGAAATAAGGATAAAAATAAGCATTATTACATAATAAAGATAGGAATATGGTTGAAAGTAATAGTTATAATGATAATAATAACAGAAATAAGGATAAAAATAAGAGTTATTACGATAATAATAATAGTAATAAGGATAAAAGTAAGAGTTAATACGATAATAATAATAGTTATAAGGATAAAAATAAGAGTTATTACGATAATAATAATAGTTATAAGGATAAAAATAAGAGGTACTACGATAATAATAATAGAAATAAGGATGAAAATAAGAGTTATTACATAATAAAAATAGGAATATGGCTGAAAGTAATAGTTATAATGATAATAATAACAGAAATAAGCATAGAAATAAGAGTTATTACGATAATAATAATGGAAATAAGGATAAAAATACGCGTTATTACATAATAAAAATAGGATTATGGCTGAAAGTAGTAGTTATAATGATAATAATAACAGAAATAAGGATAATAACAAGAGTTATTACGATAATAATAATAGTAATAAGGATAAAAGTGGGAGTTAATACGATGATAAAATAGGAATATGGACAAGAATAAGAGTTATCACGATAATAATAATAGGTATAAGTAAAAAATAAGAGTTATTACGATAATAATAATAGTTATAAGGATAAAAATAAGAGTTATTACGATAACAATAATAGAAATAAGGATAAAAATAAGAGTTATTACATAATAAAAATAGGAATATGGCTGAAAGTAATAGTTACAATCATAATAATAATAGTAATAAGGACAAAAATAAGAGTTATTACGATAATAATAATAGAAATAAGGATAAAAATAAGCATTATTACATAATAAAGATAGGAATATGGTTGAAAGTAATAGTTATAATGATAATAATAACAGAAATAAGGATAAAAATAAGAGTTATTACGATAATAATAATAGTAATAAGGATAAAAGTAAGAGTTAATACGATAATAATAATAGTTATAAGGATAAAAATAAGAGTTATTACGATAATAATAATAGTTATAAGGATAAAAATAAGAGGTACTACGATAATAATAATAGAAATAAGGATGAAAAAAAGAGTTATTACATAATAAAAATAGGAATATGGCTAAAAGTAATAGTTATAATCATAATAATAATAGTAATAAGGACAAAAATAAGAGTTATTACGATAATAATAATAGTAATAAGGATGAAAGTAAGAGTTAATACGATGATAAAATAGGAATAAGGACAAAAATAAGAGTTATTACGATAATAATAATAGTTATAAGGATAAAAATAAGAGTTATTACGATAACAATAATAGAAATAAGGATAAAAATAAGAGTTATTACATAATAAAAATAGGAATATGGCTGAAAGTAATAGTTACAATCATAATAATAATAGTAATAAGGACAAAAATAAGTGTTATTACGATAATAATAATAGAAATAAGGATAAAAATAAGCATTATTACATAATAAAGATAGGAATATGGTTGAAAGTAATAGTTATAATGATAATAATAACAGAAATAAGGATAAAAATAAGAGTTATTACGATAATAATAATAGTAATAAGGATAAAAGTAAGAGTTAATACGATAATAATAATAGTTATAAGGATAAAAATAAGAGTTATTACGATAATAATAATAGTTATAAGGATAAAAATAAGAGGTACTACGATAATAATAATAGAAATAAGGATGAAAATAAGAGTTATTACATAATAAAAATAGGAATATGGCTGAAAGTAATAGTTATAATGATAATAATAACAGAAATAAGCATAGAAATAAGAGTTATTACGATAATAATAATGGAAATAAGGATAAAAATACGCGTTATTACATAATAAAAATAGGAATATGGCTGAAAGTAGTAGTTATAATGATAATAATAACAGAAATAAGGATAATAACAAGAGTTATTACGATAATAATAATAGTAATAAGGATAAAAGTGGGAGTTAATACGATGATAAAATAGGAATATGGACAAGAATAAGAGTTATCACGATAATAATAATAGGTATAAGTAAAAAATAAGAGTTATTACGATAATAATAATAGTTATAAGGATAAAAATAAGAGTTATTACGATAATAATAATAGTTATAAGGATAAAAATAAGAGTTTCTACGATAATAATAATAGAAATAAGGATGAAAAAAAGAGTTATTACATAATAAAAATAGGAATATGGCTAAAAGTAATAGTTATAATCATAATAATAATAGTAATAAGGACAAAAATAAGAGTTATTACGATAATAATAATAGTAATAAGGATGAAAGTAAGAGTTAATACGATGATAAAATAGGAATAAGGACAAAAATAAGAGTTATTACGATAATAATAATAGTTATAAGGATAAAAATAAGAGTTATTACGATAACAATAATAGAAATAAGGATAAAAATAAGAGTTATTACATAATAAAAATAGGAATATGGCTGAAAGTAATAGTTACAATCATAATAATAATAGTAATAAGGACAAAAATAAGAGTTATTACGATAATAATAATAGAAATAAGGATAAAAATAAGCATTATTACATAATAAAGATAGGAATATGGTTGAAAGTAATAGTTATAATGATAATAATAACAGAAATAAGGATAAAAATAAGAGTTATTACGATAATAATAATAGTAATAAGGATAAAAGTAAGAGTTAATACGATAATAATAATAGTTATAAGGATAAAAATAAGAGTTATTACGATAATAATAATAGTTATAAGGATAAAAATAAGAGGTACTACGATAATAATAATAGAAATAAGGATTAAAATAATAGTTATTACATAATAAAAATAGGAATATGGATGAAAGTAATAGTTATAATGATAATAATAACAGAAATAAGCATAGAAATAAGAGTTATTACGATAATAATAATGGAAATAAGGATAAAAATAAGCGTTATTACATAATAAAAATAGGAATATGGCTGAAAGTAGTAGTTATAATGATAATAATAACAGAAATAAGGATAATAACAAGAGTTATTACGATAATAATAATAGTAATAAGGATAAAAGTGGGAGTTAATACGATGATAAAATAGGAATATGGACAAGAATAAGAGTTATCACGATAATAATAATAGGTATAAGTAAAAAATAAGAGTTATTACGATAATAATAATAGTTATAAGTATAAAAATAAGAGTTATTACGATAATAATAATAGTTATAAGGATAAAAATAAGAGTTTCTACGATAATAATAATAGAAATAAGGATGAAAAAAAGAGTTATTACATAATAAAAATAGGAATATGGCTAAAAGTAATAGTTATAATCATAATAATAATAGTAATAAGGACAAAAATAAGAGTTATTACGATAATAATAATAGTAATAAGGATGAAAGTAAGAGTTAATACGATGATAAAATAGGAATAAGGACAAAAATAAGAGTTATTACGATAATAATAATAGTTATAAGGATAAAAATAAGAGTTATTACGATAACAATAATAGAAATAAGGATAAAAATAAGAGTTATTACATAATAAAAATAGGAATATGGCTGAAAGTAATAGTTACAATCATAATAATAATAGTAATAAGCACAAAAATAAGAGTTATTACGATAATAATAATAATTATAAGGATAAAAATAAGAGTTATTACGATAATAATAATAGTTATAAGGATAAAAATAAGAGTTATTACGATAATAATAATAGTAGTAAGGATAAAAGTGGGAGTTAATACGATGATAAAATAGGAATAAGGACAAAAATAAGAGTTATTACGATAATGATAATAGTTATAAGGATAAGAATAAGAGTTATTACGATAATAATAATAGAAATAAGGATAAAAATAAGCATTATTACATAATAAAAATACGAATAAGGCTGAAAATAATGGTTATAATGATAATAATAATAGAAATAAGGATAAAAATAAGAGTTATTACGATAATAATGATAGTAATAAGGATAAAAGTAAGAGTTAATACGATGATAAAATAGGAATAAGGACAAAAATAAGAGTTATTACGATGATACAATAGGAATAAGGACAAGAACAAGAGTTATTACGATAATAATAATAGAAATAAGGATAAAAATAAGCATTATTACATAATAAAGATAGGAATATGGTTGAAAGTAATAGTTATAATGATAATAATAACAGAAATAAGGATAAAAATAAGAGTTATTACGATAATAATAATAGAAATATGGATAAACGTAGGAGTTATTACATAATAAAAGTAGGAATATGGCTGAAAGTAATAGTTATAATGATAATAATAACAGAAATAAGCATAAAAATAAGAGTTATTACGATAGCAATAATAGAAATAAGGATAAAAATAAGAGTTATTACATAATAAAAATAGGAATATGGCTGAAAGTAATAGTTACAATCATAATAATAATTGTAATAAGGACAAAAATAAGAGTTATTACGATAATAATAATAGTAACAAGGGTAAAAGTAAGAGTTAATACGATTATAAAATAGGAATAAGGACAAAAATAAGAGTTATTAGATAATAAAAGTAGGAATATGGCTGAAAGTAGTAGTTATAATGATAATAATAACAGAAATAAGGATAATAATAAGAGTTATTACGATAATAATAATAGTAATAAGGATAAAAGTGGGAGTTAATACGATGATAAAATAGGAATAAGGACAAGAATAAGAGATATTACGATAATAATAATAGTTATAAGGATAAAATAAGAGTTATTACGATAATAATAATAGTTATAAGGATAAAAATAAGAGTTATTACGATAAAAATAAAAGTTATAAGGATAAAAATAAGAGTTACTACGATAATAATAACAGAAATAAGGATGAAAATAAGAGTTCTTACATAATAAAAATAGGAATATGGCTAAAAGTAATAGTTATAATCATAATAATAATAGTAATAAGGACAAAAATAAGAGTTATTACGATAATAATAATAGTAATAAGGATGAAAGTAAGAGTTAATACGATGATAAAATAGGAATAAGGACAGAAATAAGAGTTATTACGATAATAATAATAGTTATAAGTAAAAAATAAGAGTTATTACGATAATAATAATAGTTATAAGGATAAAAATAAGAGTTATTACGATAATAATAATAGTTATAAGGATAAAAATAAGAGTTACTACGATAATAATAATAGAAATAAGGATGAAAATAAGAGTTATTACATAATAAAAATAGGAATATGGCTAAAAGTAATAGTTATAATCATAATAATAATAGTAATAAGGACAAAAATAAGAGTTATTACGATAATAATAATAGTAATAAGGATGAAAGTAAGAGTTAATACGATGATAAAATAGGAATAAGGACAAAAATAAGAGTTATTACATAATAAAAATAGGAATAAGGCTGAAAATAATGGTTATAATGATAATAATAATAGAAATAAGGATAAAAATAGGAGTTATTACGATTATAATAATAGTAATAAGGATAAAAGTAAGAGTTAATACGATGATAAAATAGGAATAAGGACAAAAATAAGAGTTATTACATAATAAAAATAGGAATATGGCTGAAAGTAGTAGTTATAATGATAATAATAACAGAAATAAGGATAATAATAAGAGTTATTACGATAATAATAATAGTAATAAGGATAAAAGTGGGAGTTAATACGATGATAAAATAGGAATAAGGACAAGAATAAGAGATATTACGATAATAATAATAGTTATAAGGATAAAATAAGAGTTATTACGATAATAATAATAGTTATAAGGATAAAAATAAGAGTTATTACGATAAAAATAAAAGTTATAAGGATAAAAATAAGAGTTACTACGATAATAATAACAGAAATAAGGATGAAAATAAGAGTTCTTACATAATAAAAATAGGAATATGGCTAAAAGTAATAGTTATAATCATAATAATAATAGTAATAAGGACAAAAATAAGAGTTATTACGATAATAATAATAGAAATAAGGATAAAAATAAGCATTATTACATAATAAAGATAGGAATATGGTTGAAAGTAATAGTTATAATGATAATAATAACAGAAATAAGGATAAAAATAAGAGTTATTACGATAATAATAATAGTAATAAGGATAAAAGTAAGAGTTAATACGATAATAATAATAGTTATAAGGATAAAAATAAGAGTTATTACGATAATAATAATAGTTATAAGGATAAAAATAAGAGGTACTACGATAATAATAATAGAAATAAGGATGAAAAAAAGAGTTATTACATAATAAAAATAGGAATATGGCTAAAAGTAATAGTTATAATCATAATAATAATAGTAATAAGGACAAAAATAAGAGTTATTACGATAATAATAATAGTAATAAGGATGAAAGTAAGAGTTAATACGATGATAAAATAGGAATAAGGACAAAAATAAGAGTTATTACGATAATAATAATAGTTATAAGGATAAAAATAAGAGTTATTACGATAACAATAATAGAAATAAGGATAAAAATAAGAGTTATTACATAATAAAAATAGGAATATGGCTGAAAGTAATAGTTACAATCATAATAATAATAGTAATAAGGACAAAAATAAGTGTTATTACGATAATAATAATAGAAATAAGGATAAAAATAAGCATTATTACATAATAAAGATAGGAATATGGTTGAAAGTAATAGTTATAATGATAATAATAACAGAAATAAGGATAAAAATAAGAGTTATTACGATAATAATAATAGTAATAAGGATAAAAGTAAGAGTTAATACGATAATAATAATAGTTATAAGGATAAAAATAAGAGTTATTACGATAATAATAATAGTTATAAGGATAAAAATAAGAGGTACTACGATAATAATAATAGAAATAAGGATGAAAATAAGAGTTATTACATAATAAAAATAGGAATATGGCTGAAAGTAATAGTTATAATGATAATAATAACAGAAATAAGCATAGAAATAAGAGTTATTACGATAATAATAATGGAAATAAGGATAAAAATACGCGTTATTACATAATAAAAATAGGAATATGGCTGAAAGTAGTAGTTATAATGATAATAATAACAGAAATAAGGATAATAACAAGAGTTATTACGATAATAATAATAGTAATAAGGATAAAAGTGGGAGTTAATACGATGATAAAATAGGAATATGGACAAGAATAAGAGTTATCACGATAATAATAATAGGTATAAGTAAAAAATAAGAGTTATTACGATAATAATAATAGTTATAAGGATAAAAATAAGAGTTATTACGATAATAATAATAGTTATAAGGATAAAAATAGGAGTTTCTACGATAATAATAATAGAAATAAGGATGAAAAAAAGAGTTATTACATAATAAAAATAGGAATATGGCTAAAAGTAATAGTTATAATCATAATAATAATAGTAATAAGGACAAAAATAAGAGTTATTACGATAATAATAATAGTAATAAGGATGAAAGTAAGAGTTAATACGATGATAAAATAGGAATAAGGACAAAAATAAGAGTTATTACGATAATAATAATAGTTATAAGGATAAAAATAAGAGTTATTACGATAACAATAATAGAAATAAGGATAAAAATAAGAGTTATTACATAATAAAAATAGGAATATGGCTGAAAGTAATAGTTACAATCATAATAATAATAGTAATAAGGACAAAAATAAGAGTTATTACGATAATAATAATAGAAATAAGGATAAAAATAAGCATTATTACATAATAAAGATAGGAATATGGTTGAAAGTAATAGTTATAATGATAATAATAACAGAAATAAGGATAAAAATAAGAGTTATTACGATAATAATAATAGTAATAAGGATAAAAGTAAGAGTTAATACGATAATAATAATAGTTATAAGGATAAAAATAAGAGTTATTACGATAATAATAATAGTTATAAGGATAAAAATAAGAGGTACTACGATAATAATAATAGAAATAAGGATTAAAATAATAGTTATTACATAATAAAAATAGGAATATGGATGAAAGTAATAGTTATAATGATAATAATAACAGAAATAAGCATAGAAATAAGAGTTATTACGATAATAATAATGGAAATAAGGATAAAAATAAGCGTTATTACATAATAAAAATAGGAATATGGCTGAAAGTAGTAGTTATAATGATAATAATAACAGAAATAAGGATAATAACAAGAGTTATTACGATAATAATAATAGTAATAAGGATAAAAGTGGGAGTTAATACCATGATAAAATAGGAATATGGACAAGAATAAGAGTTATCACGATAATAATAATAGGTATAAGTAAAAAATAAGAGTTATTACGATAATAATAATAGTTATAAGTATAAAAATAAGAGTTATTACGATAATAATAATAGTTATAAGGATAAAAATAAGAGTTTCTACGATAATAATAATAGAAATAAGGATGAAAAAAAGAGTTATTACATAATAAAAATAGGAATATGGCTAAAAGTAATAGTTATAATCATAATAATAATAGTAATAAGGACAAAAATAAGAGTTATTACGATAATAATAATAGTAATAAGGATGAAAGTAAGAGTTAATACGATGATAAAATAGGAATAAGGACAAAAATAAGAGTTATTACGATAATAATAATAGTTATAAGGATAAAAATAAGAGTTATTACGATAACAATAATAGAAATAAGGATAAAAATAAGAGTTATTACATAATAAAAATAGGAATATGGCTGAAAGTAATAGTTACAATCATAATAATAATAGTAATAAGCACAAAAATAAGAGTTATTACGATAATAATAATAATTATAAGGATAAAAATAAGAGTTATTACGATAATAATAATAGTTATAAGGATAAAAATAAGAGTTATTACGATAATAATAATAGTAGTAAGGATAAAAGTGGGAGTTAATACGATGATAAAATAGGAATAAGGACAAAAATAAGAGTTATTACGATAATGATAATAGTTATAAGGATAAGAATAAGAGTTATTACGATAATAATAATAGAAATAAGGATAAAAATAAGCATTATTACATAATAAAAATACGAATAAGGCTGAAAATAATGGTTATAATGATAATAATAATAGAAATAAGGATAAAAATAAGAGTTATTACGATAATAATGATAGTAATAAGGATAAAAGTAAGAGTTAATACGATGATAAAATAGGAATAAGGACAAAAATAAGAGTTATTACGATGATACAATAGGAATAAGGACAAGAACAAGAGTTATTACGATAATAATAATAGAAATAAGGATAAAAATAAGCATTATTACATAATAAAGATAGGAATATGGTTGAAAGTAATAGTTATAATGATAATAATAACAGAAATAAGGATAAAAATAAGAGTTATTACGATAATAATAATAGAAATATGGATAAACGTAGGAGTTATTACATAATAAAGATAGGAATATGGTTGAAAGTAATAGTTATAATGATAATAATAACAGAAATAAGGATAAAAATAAGAGTTATTACGATAATAATAATAGTAATAAGGATAAAAGTAAGAGTTAATACGATAATAATAATAGTTATAAGGATAAAAATAAGAGTTATTACGATAATAATAATAGTTATAAGGATAAAAATAAGAGGTACTACGATAATAATAATAGAAATAAGGATGAAAAAAAGAGTTATTACATAATAAAAATAGGAATATGGCTAAAAGTAATAGTTATAATCATAATAATAATAGTAATAAGGACAAAAATAAGAGTTATTACGATAATAATAATAGTAATAAGGATGAAAGTAAGAGTTAATACGATGATAAAATAGGAATAAGGACAAAAATAAGAGTTATTACGATAATAATAATAGTTATAAGGATAAAAATAAGAGTTATTACGATAACAATAATAGAAATAAGGATAAAAATAAGAGTTATTACATAATAAAAATAGGAATATGGCTGAAAGTAATAGTTACAATCATAATAATAATAGTAATAAGGACAAAAATAAGTGTTATTACGATAATAATAATAGAAATAAGGATAAAAATAAGCATTATTACATAATAAAGATAGGAATATGGTTGAAAGTAATAGTTATAATGATAATAATAACAGAAATAAGGATAAAAATAAGAGTTATTACGATAATAATAATAGTAATAAGGATAAAAGTAAGAGTTAATACGATAATAATAATAGTTATAAGGATAAAAATAAGAGTTATTACGATAATAATAATAGTTATAAGGATAAAAATAAGAGGTACTACGATAATAATAATAGAAATAAGGATGAAAATAAGAGTTATTACATAATAAAAATAGGAATATGGCTGAAAGTAATAGTTATAATGATAATAATAACAGAAATAAGCATAGAAATAAGAGTTATTACGATAATAATAATGGAAATAAGGATAAAAATACGCGTTATTACATAATAAAAATAGGAATATGGCTGAAAGTAGTAGTTATAATGATAATAATAACAGAAATAAGGATAATAACAAGAGTTATTACGATAATAATAATAGTAATAAGGATAAAAGTGGGAGTTAATACGATGATAAAATAGGAATATGGACAAGAATAAGAGTTATCACGATAATAATAATAGGTATAAGTAAAAAATAAGAGTTATTACGATAATAATAATAGTTATAAGGATAAAAATAAGAGTTATTACGATAATAATAATAGTTATAAGGATAAAAATAAGAGTTTCTACGATAATAATAATAGAAATAAGGATGAAAAAAAGAGTTATTACATAATAAAAATAGGAATATGGCTAAAAGTAATAGTTATAATCATAATAATAATAGTAATAAGGACAAAAATAAGAGTTATTACGATAATAATAATAGTAATAAGGATGAAAGTAAGAGTTAATACGATGATAAAATAGGAATAAGGACAAAAATAAGAGTTATTACGATAATAATAATAGTTATAAGGATAAAAATAAGAGTTATTACGATAACAATAATAGAAATAAGGATAAAAATAAGAGTTATTACATAATAAAAATAGGAATATGGCTGAAAGTAATAGTTACAATCATAATAATAATAGTAATAAGGACAAAAATAAGAGTTATTACGATAATAATAATAGAAATAAGGATAAAAATAAGCATTATTACATAATAAAGATAGGAATATGGTTGAAAGTAATAGTTATAATGATAATAATAACAGAAATAAGGATAAAAATAAGAGTTATTACGATAATAATAATAGTAATAAGGATAAAAGTAAGAGTTAATACGATAATAATAATAGTTATAAGGATAAAAATAAGAGTTATTACGATAATAATAATAGTTATAAGGATAAAAATAAGAGGTACTACGATAATAATAATAGAAATAAGGATTAAAATAATAGTTATTACATAATAAAAATAGGAATATGGATGAAAGTAATAGTTATAATGATAATAATAACAGAAATAAGCATAGAAATAAGAGTTATTACGATAATAATAATGGAAATAAGGATAAAAATAAGCGTTATTACATAATAAAAATAGGAATATGGCTGAAAGTAGTAGTTATAATGATAATAATAACAGAAATAAGGATAATAACAAGAGTTATTACGATAATAATAATAGTAATAAGGATAAAAGTGGGAGTTAATACGATGATAAAATAGGAATATGGACAAGAATAAGAGTTATCACGATAATAATAATAGGTATAAGTAAAAAATAAGAGTTATTACGATAATAATAATAGTTATAAGTATAAAAATAAGAGTTATTACGATAATAATAATAGTTATAAGGATAAAAATAAGAGTTTCTACGATAATAATAATAGAAATAAGGATGAAAAAAAGAGTTATTACATAATAAAAATAGGAATATGGCTAAAAGTAATAGTTATAATCATAATAATAATAGTAATAAGGACAAAAATAAGAGTTATTACGATAATAATAATAGTAATAAGGATGAAAGTAAGAGTTAATACGATGATAAAATAGGAATAAGGACAAAAATAAGAGTTATTACGATAATAATAATAGTTATAAGGATAAAAATAAGAGTTATTACGATAACAATAATAGAAATAAGGATAAAAATAAGAGTTATTACATAATAAAAATAGGAATATGGCTGAAAGTAATAGTTACAATCATAATAATAATAGTAATAAGCACAAAAATAAGAGTTATTACGATAATAATAATAATTATAAGGATAAAAATAAGAGTTATTACGATAATAATAATAGTTATAAGGATAAAAATAAGAGTTATTACGATAATAATAATAGTAGTAAGGATAAAAGTGGGAGTTAATACGATGATAAAATAGGAATAAGGACAAAAATAAGAGTTATTACGATAATGATAATAGTTATAAGGATAAGAATAAGAGTTATTACGATAATAATAATAGAAATAAGGATAAAAATAAGCATTATTACATAATAAAAATAGGAATAAGGCTGAAAATAATGGTTATAATGATAATAATAATAGAAATAAGGATAAAAATAAGAGTTATTACGATAATAATGATAGTAATAAGGATAAAAGTAAGAGTTAATACGATGATAAAATAGGAATAAGGACAAAAATAAGAGTTATTACGATGATACAATAGGAATAAGGACAAGAACAAGAGTTATTACGATAATAATAATAGAAATAAGGATAAAAATAAGCATTATTACATAATAAAGATAGGAATATGGTTGAAAGTAATAGTTATAATGATAATAATAACAGAAATAAGGATAAAAATAAGAGTTATTACGATAATAATAATAGAAATATGGATAAACGTAGGAGTTATTACATAATAAAAGTAGGAATATGGCTGAAAGTAATAGTTATAATGATAATAATAACAGAAATAAGCATAAAAATAAGAGTTATTACGATAGCAATAATAGAAATAAGGATAAAAATAAGAGTTATTACATAATAAAAATAGGAATATGGCTGAAAGTAATAGTTACAATCATAATAATAATTGTAATAAGGACAAAAATAAGAGTTATTACGATAATAATAATAGTAACAAGGGTAAAAGTAAGAGTTAATACGATTATAAAATAGGAATAAGGACAAAAATAAGAGTTATTAGATAATAAAAGTAGGAATATGGCTGAAAGTAGTAGTTATAATGATAATAATAACAGAAATAAGGATAATAATAAGAGTTATTACGATAATAATAATAGTAATAAGGATAAAAGTGGGAGTTAATACGATGATAAAATAGGAATAAGGACAAGAATAAGAGATATTACGATAATAATAATAGTTATAAGGATAAAATAAGAGTTATTACGATAATAATAATAGTTATAAGGATAAAAATAAGAGTTATTACGATAAAAATAAAAGTTATAAGGATAAAAATAAGAGTTACTACGATAATAATAACAGAAATAAGGATGAAAATAAGAGTTCTTACATAATAAAAATAGGAATATGGCTAAAAGTAATAGTTATAATCATAATAATAATAGTAATAAGGACAAAAATAAGAGTTATTACGATAATAATAATAGTAATAAGGATGAAAGTAAGAGTTAATACGATGATAAAATAGGAATAAGGACAGAAATAAGAGTTATTACGATAATAATAATAGTTATAAGTAAAAAATAAGAGTTATTACGATAATAATAATAGTTATAAGGATAAAAATAAGAGTTATTACGATAATAATAATAGTTATAAGGATAAAAATAAGAGTTACTACGATAATAATAATAGAAATAAGGATGAAAATAAGAGTTATTACATAATAAAAATAGGAATATGGCTAAAAGTAATAGTTATAATCATAATAATAATAGTAATAAGGACAAAAATAAGAGTTATTACGATAATAATAATAGTAATAAGGATGAAAGTAAGAGTTAATACGATGATAAAATAGGAATAAGGACAAAAATAAGAGTTATTACATAATAAAAATAGGAATAAGGCTGAAAATAATGGTTATAATGATAATAATAATAGAAATAAGGATAAAAATAGGAGTTATTACGATTATAATAATAGTAATAAGGATAAAAGTAAGAGTTAATACGATGATAAAATAGGAATAAGGACAAAAATAAGAGTTATTACATAATAAAAATAGGAATATGGCTGAAAGTAGTAGTTATAATGATAATAATAACAGAAATAAGGATAATAATAAGAGTTATTACGATAATAATAATAGTAATAAGGATAAAAGTGGGAGTTAATACGATGATAAAATAGGAATAAGGACAAGAATAAGAGATATTACGATAATAATAATAGTTATAAGGATAAAATAAGAGTTATTACGATAATAATAATAGTTATAAGGATAAAAATAAGAGTTATTACGATAAAAATAAAAGTTATAAGGATAAAAATAAGAGTTACTACGATAATAATAACAGAAATAAGGATGAAAATAAGAGTTCTTACATAATAAAAATAGGAATATGGCTAAAAGTAATAGTTATAATCATAATAATAATAGTAATAAGGACAAAAATAAGAGTTATTACGATAATAATAATAGTAATAAGGATGAAAGTAAGAGTTAATACGATGATAAAATAGGAATAAGGACAGAAATAAGAGTTATTACGATAATAATAATAGTTATAAGTAAAAAATAAGAGTTATTACGATAATAATAATAGTTATAAGGATAAAAATAAGAGTTATTACGATAATAATAATAGTTATAAGGATAAAAATAAGAGTTACTACGATAATAATAATAGAAATAAGGATGAAAATAAGAGTTATTACATAATAACAATAGGAATATGGCTAAAAGTAATAGTTATAATCATAATAATAATAGTAATAAGGACAAAAATAAGAGTTATTACGATAATAATAATAGTAATAAGGATGAAAGTAAGAGTTAATACGATGATAAAATAGGAATAAGGACAAAAATAAGAGTTATTACATAATAAAAATAGGAATAAGGCTGAAAATAATGGTTATAATGATAATAATAATAGAAATAAGGATAAAAATAAGAGTTATTACGATTATAATAATAGTAATAAGGATAAAAGTAAGAGTTAATACGATGATAAAATAGGAATAAGGACAAAAATAAGAGTTATTACATAATAAAAATAGGAATATGGCTGAAAGTAGTAGTTATAATGATAATAATAACAGAAATAAGGATAATAATAAGAGTTATTACGATAATAATAATAGTAATAAGGATAAAAGTGGGAGTTAATACGATGATAAAATAGGAATAAGGGCAAGAATAAGAGATATTACGATAATAATAATAGTTATAAGGATAAAATAAGAGTTATTACGATAATAATAATAGTTATAAGGATAAAAATAAGAGTTATTACGATAAAAATAAAAGTTATAAGGATAAAAATAAGAGTTACTACGATAATAATAACAGAAATAAGGATGAAAATAAGAGTTCTTACATAATAAAAATAGGAATATGGCTAAAAGTAATAGTTATAATCATAATAATAATAGTAAGAAGGACAAAAATAAGAGTTATTACGATAATAATAATAGTAATAAGGATGAAAGTAAGAGTTAATACGATGATAAAATAGGAATAAGGACAGAAATAAGTGTTATTACGATAATAATAATAGTTATAAGTAAAAAATAAGAGTTATTACGATAATAATAATAGTTATAAGGATAAAAATAAGAGTTATTACGATAATAATAATAGTTATAAGGATAAAAATAAGAGTTACTACGATAATAATAATAGAAATAAGGACGAAAATAAGAGTTATTACATAATAAAAATAGGAATATGGCTAAAAGTAATAGTTATAATCATAATAATAATAGTAATAAGGACAAAAATAAGAGTTATTACGATAATAATAATAGTAATAAGGATGAAAGTAAGAGTTAATACGATGATAAAATAGGAATAAGGACAAAAATAAGAGTTATTACATAATAAAAATAGGAATAAGGCTGAAAATAATGGTTATAATGATAATAATAATAGAAATAAGGATAAAAATAAGAGTTATTACGATTATAATAATAGTAATAAGGATAAAAGTAAGAGTTAATACGATGATAAAATAGGAATAAGGACAAAAATAAGAGTTATTACATAATAAAAATAGGAATATGGCTGAAAGTAGTAGTTATAATGATAATAATAACAGAAATAAGGATAATAATAAGAGTTATTACGATAATAATAATAGTAATAAGGATAAAAGTGGGAGTTAATACGATGATAAAATAGGAATAAGGACAAGAATAAGAGATATTACGATAATAATAATAGTTATAAGGATAAAATAAGAGTTATTACGATAATAATAATAGTTATAAGGATAAAAATAAGAGTTATTACGATAAAAATAAAAGTTATAAGGATAAAAATAAGAGTTACTACGATAATAATAACAGAAATAAGGATGAAAATAAGAGTTCTTACATAATAAAAATAGGAATATGGCTAAAAGTAATAGTTATAATCATAATAATAATAGTAATAAGGACAAAAATAAGAGTTATTACGATAATAATAATAGTAATAAGGATGAAAGTAAGAGTTAATACGATGATAAAATAGGAATAAGGACAGAAATAAGAGTTATTACGATAATAATAATAGTTATAAGTAAAAAATAAGAGTTATTACGATAATAATAATAGTTATAAGGATAAAAATAAGAGTTATTACGATAATAATAATAGTTATAAGGATAAAAATAAGAGTTACTACGATAATAATAATAGAAATAAGGATGAAAATAAGAGTTATTACATAATAAAAATAGGAATATGGCTAAAAGTAATAGTTATAATCATAATAATAATAGTAATAAGGACAAAAATAAGAGTTATTACGATAATAATAATAGTAATAAGGATGAAAGTAAGAGTTAATACGATGATAAAATAGGAATAAGGACAGAAATAAGAGTTATTACGATAATAATAATAGTTATAAGGATAAAAATAAGAGTTATTACATAATAAAAATAGGAATATGGCTGAAAGTAATAGTTACAATCATAATAATAATAGTAATAAGGACAAAAATAAGAGTTATTACGATAATAATAATAGTAACAAGGGTAAAAGTAAGAGTTAATACGATTATAAAATAGGAATAAGGACAAAAATAAGAGTTATTACATAATAAAAATAGGAATAAGGCTGAAAATAATGGTTATAATGATAATAATAATAGAAATAAGGATAAAAATAAGAGTTATTACGATAATAATAATAGTAATAAGGATAAAAGTAAGAGTTAATACGATGATAAAATAGGAATAAGGACAAAAATAAGAGTTATTACATAATAAAAATAGGAATATGGCTGAAAGTAGTAGTTATAATGATAATAATAACAGAAATAAGGATAATAATAAGAGTTATTACGATAATAATAATAGTAATATGGATAAAAGTGGGAGTTAATACGATGATAAAATAGGAATAAGGACAAGAATAAGAGTTATTACGATAATAATAATAGGTATAAGTAAAAAATAAGAGTTATTACGATAATAATAATAGTTATAAGGATAAAAATAAGAGTTATTACGATAATAATAATAGTAATAAGGATAAAAGTGGGAGTTAATACGATGATAAAATAGGAATAAAGACAAAAATAAGAGTTATTACGATAATAATAATAGTAATAAGGATAAAAGTAAGAGTTAATACGATGATAAAATAGGAATAAGGACAAAAATAAGAGTTATTACGATAATAATAATAGTAATAAGGATAAAAGTAAGAGTTAATACGATGATAAAATAGGAATAAGGACAAAAATAAGTGTTATTACGATGATACAATAGGAATAAGGACAAGAACAAGAGTTATTACGATAATAATAATAGTTATAAGGATAAAAATAAGAGTTATTACGATAATAATAATAGAAATATGGATAAACGTAGGAGTTATTACATAATAAAAATAGGAATATGGCTGAAAGTAATAGTTATAATGATAATAATAACAGAAATAAGCATAGAAATAAGAGTTATTACGATAATAATAATGGAAATAAGGATAAAAATAAGAGTTATTACGTTAATAATAATAGTAATGAGGATAAAAGTAGGAGTTAATACGATGATAAAATAGGAATAAGGACAAAAATCAGAGTTATTACGATAATAATAATAGTAATAAGGATAAAAGTAAGAGTTAATACGATGATAAAATAGGAATAAGGACAGAAATAAGAGTTATTACGATAATAATAATAGTTATAAGTAAAAAATAAGAGTTATTACGATAATAATAATAGTTATAAGGATAAAAATAAGAGTTATTACGATAATAATAATAGTTATAAGGATAAAAATAAGAGTTACTACGATAATAATAATAGAAATAAGGATGAAAATAAGAGTTATTACATAATAAAAATAGGAATATGGCTAAAAGTAATAGTTATAATCATAATAATAATAGTAATAAGGACAAAAATAAGAGTTATTACGATAATAATAATAGTTATAAGGATAAAAATAAGAGTTATTACGATAATAATAATAGAAATATGGATAAACGTAGGAGTTATTACATAATAAAAATAGGAATATGGCTGAAAGTAATAGTTATAATGATAATAATAACAGAAATAAGCATAGAAATAAGAGTTATTACGATAATAATAATGGAAATAAGGATAAAAATAAGAGTTATTACGTTAATAATAATAGTAATGAGGATAAAAGTAGGAGTTAATACGATGATAAAATAGGAATAAGGACAAAAATCAGAGTTATTACGATAATAATAATAGTAATAAGGATAAAAGTAAGAGTTAATACGATGATAAAATAGGAATAAGGACAGAAATAAGAGTTATTACGATAATAATAATAGTTATAAGTAAAAAATAAGAGTTATTACGATAATAATAATAGTTATAAGGATAAAAATAAGAGTTATTACGATAATAATAATAGTTATAAGGATAAAAATAAGAGTTACTACGATAATAATAATAGAAATAAGGATGAAAATAAGAGTTATTACATAATAAAAATAGGAATATGGCTAAAAGTAATAGTTATAATCATAATAATAATAGTAATAAGGACAAAAATAAGAGTTATTACGATAATAATAATAGTAATAAGGATGAAAGTAAGAGTTAATACGATGATAAAATAGGAATAAGGACAGAAATAAGAGTTATTACGATAATAATAATAGTTATAAGGATAAAAATAAGAGTTATTACATAATAAAAATAGGAATATGGCTGAAAGTAATAGTTACAATCATAATAATAATAGTAATAAGGACAAAAATAAGAGTTATTACGATAATAATAATAGTAACAAGGGTAAAAGTAAGAGTTAATACGATTATAAAATAGGAATAAGGACAAAAATAAGAGTTATTGCATAATAAAAATAGGAATAAGGCTGAAAATAATGGTTATAATGATAATAATAATAGAAATAAGGATAAAAATAAGAGTTATTACGATAATAATAATAGTAATAAGGATAAAAGTGGGAGTTAATACGATGATAAAATAGGAATAAGGACAAGAATAAGAGTTATTACGATGATACAATAGGAATAAGGACAAGAACAAGAGTTATTACGATAATAATAATAGAAATAAGGATAAAAATAAGCATTATTACATAATAAAGATAGGAATATGGTTGAAAGTAATAGTTATAATGATAATAATAACAGAAATAAGGATAAAAATAAGAGTTATTACGATAATAATAATAGAAATATGGATAAACGTAGGAGTTATTACATAATAAAAGTAGGAATATGGCTGAAAGTAATAGTTATAATGATAATAATAACAGAAATAAGCATATAAATAAGAGTTATTACGATAACAATAATAGAAATAAGGATAAAAATAAGAGTTATTACATAATAAAAATAGGAATATGGCTGAAAGTAATAGTTACAATCATAATAATAATTGTAATAAGGACAAAAATAAGAGTTATTACGATAATAATAATAGTAACAAGGGTAAAAGTAAGAGTTAATACGATTATAAAATAGGAATAAGGACAAAAATAAGAGTTATTAGATAATAAAAGTAGGAATATGGCTGAAAGTAGTAG
Organism: Megachile willughbiella; assembly: GCA_945859595.2. Classification (NCBI taxonomy): domain Eukaryota; kingdom Metazoa; phylum Arthropoda; class Insecta; order Hymenoptera; family Megachilidae; genus Megachile; species Megachile willughbiella. The sequence continues at coordinate 502,441 of CAMAOD020000188.1, read as the reverse complement.
TTATAATGATAATAATAACAGAAATAAGGATAATAATAAGAGTTATTACGATAATAATAATAGTAATAAGGATAAAAGTGGGAGTTAATACGATGATAAAATAGGAATAAGGACAAGAATAAGAGGTATTACGATAATAATAATAGTTATAAGGATAAAATAAGAGTTATTACGATAATAATAATAGTTATAAGGATAAAAATAAGAGTTATTACGATAAAAATAAAAGTTATAAGGATAAAAATAAGAGTTACTACGATAATAATAATAGAAATAAGGATGAAAATAAGAGTTATTACATAATAAAAATAGGAATATGGCTAAAAGTAATAGTTATAATCATAATAATAATAGTAATAAGGACAAAAATAAGAGTTATTACGATAATAATAATAGTAATAAGGATGAAAGTAAGAGTTAATACGATGATAAAATAGGAATAAGGACAGAAATAAGAGTTATTACGATAATAATAATAGTTATAAGGATAAAAATAAGAGTTATTACATAATAAAAATAGGAATATGGCTGAAAGTAATAGTTACAATCATAATAATAATAGTAATAAGGACAAAAATAAGAGTTATTACGATAATAATAATAGTAACAAGGGTAAAAGTAAGAGTTAATACGATTATAAAATAGGAATAAGGACAAAAATAAGAGTTATTACATAATAAAAATAGGAATAAGGCTGAAAATAATTGTTATAATGATAATAATAATAGAAATAAGGATAAAAATAAGAGTTATTACGATAATAATAATAGTAATAAGGATAAAAGTGGGAGTTAATACGATGATAAAATAGGAATAAGGACAAGAATAAGAGTTATTACGATGATACAATAGGAATAAGGACAAGAACAAGAGTTATTACGATAATAATAATAGAAATAAGGATAAAAATAAGCATTATTACATAATAAAGATAGGAATATGGTTGAAAGTAATAGTTATAATGATAATAATAACAGAAATAAGGATAAAAATAAGAGTTATTACGATAATAATAATAGAAATATGGATAAACGTAGGAGTTATTACATAATAAAAGTAGGAATATGGCTGAAAGTAATATTTATAATGATAATAATAACAGAAATAAGCATAAAAATAAGAGTTATTACGATAACAATAATAGAAATAAGGATAAAAATAAGAGTTATTACATAATAAAAATAGGAATATGGCTGAAAGTAATAGTTACAATCATAATAATAATTGTAATAAGGACAAAAATAAGAGTTATTACGATAATAATAATAGTAACAAGGGTAAAAGTAAGAGTTAATACGATTATAAAATAGGAATAAGGACAAAAATAAGAGTTATTAGATAATAAAAGTAGGAATATGGCTGAAAGTAGTAGTTATAATGATAATAATAACAGAAATAAGGATAATAATAAGAGTTATTACGATAATAATAATAGTAATAAGGATAAAAGTGGGAGTTAATACGATGATAAAATAGGAATAAGGACAAGAATAAGAGATATTACGATAATAATAATAGTTATAAGGATAAAATAAGAGTTATTACGATAATAATAATAGTTATAAGGATAAAAATAAGAGTTATTACGATAAAAATAAAAGTTATAAGGATAAAAATAAGAGTTACTACGATAATAATAAGAGTTACTACGATAATAATAACAGAAATAAGGATGAAAATAAGAGTTCTTACATAATAAAAACAGGAATATGGCTAAAAGTAATAGTTATAATCATAATAATAATAGTAATAAGGACAAAAATAAGAGTTATTACGATAATAATAATAGTAATAAGGATGAAAGTAAGAGTTAATACGATGATAAAATAGGAATAAGGACAGAAATAGGAGTTATTACGATAATAATAATAGTTATAAGTAAAAAATAAGAGTTATTACGATAATAATAATAGTTATAAGGATAAAAATAAGAGTTACTACGATAATAATAATAGAAATAAGGATGAAAATAAGAGTTATTACATAATAAAAATAGGAATATGGCTAAAAGTAATAGTTATAATCATAATAATAATAGTAATAAGGACAAAAATAAGAGTTATTACGATAATAATAATAGTAATAAGGATGAAAGTAAGAGTTAATACGATGATAAAATAGGAATAAGGACAGAAATAAGAGTTATTACGATAATAATAATAGTTATAAGGATAAAAATAAGAGTTATTACATAATAAAAATAGGAATATGGCTGAAAGTAATAGTTACAATCATAATAATAATAGTAATAAGGACAAAAATAAGAGTTATTACGATAATAATAATAGTAACAAGGGTAAAAGTAAGAGTTAATACGATTATAAAATAGGAATAAGGACAAAAATAAGAGTTATTACATAATAGAAATAGGAATAAGGCTGAAAATAATGGTTATAATGATAATAATAATAGAAATAAGGATAAAAATAAGAGTTATTACGATAATAATAATAGGTATAAGTAAAAAATAAGAGTTATTACGATAATAATAATAGTTATAAGGATAAAAATAAGAGTTATTACGATAATAATAATAGTTATAATGATAAAAATAAGAGTTTCTACGATAATAATAATAGAAATAAGGATGAAAAAAAGAGTTATTACATAATAAAAATAGGAATATGGCTAAAAGTAATAGTTATAATCATAATAATAATAGTAATAAGGACAAAAATAAGAGTTATTACGATAATAATAATAGTAATAAGGATGAAAGTAAGAGTTAATACGATGATAAAATAGGAATAAGGACAAAAATAAGAGTTATTACGATAATAATAATAGTTATAAGGATAAAAATAAGAGTTATTACGATAACAATAATAGAAATAAGGATAAAAATAAGAGTTATTACATAATAAAAATAGGAATATGGCTGAAAGTAATAGTTACAATCATAATAATAATAGTAATAAGGACAAAAATAAGTGTTATTACGATAATAATAATAGAAATAAGGATAAAAATAAGCATTATTACATAATAAAGATAGGAATATGGTTGAAAGTAATAGTTATAATGATAATAATAACAGAAATAAGGATAAAAATAAGAGTTATTACGATAATAATAATAGTAATAAGGATAAAAGTAAGAGTTAATACGATAATAATAATAGTTATAAGGATAAAAATAAGAGGTACTACGATAATAATAATAGAAATAAGGATAAAAATAAGCGTTATTACATAATAAAAATAGGAATATGGCTGAAAGTAGTAGTTATAATGATAATAATAACAGAAATAAGGATAATAACAAGAGTTATTACGATAATAATAATAGTAATAAGGATAAAAGTGGGAGTTAATACGATGATAAAATAGGAATATGGACAAGAATAAGAGTTATCACGATAATAATAATAGGTATAAGTAAAAAATAAGAGTTATTACGATAACAATAATAGAAATAAGGATAAAAATAAGAGTTATTACATAATAAAAATAGGAATATGGCTGAAAGTAATAGTTACAATCATAATAATAATAGTAATAAGGACAAAAATAAGAGTTATTACGATAATAATAATAGTAACAAGGGTAAAAGTAAGAGTTAATACGATTATAAAATAGGAATAAGGACAAAAATAAGAGTTATTACATAATAAAAATAGGAATAAGGCTGAAAATAATGGTTATAATGATAATAATAATAGAAATAAGGATAAAAATAAGAGTTATTACGATAATAATAATAGTAATAAGGATAAAAGTAAGAGTTAATACGATGATAAAATAGGAATAAGGACAAAAATAAGAGTTATTACGATGATACAATAGGAATAAGGACAAGAACAAGAGTTATTACGATAATAATAATAGTTATAAGGATAAAAATAAGAGTTATTACGATAATAATAATGGTTATAAGGATAAAAATAAGAGTTATTACGATAATAATAATAATTATAAGGATAAAAATAAGAGTTATTATGATAATAATAATAGTTATAAGGATAAAAATAAGAGTTATTACGATAATAATAATAGTAATAAGGATAAAAGTGGGAGTTAATACGATGATAAAATAGGAATAAGGACAAAAATAAGAGTTATTACGATAATGATAATAGTTATAAGGATAAGAATAAGAGTTATTACGATAATAATAATAGAAATAAGGATAAAAATAAGCATTATTACATAATAAAGATAGGAATATGGTTGAAAGTAATAGTTATAATGATAATAATAACAGAAATAAGGATAAAAATAAGAGTTATTACGATAATATTAATAGAAAAATGGATAAACGTAGGAGTTATTACATAATAAAAATAGGAATATGGCTGAAAGTAATAGTTATAATGATAATAATAACAGAAATAAGCATAAAAATAAGAGTTATTACGATAATAATAATGGAAATATGGATAAAAATAAGAGTTATAATCATAATAATAATAGTAATAAGGACAAAAATAAGAGTTATTACGATAATAATAATAGTAATAAGGATAAAAGTAAGAGTTAATACGATGATAAAATAGGAATAAGGACAAAAATAAGAGTTATTACGATGATACAATAGGAATAAGGACAAGAACAAGAGTTATTACGATAATAATAATAGTTATAAGGATAAAAATAAGAGTTATTACGATAATAATAATAGATATAAGGATAAAAATAAGAGTTACAACGATAATAATAATAGAAATGAGGATAAAAATAAGAGTTATTACATAATAAAAATAGGAATATGGCTAAAAGTAATAGTTATAATCATAATAATAATAGTAATAAGGACAAAAATAAGAGTTATTACGATAATAATAATAATTATAAGGATAAAAGTAAGAGTTATTACGATAATAATAATAGTTATAAGGATAAAAATAAGAGTTATTACGATAATAATAATAGTAGTAAGGATAAAAGTGGGAGTTAATACGATGATAAAATAGGAATAAGGACAAAAATAAGAGTTATTAAGATAATGATAATAGTTATAAGGATAAGAATAAGAATTATTACGATAATAATAATAGTTATAAGGATAAAAATAAGAGTTACAACGATAATAATAATAGAAATAAGGATAAAAATAAGAGTTATTACATAATAAAAATAGGAATATGGCTAAAAGTAATAGTTATAATCATAATAATAATAGTAATAAGGACAAAAATAAGAGTTATTACGATAATAATAATAGTAATAAGGATAAAAGTGGGAGTTAATACGATGATAAAATAGGAATAAGGACAAAAATAAGAGTTATTACGATAATGATAATAGTTATAAGGATAAGAATAAGAGTTATTACGATAATAATAATAGAAATAAGGATAAAAATAAGCATTATTACATAATAAAGATAGGAATATGGTTGAAAGTAATAGTTATAATGATAATAATAACAGAAATGAGGATAAAAATAAGAGTTATTACGATAATATTAATAGAAAAATGGATAAACGTAGGAGTTATTACATAATAAAAATAGGAATATGGCTGAAAGTAATAGTTATAATGATAATAATAACAGAAATAAGCATAAAAATAAGAGTTATTACGATAATAATAATAGTAATAAGGATAAAAGTAAGAGTTAATACGATAATAATAATAGTTATAAGGATAAAAATAAGAGTTATTACGATAATAATAATAGTTATAAGGATAAAAATAAGAGGTACTACGATAATAATAATAGAAATAAGGATGAAAATAAGAGTTATTACATAATAAAAATAGGAATATGGCTGAAAGTAATAGTTATAATGATAATAATAACAGAAATAAGCATAGAAATAAGAGTTATTACGATAATAATAATGGAAATAAGGATAAAAATAAGCGTTATTACATAATAAAAATAGGAATATGGCTGCAAGTAGTAGTTATAATGATAATAATAACAGAAATAAGGATAATAACAAGAGTTATTACGATAATAATAATAGTAATAAGGATAAAAGTGGGAGTTAATACGATGATAAAATAGGAATATGGACAAGAATAAGAGTTATCACGATAATAATAATAGGTATAAGTAAAAAATAAGAGTTATTACGATAATAATAATAGTTATAAGGATAAAAATAAGAGTTATTACGATAATAATAATAGTTATAAGGATAAAAATAAGAGTTTCTACGATAATAATAATAGAAATAAGGATGAAAAAAAGAGTTATTACATAATAAAAATAGGAATATGGCTAAAAGTAATAGTTATAATCATAATAATAATAGTAATAAGGACAAAAATAAGAGTTATTACGATAATAATAATAGTAATAAGGATGAAAGTAAGAGTTAATACGATGATAAAATAGGAATAAGGACAAAAATAAGAGTTATTACGATAATAATAATAGTTATAAGGATAAAAATAAGAGTTATTACGATAACAATAATAGAAATAAGGATAAAAATAAGAGTTATTACATAATAAAAATAGGAATATGGCTGAAAGTAATAGTTACAATCATAATAATAATAGTAATAAGGACAAAAATAAGAGTTATTACGATAATAATAATAGAAATAAGGATAAAAATAAGCATTATTACATAATAAAGATAGGAATATGGTTGAAAGTAATAGTTATAATGATAATAATAACAGAAATAAGGATAAAAATAAGAGTTATTACGATAATAATAATAGTAATAAGGATAAAAGTAAGAGTTAATACGATAATAATAATAGTTATAAGGATAAAAATAAGAGTTATTACGATAATAATAATAGTTATAAGGATAAAAATAAGAGGTACTACGATAATAATAATAGAAATAAGGATGAAAATAAGAGTTATTACATAATAAAAATAGGAATATGGCTGAAAGTAATAGTTATAATGATAATAATAACAGAAATAAGCATAGAAATAAGAGTTATTACGATAATAATAATGGAAATAAGGATAAAAATAAGCGTTATTACATAATAAAAATAGGAATATGGCTGAAAGTAGTAGTTATAATGATAATAATAACAGAAATAAGGATAATAACAAGAGTTATTACGATAATAATAATAGTAATAAGGATAAAAGTGGGAGTTAATACGATGATAAAATAGGAATATGGACAAGAATAAGAGTTATCACGATAATAATAATAGGTATAAGTATAAAAATAAGAGTTATTACGATAATAATAATAGTTATAAGGATAAAAATAAGAGTTTCTACGATAATAATAATAGAAATAAGGATGAAAAAAAGAGTTATTACATAATAAAAATAGGAATATGGCTAAAAGTAATAGTTATAATCATAATAATAATAGTAATAAGGACAAAAATAAGAGTTATTACGATAATAATAATAGTAATAAGGATGAAAGTAAGAGTTAATACGATGATAAAATAGGAATAAGGACAAAAATAAGAGTTATTACGATAATAATAATAGTTATAAGGATAAAAATAAGAGTTATTACGATAACAATAATAGAAATAAGGATAAAAATAAGAGTTATTACATAATAAAAATAGGAATATGGCTGAAAGTAATAGTTACAATCATAATAATAATAGTAATAAGGACAAAAATAAGAGTTATTACGATAATAATAATAGTAACAAGGGTAAAAGTAAGAGTTAATACGATTATAAAATAGGATTAAGGACAAAAATAAGAGTTATTACATAATAAAAATAGGAATAAGGCTGAAAATAATGGTTATAATGATAATAATAATAGAAATAAGGATAAAAATAAGAGTTATTACGATAATAATAATAGTAATAAGGATAAAAGTAAGAGTTAATACGATGATAAAATAGGAATAAGGACAAAAATAAGAGTTATTACGATGATACAATAGGAATAAGGACAAGAACAAGAGTTATTACGATAATAATAATAGTTATAAGGATAAAAATAAGAGTTATTACGATAATAATAATGGTTATAAGGATAAAAATAAGAGTTATTACGATAATAATAATAGTTATAAGGATAAAAATAAGAGTTTCTACGATAATAATAATAGAAATAAGGATAAAAATAAGAGTTATTACATAATAAAAATAGGAATATGGCTAAAAGTAATAGTTATAATCATAATAATAATAGTAATAAGGACAAAAATAAGAGTTATTACGATAATAATAATAATTATAAGGATAAAAATAAGAGTTATTATGATAATAATAATAGTTATAAGGATAAAAATAAGAGTTATTACGATAATAATAATAGTAATAAGGATAAAAGTGGGAGTTAATACGATGATAAAATAGGAATAAGGACAAAAATAAGAGTTATTACGATAATAATAATGGAAATATGGATAAAAATAAGAGTTATAATCATAATAATAATAGTAATAAGGACAAAAATAAGAGTTATTACGATAATAATAATAGTAATAAGGATAAAAGTAAGAGTTAATACGATGATAAAATAGGAATAAGGACAAAAATAAGAGTTATTACAATGATACAATAGGAATAAGGACAAGAACAAGAGTTATTACGATAATAATAATAGTTATAAGGATAAAAATAAGAGTTATTACGATAATAATAATAGTTATAAGGATAAAAATAAGAGTTTCTACGATAATAATAATAGAAATAAGGATGAAAAAAAGAGTTATTACATAATAAAAATAGGAATAAGGCTGAAAATAATGGTTATAATGATAATAATAATAGAAATAAGGATAAAAATAAGAGTTATTACGATAATAATAATAGTAATAAGGATAAAAGTAAGAGTTAATACGATGATAAAATAGGAATAAGGACAAAAATAAGAGTTATTACGATAATAATAATAGTAACAAGGGTAAAAGTAAGAGTTAATACGATTATAAAATAGGAATAAGGACAAAAATAAGAGTTATTACATAATAAAAATAGGAATAAGGCTGAAAATAATGGTTATAATGATAATAATAATAGAAATAAGGATAAAAATAAGAGTTATTACGATAATAATAATAGTTATAAGGATAAAAATAAGAGTTATTACGATAATAATAATGGTTATAAGGATAAAAATAAGAGTTATTACGATAATAATAATAGTTATAAGGATAAAAATAAGAGTTTCTACGATAATAATAATAGAAATAAGGATAAAAATAAGAGTTATTACATAATAAAAATAGGAATATGGCTAAAAGTAATAGTTATAATCATAATAATAATAGTAATAAGGACAAAAATAAGAGTTATTACGATAATAATAATAATTATAAGGATAAAAATAAGAGTTATTACGATAATAATAATAGTTATAAGGATAAAAATAAGCATTATTACATAATAAAGATAGGAATATGGTTGAAAGTAATAGTTATAATGATAATAATAACAGAAATAAGGATAAAAATAAGAGTTATTACGATAATAATAATAGTAATAAGGATAAAAGTAAGAGTTAATACGATAATAATAATAGTTATAAGGATAAAAATAAGAGTTATTACGATAATAATAATAGTTATAAGGATAAAAATAAGAGGTACTACGATAATAATAATAGAAATAAGGATGAAAATAAGAGTTATTACATAATAGAAATAGGAATATGGCTGAAAGTAATAGTTATAATGATAATAATAACAGAAATAAGCATAGAAATAAGAGTTATTACGATAATAATAATGGAAATAAGGATAAAAATAAGCGTTATTACATAATAAAAATAGGAATATGGCTGAAAGTAGTAGTTATAATGATAATAATAACAGAAATAAGGATAATAACAAGAGTTATTACGATAATAATAATAGTAATAAGGATAAAAGTGGGAGTTAATACGATGATAAAATAGGAATATGGACAAGAATAAGAGTTATCACGATAATAATAATAGGTATAAGTAAAAAATAAGAGTTATTACGATAATAATAATAGTTATAAGTATAAAAATAAGAGTTATTACGATAATAATAATAGTTATAAGGATAAAAATAAGAGTTTCTACGATAATAATAATAGAAATAAGGATGAAAAAAAGAGTTATTACATAATAAAAATAGGAATATGGCTAAAAGTAATAGTTATAATCATAATAATAATAGTAATAAGGACAAAAATAAGAGTTATTACGATAATAATAATAGTAATAAGGATGAAAGTAAGAGTTAATACGATGATAAAATAGGAATAAGGACAAAAATAAGAGTTATTACGATAATAATAATAGTTATAAGGATAAAAATAAGAGTTATTACGATAACAATAATAGAAATAAGGATAAAAATAAGAGTTATTACATAATAAAAATAGGAATATTGCTGAAAGTAATAGTTACAATCATAATAATAATAGTAATAAGGACAAAAATAAGAGTTATTACGATAATAATAATAGTAACAAGGATAAAAGTGGGAGTTAATACGATGATAAAATAGGAATAAGGACAAAAATAAGAGTTATTACGATAATGATAATAGTTATAAGGATAAGAATAAGAGTTATTACGATAATAATAATAGAAATAAGGATAAAAATAAGCATTATTACATAATAAAGATAGGAATATGGTTGAAAGTAATAGTTATAATGATAATAATAACAGAAATGAGGATAAAAATAAGAGTTATTACGATAATATTAATAGAAAAATGGATAAACGTAGGAGTTATTACATAATAAAAATAGGAATATGGCTGAAAGTAATAGTTATAATGATAATAATAACAGAAATAAGCATAAAAATAAGAGTTATTACGATAATAATAATAGTAATAAGGATAAAAGTAAGAGTTAATACGATAATAATAATAGTTATAAGGATAAAAATAAGAGTTATTACGATAATAATAATAGTTATAAGGATAAAAATAAGAGGTACTACGATAATAATAATAGAAATAAGGATGAAAATAAGAGTTATTACATAATAAAAATAGGAATATGGCTGAAAGTAATAGTTATAATGATAATAATAACAGAAATAAGCATAGAAATAAGAGTTATTACGATAATAATAATGGAAATAAGGATAAAAATAAGCGTTATTACATAATAAAAATAGGAATATGGCTGCAAGTAGTAGTTATAATGATAATAATAACAGAAATAAGGATAATAACAAGAGTTATTACGATAATAATAATAGTAATAAGGATAAAAGTGGGAGTTAATACGATGATAAAATAGGAATATGGACAAGAATAAGAGTTATCACGATAATAATAATAGGTATAAGTAAAAAATAAGAGTTATTACGATAATAATAATAGTTATAAGGATAAAAATAAGAGTTATTACGATAATAATAATAGTTATAAGGATAAAAATAAGAGTTTCTACGATAATAATAATAGAAATAAGGATGAAAAAAAGAGTTATTACATAATAAAAATAGGAATATGGCTAAAAGTAATAGTTATAATCATAATAATAATAGTAATAAGGACAAAAATAAGAGTTATTACGATAATAATAATAGTAATAAGGATGAAAGTAAGAGTTAATACGATGATAAAATAGGAATAAGGACAAAAATAAGAGTTATTACGATAATAATAATAGTTATAAGGATAAAAATAAGAGTTATTACGATAACAATAATAGAAATAAGGATAAAAATAAGAGTTATTACATAATAAAAATAGGAATATGGCTGAAAGTAATAGTTACAATCATAATAATAATAGTAATAAGGACAAAAATAAGAGTTATTACGATAATAATAATAGAAATAAGGATAAAAATAAGCATTATTACATAATAAAGATAGGAATATGGTTGAAAGTAATAGTTATAATGATAATAATAACAGAAATAAGGATAAAAATAAGAGTTATTACGATAATAATAATAGTAATAAGGATAAAAGTAAGAGTTAATACGATAATAATAATAGTTATAAGGATAAAAATAAGAGTTATTACGATAATAATAATAGTTATAAGGATAAAAATAAGAGGTACTACGATAATAATAATAGAAATAAGGATGAAAATAAGAGTTATTACATAATAAAAATAGGAATATGGCTGAAAGTAATAGTTATAATGATAATAATAACAGAAATAAGCATAGAAATAAGAGTTATTACGATAATAATAATGGAAATAAGGATAAAAATAAGCGTTATTACATAATAAAAATAGGAATATGGCTGAAAGTAGTAGTTATAATGATAATAATAACAGAAATAAGGATAATAACAAGAGTTATTACGATAATAATAATAGTAATAAGGATAAAAGTGGGAGTTAATACGATGATAAAATAGGAATATGGACAAGAATAAGAGTTATCACGATAATAATAATAGGTATAAGTATAAAAATAAGAGTTATTACGATAATAATAATAGTTATAAGGATAAAAATAAGAGTTTCTACGATAATAATAATAGAAATAAGGATGAAAAAAAGAGTTATTACATAATAAAAATAGGAATATGGCTAAAAGTAATAGTTATAATCATAATAATAATAGTAATAAGGACAAAAATAAGAGTTATTACGATAATAATAATAGTAATAAGGATGAAAGTAAGAGTTAATACGATGATAAAATAGGAATAAGGACAAAAATAAGAGTTATTACGATAATAATAATAGTTATAAGGATAAAAATAAGAGTTATTACGATAACAATAATAGAAATAAGGATAAAAATAAGAGTTATTACATAATAAAAATAGGAATATGGCTGAAAGTAATAGTTACAATCATAATAATAATAGTAATAAGGACAAAAATAAGAGTTATTACGATAATAATAATAGTAACAAGGGTAAAAGTAAGAGTTAATACGATTATAAAATAGGATTAAGGACAAAAATAAGAGTTATTACATAATAAAAATAGGAATAAGGCTGAAAATAATGGTTATAATGATAATAATAATAGAAATAAGGATAAAAATAAGAGTTATTACGATAATAATAATAGTAATAAGGATAAAAGTAAGAGTTAATACGATGATAAAATAGGAATAAGGACAAAAATAAGAGTTATTACGATGATACAATAGGAATAAGGACAAGAACAAGAGTTATTACGATAATAATAATAGTTATAAGGATAAAAATAAGAGTTATTACGATAATAATAATGGTTATAAGGATAAAAATAAGAGTTATTACGATAATAATAATAGTTATAAGGATAAAAATAAGAGTTTCTACGATAATAATAATAGAAATAAGGATAAAAATAAGAGTTATTACATAATAAAAATAGGAATATGGCTAAAAGTAATAGTTATAATCATAATAATAATAGTAATAAGGACAAAAATAAGAGTTATTACGATAATAATAATAATTATAAGGATAAAAATAAGAGTTATTATGATAATAATAATAGTTATAAGGATAAAAATAAGAGTTATTACGATAATAATAATAGTAATAAGGATAAAAGTGGGAGTTAATACGATGATAAAATAGGAATAAGGACAAAAATAAGAGTTATTACGATAATAATAATGGAAATATGGATAAAAATAAGAGTTATAATCATAATAATAATAGTAATAAGGACAAAAATAAGAGTTATTACGATAATAATAATAGTAATAAGGATAAAAGTAAGAGTTAATACGATGATAAAATAGGAATAAGGACAAAAATAAGAGTTATTACAATGATACAATAGGAATAAGGACAAGAACAAGAGTTATTACGATAATAATAATAGTTATAAGGATAAAAATAAGAGTTATTACGATAATAATAATAGTTATAAGGATAAAAATAAGAGTTTCTACGATAATAATAATAGAAATAAGGATGAAAAAAAGAGTTATTACATAATAAAAATAGGAATAAGGCTGAAAATAATGGTTATAATGATAATAATAATAGAAATAAGGATAAAAATAAGAGTTATTACGATAATAATAATAGTAATAAGGATAAAAGTAAGAGTTAATACGATGATAAAATAGGAATAAGGACAAAAATAAGAGTTATTACGATAATAATAATAGTAACAAGGGTAAAAGTAAGAGTTAATACGATTATAAAATAGGAATAAGGACAAAAATAAGAGTTATTACATAATAAAAATAGGAATAAGGCTGAAAATAATGGTTATAATGATAATAATAATAGAAATAAGGATAAAAATAAGAGTTATTACGATAATAATAATAGTTATAAGGATAAAAATAAGAGTTATTACGATAATAATAATGGTTATAAGGATAAAAATAAGAGTTATTACGATAATAATAATAGTTATAAGGATAAAAATAAGAGTTTCTACGATAATAATAATAGAAATAAGGATAAAAATAAGAGTTATTACATAATAAAAATAGGAATATGGCTAAAAGTAATAGTTATAATCATAATAATAATAGTAATAAGGACAAAAATAAGAGTTATTACGATAATAATAATAATTATAAGGATAAAAATAAGAGTTATTACGATAATAATAATAGTTATAAGGATAAAAATAAGCATTATTACATAATAAAGATAGGAATATGGTTGAAAGTAATAGTTATAATGATAATAATAACAGAAATAAGGATAAAAATAAGAGTTATTACGATAATAATAATAGTAATAAGGATAAAAGTAAGAGTTAATACGATAATAATAATAGTTATAAGGATAAAAATAAGAGTTATTACGATAATAATAATAGTTATAAGGATAAAAATAAGAGGTACTACGATAATAATAATAGAAATAAGGATGAAAATAAGAGTTATTACATAATAGAAATAGGAATATGGCTGAAAGTAATAGTTATAATGATAATAATAACAGAAATAAGCATAGAAATAAGAGTTATTACGATAATAATAATGGAAATAAGGATAAAAATAAGCGTTATTACATAATAAAAATAGGAATATGGCTGAAAGTAGTAGTTATAATGATAATAATAACAGAAATAAGGATAATAACAAGAGTTATTACGATAATAATAATAGTAATAAGGATAAAAGTGGGAGTTAATACGATGATAAAATAGGAATATGGACAAGAATAAGAGTTATCACGATAATAATAATAGGTATAAGTAAAAAATAAGAGTTATTACGATAATAATAATAGTTATAAGTATAAAAATAAGAGTTATTACGATAATAATAATAGTTATAAGGATAAAAATAAGAGTTTCTACGATAATAATAATAGAAATAAGGATGAAAAAAAGAGTTATTACATAATAAAAATAGGAATATGGCTAAAAGTAATAGTTATAATCATAATAATAATAGTAATAAGGACAAAAATAAGAGTTATTACGATAATAATAATAGTAATAAGGATGAAAGTAAGAGTTAATACGATGATAAAATAGGAATAAGGACAAAAATAAGAGTTATTACGATAATAATAATAGTTATAAGGATAAAAATAAGAGTTATTACGATAACAATAATAGAAATAAGGATAAAAATAAGAGTTATTACATAATAAAAATAGGAATATTGCTGAAAGTAATAGTTACAATCATAATAATAATAGTAATAAGGACAAAAATAAGAGTTATTACGATAATAATAATAGTAACAAGGGTAAAAGTAAGAGTTAATACGATTATAAAATAGGATTAAGGACAAAAATAAGAGTTATTACATAATAAAAATAGGAATATGGCTAAAAGTAATAGTTATAATCATAATAATAATAGTAATAAGGACAAAAATAAGAGTTATTACGATAATAATAATAGTAACAAGGGTAAAAGTAAGAGTTAATACGATTATAAAATAGGATTAAGGACAAAAATAAGAGTTATTACATAATAAAAATAGGAATAAGGCTGAAAATAATGGTTATAATGATAATAATAATAGAAATAAGGATAAAAATAAGAGTTATTACGATAATAATAATAGTAATAAGGATAAAAGTAAGAGTTAATACGATGATAAAATAGGAATAAGGACAAAAATAAGAGTTATTACGATGATACAATAGGAATAAGGACAAGAACAAGAGTTATTACGATAATAATAATAGTTATAAGGATAAAAATAAGAGTTATTACGATAATAATAATGGTTATAAGGATAAAAATAAGAGTTATTACGATAATAATAATAGTTATAAGGATAAAAATAAGAGTTTCTACGATAATAATAATAGAAATAAGGATAAAAATAAGAGTTATTACATAATAAAAATAGGAATATGGCTAAAAGTAATAGTTATAATCATAATAATAATAGTAATAAGGACAAAAATAAGAGTTATTACGATAATAATAATAATTATAAGGATAAAAATAAGAGTTATTATGATAATAATAATAGTTATAAGGATAAAAATAAGAGTTATTACGATAATAATAATAGTAATAAGGATAAAAGTGGGAGTTAATACGATGATAAAATAGGAATAAGGACAAAAATAAGAGTTATTACGATAATAATAATGGAAATATGGATAAAAATAAGAGTTATAATCATAATAATAATAGTAATAAGGACAAAAATAAGAGTTATTACGATAATAATAATAGTAATACGGATAAAAGTAAGAGTTAATACGATGATAAAATAGGAATAAGGACAAAAATAAGAGTTATTACGATGATACAATAGGAATAAGGACAAGAACAAGAGTTATTACGATAATAATAATAGTTATAAGGATAAAAATAAGAGTTATTACGATAATAATAATAGTTATAAGGATAAAAATAAGAGTTTCTACGATAATAATAATAGAAATAAGGATGAAAAAAAGAGTTATTACATAATAAAAATAGGAATAAGGCTGAAAATAATGGTTATAATGATAATAATAATAGAAATAAGGATAAAAATAAGAGTTATTACGATAATAATAATAGTAATAAGGATAAAAGTAAGAGTTAATACGATGATAAAATAGGAATAAGGACAAAAATAAGAGTTATTACGATAATAATAATAGTAACAAGGGTAAAAGTAAGAGTTAATACGATTATAAAATAGGAATAAGGACAAAAATAAGAGTTATTACATAATAAAAATAGGAATAAGGCTGAAAATAATGGTTATAATGATAATAATAATAGAAATAAGGATAAAAATAAGAGTTATTACGATAATAATAATAGTTATAAGGATAAAAATAAGAGTTATTACGATAATAATAATGGTTATAAGGATAAAAATAAGAGTTATTACGATAATAATAATAGTTATAAGGATAAAAATAAGAGTTTCTACGATAATAATAATAGAAATAAGGATAAAAATAAGAGTTATTACATAATAAAAATAGGAATATGGCTAAAAGTAATAGTTATAATCATAATAATAATAGTAATAAGGACAAAAATAAGAGTTATTACGATAATAATAATAATTATAAGGATAAAAATAAGAGTTATTACGATAATAATAATAGTTATAAGGATAAAAATAAGAGTTATTACGATAATAATAATAGTAGTAAGGATAAAAGTGGGAGTTAATACGATGATAAAATAGGAATAAGGACAAAAATAAGAGTTATTACGATAATGATAATAGTTATAAGGATAAGAATAAGAGTTATTACGATAATAATAATAGAAATAAGGATAAAAATAAGCATTATTACATAATAAAGATAGGAATATGGTTGAAAGTAATAGTTATAATGATAATAATAACAGAAATAAGGATAAAAATAAGAGTTATTACGATAATAATACTAGTAATAAGGATAAAAGTAAGAGTTAATACGAGAATAATAATAGTTATAAGGATAAAAATAAGAGTTATTACGATAATAATAATAGTTATAAGGATAAAAATAAGAGGTACTACGATAATAATAATAGAAATAAGGATGAAAATAAGAGTTATTACATAATAAAAATAGGAATATGGCTGAAAGTAATAGTTACAATCATAATAATAATAGAAATAAGGATAAAAATAAGAGTTATTACGATAATAATGATAGTAATAAGGATAAAAGTAAGAGTTAATACGATGATAAAATAGTAATAAGGACAAAAATAAGAGTTATTACGATGATACAGTAGGAATAAGTACAAAAATAAGAGTTATTACATAATAAAAATAGGAATAAGGCTGAAAATAATGGTTATAATGATAATAATAATAGAAATAAGGATAAAAATAAGAGTTATTACGATAATAATGATAGTAATAAGGATAAAAGTAAGAGTTAATACGATGATAAAATAGGAATAAGGACAAAAATAAGAGTTATTACGATGATACAATAGGAATAAGGACAAGAACAAGAGCTATTACGATAATAATAATAGTTATAAGGATAAAAATAAGAGTTATTACGATAATAATAATAGTAATAAGGATAAAAGTGGGAGTTAATACGATGATAAAATAGGAATAAGGACAAAAATAAGAGTTATTACGATAATGATAATAGTTATAAGGATAAAAATAAGAGTTATTACGATAATAATAATAGTTATAAGGATAAAAATAAGAGTTTCTACGATAATAATAATAGAAATAAGGATGAAAAAAAGAGTTATTACATAATAAAAATAGGAATATGGCTAAAAGTAATAGTTATAATCATAATAATAATAGTAATAAGGACAAAAATAAGAGTTATTACGATAATAATAATAGTAATAAGGATGAAAGTAAGAGTTAATACGATGATAAAATAGGAATAAGGACAAAAATAAGAGTTATTACGATAATAATAATAGTTATAAGGATAAAAATAAGAGTTATTACGATAACAATAATAGAAATAAGGATAAAAATAAGAGTTATTACATAATAAAAATAGGAATATGGCTGAAAGTAATAGTTACAATCATAATAATAATAGTAATAAGGACAAAAATAAGAGTTATTACGATAATAATGATAGTAATAAGGATAAAAGTAAGAGTTAATACGATGATAAAATAGTAATAAGGACAAAAATAAGAGTTATTACGATGATACAGTAGGAATAAGGATAAAAATAAGAGTTATTACGATAATAATAATAGAAATAAGGAGAGAAATAAGCGTTATTACATAATAAAAATAGGAATATGGCTGAAAGTAGTAGTTATAATGATAATAATAACAGAAATAAGGATAAAAATAAGAGTTATTACATAATAAAAATAGGAATATGGCTGAAAGTAATAGTTACAATCATAATAATAATAGTAATAAGGACAAAAATAAGCGTTATTACGATAATAATAATAGTAACAAGGGTAAAAGTAAGAGTTAATACGATTATAAAATAGGAATAAGTACAAAAATAAGAGTTATTACATAATAAAAATAGGAATAAGGCTGAAAATAATGGTTATAATGATAATAATAATAGAAATAAGGATAAAAATAAGAGTTATTACGATAATAATGATAGTAATAAGGATAAAAGTAAGAGTTAATACGATGATAAAATAGGAATAAGGACAAAAATAAGAGTTATTACGATGATACAATAGGAATAAGGACAAGAACAAGAGCTATTACGATAATAATAATAGTTATAAGGATAAAAATAAGAGTTATTACGATAATAATAATAGTAATAAGGATAAAAGTGGGAGTTAATACGATGATAAAATAGGAATAAGGACAAAAATAAGAGTTATTACGATAATGATAATAGTTATAAGGATAAAAATAAGAGTTATTACGATAATAATAATAGTTATAAGGATAAAAATAAGAGTTTCTACGATAATAATAATAGAAATAAGGATGAAAAAAAGAGTTATTACATAATAAAAATAGGAATATGGCTAAAAGTAATAGTTTATAATCATAATAATAATAGTAATAAGGACAAAAATAAGAGTTATTACGATAATAATAATAGTAATAAGGATGAAAGTAAGAGTTAATACGATGATAAAATAGGAATAAGGACAAAAATAAGAGTTATTACGATAATAATAATAGTTATAAGGATAAAAATAAGAGTTATTACGATAACAATAATAGAAATAAGGATAAAAATAAGAGTTATTACATAATAAAAATAGGAATATGGCTGAAAGTAATAGTTACAATCATAATAATAATAGTAATAAGGATAAAAATAAGAGTTATTACGATAATAATAATAGAAATAAGGAGAGAAATAAGCGTTATTACATAATAAAAATAGGAATATGGCTGAAAGTAGTAGTTATAATGATAATAATAACAGAAATAAGGATAAAAATAAGAGTTATTACATAATAAAAATAGGAATATGGCTGAAAGTAATAGTTACAATCATAATAATAATAGTAATAAGGACAAAAATAAGAGTTATTACGATAATAATAATAGTAACAAGGGTAAAAGTAAGAGTTAATACGATTATAAAATAGGAATAAGGACAAAAATAAGAGTTATTACATAATAAAAATAGGAATAAGGCTGAAAATAATGGTTATAATGATAATAATAATAGAAATAAGGATAAAAATAAGAGTTATTACGATAATAATGATAGTAATAAGGATAAAAGTAAGAGTTAATACGATGATAAAATAGGAATAAGGACAAAAATAAGAGTTATTACGATGATACAATAGGAATAAGGACAAGAACAAGAGTTATTACGATAATAATAATAGAAATAAGGATAAAAATAAGCATTATTACATAATAAAGATAGGAATATGGTTGAAAGTAATAGTTATAATGATAATAATAACAGAAATAAGGATAAAAATAAGAGTTATTACGATAATAATAATAGAAATATGGATAAACGTAGGAGTTATTACATAATAAATGTAGGAATATGGCTGAAAGTAATAGTTATAATGATAATAATAACAGAAATAAGCATAAAAATAAGAGTTATTACGATAGCAATAATAGAAATAAGGATAAAAATAAGAGTTATTACATAATAAAAATAGGAATATGGCTGAAAGTAATAGTTACAATCATAATAATAATTGTAATAAGGACAAAAATAAGAGTTATTACGATAATAATAATAGTAACAAGGGTAAAAGTAAGAGTTAATACGATTATAAAATAGGAATAAGGACAAAAATAAGAGTTATTAGATAATAAAAGTAGGAATATGGCTGAAAGTAGTAGTTATAATGATAATAATAACAGAAATAAGGATAATAATAAGAGTTATTACGATAATAATAATAGTAATAAGGATAAAAGTGGGAGTTAATACGATGATAAAATAGGAATAAGGACAAGAATAAGAGATATTACGATAATAATAATAGTTATAAGGATAAAATAAGAGTTATTACGATAATAATAATAGTTATAAGGATAAAAATAAGAGTTATTACGATAAAAATAAAAGTTATAAGGATAAAAATAAGAGTTACTACGATAATAATAACAGAAATAAGGATGAAAATAAGAGTTCTTACATAATAAAAATAGGAATATGGCTAAAAGTAATAGTTATAATCATAATAATAATAGTAATAAGGACAAAAATAAGAGTTATTACGATAATAATAATAGTAATAAGGATGAAAGTAAGAGTTAATACGATGATAAAATAGGAATAAGGACAGAAATAAGAGTTATTACGATAATAATAATAGTTATAAGTAAAAAATAAGAGTTATTACGATAATAATAATAGTTATAAGGATAAAAATAAGAGTTATTACGATAATAATAATAGTTATAAGGATAAAAATAAGAGTTACTACGATAATAATAATAGAAATAAGGATGAAAATAAGAGTTATTACATAATAAAAATAGGAATATGGCTAAAAGTAATAGTTATAATCATAATAATAATAGTAATAAGGACAAAAATAAGAGTTATTACGATAATAATAATAGTAATAAGGATGAAAGTAAGAGTTAATACGATGATAAAATAGGAATAAGGACAAAAATAAGAGTTATTACATAATAAAAATAGGAATAAGGCTGAAAATAATGGTTATAATGATAATAATAATAGAAATAAGGATAAAAATAGGAGTTATTACGATTATAATAATAGTAATAAGGATAAAAGTAAGAGTTAATACGATGATAAAATAGGAATAAGGACAAAAATAAGAGTTATTACATAATAAAAATAGGAATATGGCTGAAAGTAGTAGTTATAATGATAATAATAACAGAAATAAGGATAATAATAAGAGTTATTACGATAATAATAATAGTAATAAGGATAAAAGTGGGAGTTAATACGATGATAAAATAGGAATAAGGACAAGAATAAGAGATATTACGATAATAATAATAGTTATAAGGATAAAATAAGAGTTATTACGATAATAATAATAGTTATAAGGATAAAAATAAGAGTTATTACGATAAAAATAAAAGTTATAAGGATAAAAATAAGAGTTACTACGATAATAATAACAGAAATAAGGATGAAAATAAGAGTTCTTACATAATAAAAATAGGAATATGGCTAAAAGTAATAGTTATAATCATAATAATAATAGTAATAAGGACAAAAATAAGAGTTATTACGATAATAATAATAGTAATAAGGATGAAAGTAAGAGTTAATACGATGATAAAATAGGAATAAGGACAGAAATAAGAGTTATTACGATAATAATAATAGTTATAAGTAAAAAATAAGAGTTATTACGATAATAATAATAGTTATAAGGATAAAAATAAGAGTTATTACGATAATAATAATAGTTATAAGGATAAAAATAAGAGTTACTACGATAATAATAATAGAAATAAGGATGAAAATAAGAGTTATTACATAATAAAAATAGGAATATGGCTAAAAGTAATAGTTATAATCATAATAATAATAGTAATAAGGACAAAAATAAGAGTTATTACGATAATAATAATAGTAATAAGGATGAAAGTAAGAGTTAATACGATGATAAAATAGGAATAAGGACAAAAATAAGAGTTATTACATAATAAAAATAGGAATAAGGCTGAAAATAATGGTTATAATGATAATAATAATAGAAATAAGGATAAAAATAAGAGTTATTACGATTATAATAATAGTAATAAGGATAAAAGTAAGAGTTAATACGATGATAAAATAGGAATAAGGACAAAAATAAGAGTTATTACATAATAAAAATAGGAATATGGCTGAAAGTAGTAGTTATAATGATAATAATAACAGAAATAAGGATAATAATAAGAGTTATTACGATAATAATAATAGTAATAAGGATAAAAGTGGTGGGAGTTAATACGATGATAAAATAGGAATAAGGACAAGAATAAGAGATATTACGATAATAATAATAGTTATAAGGATAAAATAAGAGTTATTACGATAATAATAATAGTTATAAGGATAAAAATAAGAGTTATTACGATAAAAATAAAAGTTATAAGGATAAAAATAAGAGTTACTACGATAATAATAACAGAAATAAGGATGAAAATAAGAGTTCTTACATAATAAAAATAGGAATATGGCTAAAAGTAATAGTTATAATCATAATAATAATAGTAATAAGGACAAAAATAAGAGTTATTACGATAATAATAATAGTAATAAGGATGAAAGTAAGAGTTAATACGATGATAAAATAGGAATAAGGACAGAAATAAGAGTTATTACGATAATAATAATAGTTATAAGTAAAAAATAAGAGTTATTACGATAATAATAATAGTTATAAGGATAAAAATAAGAGTTATTACGATAATAATAATAGTTATAAGGATAAAAATAAGAGTTACTACGATAATAATAATAGAAATAAGGATGAAAATAAGAGTTATTACATAATAAAAATAGGAATATGGCTAAAAGTAATAGTTATAATCATAATAATAATAGTAATAAGGACAAAAATAAGAGTTATTACGATAATAATAATAGTAATAAGGATGAAAGTAAGAGTTAATACGATGATAAAATAGGAATAAGGACAGAAATAAGAGTTATTACGATAATAATAATAGTTATAAGGATAAAAATAAGAGTTATTACATAATAAAAATAGGAATATGGCTGAAAGTAATAGTTACAATCATAATAATAATAGTAATAAGGACAAAAATAAGAGTTATTACGATAATAATAATAGTAACAAGGGTAAAAGTAAGAGTTAATACGATTATAAAATAGGAATAAGGACAAAAATAAGAGTTATTACATAATAAAAATAGGAATATGGCTGAAAGTAGTAGTTATAATGATAATAATAACAGAAATAAGGATAATAATAAGAGTTATTACGATAATAATAATAGTAATAAGGATAAAAGTGGGAGTTAATACGATGATAAAATAGGAATAAGGACAAGAATAAGAGTTATTACGATAATAATAATAGGTATAAGTAAAAAATAAGAGTTATTACGATAATAATAATAGTTATAAGGATAAAAATAAGAGTTATTACGATAATAATAATAGTAATAAGGATAAAAGTGGGAGTTAATACGATGATAAAATAGGAATAAAGACAAAAATAAGAGTTATTACGATAATAATAATAGTAATAAGGATAAAAGTAAGAGTTAATACGATGATAAAATAGGAATAAGGACAAAAATAAGAGTTATTACGATAATAATAATAGTAATAAGGATAAAAGTAAGAGTTAATACGATGATAAAATAGGAATAAGGACAAAAATAAGTGTTATTACGATGATACAATAGGAATAAGGACAAGAACAAGAGTTATTACGATAATAATAATAGTTATAAGGATAAAAATAAGAGTTATTACGATAATAATAATAGAAATATGGATAAACGTAGGAGTTATTACATAATAAAAATAGGAATATGGCTGAAAGTAATAGTTATAATGATAATAATAACAGAAATAAGCATAGAAATAAGAGTTATTACGATAATAATAATGGAAATAAGGATAAAAATAAGAGTTATTACGTTAATAATAATAGTAATGAGGATAAAAGTAGGAGTTAATACGATGATAAAATAGGAATAAGGACAAAAATCAGAGTTATTACGATAATAATAATAGTAATAAGGATAAAAGTAAGAGTTAATACGATGATAAAATAGGAATAAGGACAAAAATAAGAGTTATTACGATAATAATAATAGTTATAAGGATAAAAATAAGAGTTATTACGATAATAATAATAGAAATAAGGATAAAAATAAGCGTTATTACATAATAAAAATAGGAATATGGCTGGAAGTAGTAGTTATAATGATAATAATAACAGAAATAAGGATAATAATAAGAGTTATTACGATAATAATAATAGTAATAAGGATAAAAGTGGGAGTTAATACGATGATAAAATAGGAATAAGGACAAGAATAAGAGTTATTACGATAATAATAATAGGTATAAGTAAAAAATAAGAGTTAACACGATAATAATAATAGTTATAAGGATAAAAATAAGAGTTATTACGATAATAATAATAGTTATAAGGATAAAAATAAGAGGTACTACGATAATAATAATAGAAATAAGGATGAAAATAAGAGTTATTACATAATAAAAATAGGAATATGGCTAAAAGTAATAGTTATAATCATAATAATAATAGTAATAAGGACAAAAATAAGAGTTATTACGATAATAATAATAGTTATAAGGATAAAAATAAGAGTTATTACGATAACAATAATAGAAATAAGGATAAAAATAAGAGTTATTACATAATAAAAATAGGAATATGGCTGAAAGTAATAGTTACAATCATAATAATAATAGTTATAAGGATAAAAATAAGAGTTATTACGATAATAATAATAGTTATAAGGATAAAAATAAGAGTTACTACGATAATAATAATAGAAATAAGGATGAAAATAAGAGTTATTACATAATAAAAATAGGAATATGGCTAAAAGTAATAGTTATAATCATAATAATAATAGTAATAAGGACAAAAATAAGAGTTATTACGATAATAATAATAGTAATAAGGATGAAAGTAAGAGTTAATACGATGATAAAATAGGAATAAGGACAGAAATAAGAGTTATTACGATAATAATAATAGTTATAAGGATAAAAATAAGAGTTATTACATAATAAAAATAGGAATATGGCTGAAAGTAATAGTTACAATCATAATAATAATAGTAATAAGGACAAAAATAAGAGTTATTACGATAATAATAATAGTAACAAGGGTAAAAGTAAGAGTTAATACGATTATAAAATAGGAATAAGGACAAAAATAAGAGTTATTACATAATAAAAATAGGAATAAGGCTGAAAATAATGGTTATAATGATAATAATAATAGAAATAAGGATAAAAATAAGAGTTATTACGATAATAATAATAGTAATATGGATAAAAGTGGGAGTTAATACGATGATAAAATAGGAATAAGGACAAGAATAAGAGTTATTACGATAATAATAATAGGTACAAGTAAAAAATAAGAGTTATTACGATAATAATAATAGTTATAAGGATAAAAATAAGAGTTATTACGATAATAATAATAGTAATAAGGATGAAAGTAAGAGTTAATACGATGATAAAATAGGAATAAGGACAGAAATAAGAGTTATTACGATAATAATAATAGTTATAAGTAAAAAATAAGAGTTATTACGATAATAATAATAGTTATAAGGATAAAAATAAGAGTTATTACGATAATAATAATAGTTATAAGGATAAAAATAAGAGTTACTACGATAATAATAATAGAAATAAGGATGAAAATAAGAGTTATTATATAATAAAAATAGGAATATGGCTAAAAGTAATAGTTATAATCATAATAATAATAGTAATAAGGACAAAAATAAGAGTTATTACGATAATAATAATAGTAATAAGGATGAAAGTAAGAGTTAATACGATGATAAAATAGGAATAAGGACAGAAATAAGAGTTATTACGATAATAATAATAGTTATAAGGATAAAAATAAGAGTTATTACATAATAAAAATAGGAATATGGCTGAAAGTAATAGTTACAATCATAATAATAATAGTAATAAGGACAAAAATAAGAGTTATTACGATAATAATAATAGTAACAAGGGTAAAAGTAAGAGTTAATACGATTATAAAATAGGAATAAGGACAAAAATAAGAGTTATTGCATAATAAAAATAGGAATAAGGCTGAAAACAATGGTTATAATGATAATAATAACAGAAATAAGGATAATAATAAGAGTTATTACGATAATAATAATAGTAATAAGGATAAAAGTGGGAGTTAATACGATGATAAAATAGGAATAAGGACAAGAATAAGAGGTATTACGATAATAATAATAGTTATAAGGATAAAATAAGAGTTATTACGATAATAATAATAGTTATAAGGATAAAAATAAGAGTTATTACGATAAAAATAAAAGTTATAAGGATAAAAATAAGAGTTACTACGATAATAATAATAGAAATAAGGATGAAAATAAGAGTTATTACATAATAAAAATAGGAATATGGCTAAAAGTAATAGTTATAATCATAATAATAATAGTAATAAGGACAAAAATAAGAGTTATTACGATAATAATAATAGTAATAAGGATGAAAGTAAGAGTTAATACGATGATAAAATAGGAATAAGGACAGAAATAAGAGTTATTACGATAATAATAATAGTTATAAGGATAAAAATAAGAGTTATTACATAATAAAAATAGGAATATGGCTGAAAGTAATAGTTACAATCATAATAATAATAGTAATAAGGACAAAAATAAGAGTTATTACGATAATAATAATAGTAACAAGGGTAAAAGTAAGAGTTAATACGATTATAAAATAGGAATAAGGACAAAAATAAGAGTTATTACATAATAAAAATAGGAATAAGGCTGAAAATAATTGTTATAATGATAATAATAATAGAAATAAGGATAAAAATAAGAGTTATTACGATAATAATAATAGTAATAAGGATAAAAGTGGGAGTTAATACGATGATAAAATAGGAATAAGGACAAGAATAAGAGTTATTACGATGATACAATAGGAATAAGGACAAGAACAAGAGTTATTACGATAATAATAATAGAAATAAGGATAAAAATAAGCATTATTACATAATAAAGATAGGAATATGGTTGAAAGTAATAGTTATAATGATAATAATAACAGAAATAAGGATAAAAATAACAGTTATTACGATAATAATAATAGAAATATGGATAAACGTAGGAGTTATTACATAATAAAAGTAGGAATATGGCTGAAAGTAATATTTATAATGATAATAATAACAGAAATAAGCATAAAAATAAGAGTTATTACGATAACAATAATAGAAATAAGGATAAAAATAAGAGTTATTACATAATAAAAATAGGAATATGGCTGAAAGTAATAGTTACAATCATAATAATAATTGTAATAAGGACAAAAATAAGAGTTATTACGATAATAATAATAGTAACAAGGGTAAAAGTAAGAGTTAATACGATTATAAAATAGGAATAAGGACAAAAATAAGAGTTATTAGATAATAAAAGTAGGAATATGGCTGAAAGTAGTAGTTATAATGATAATAATAACAGAAATAAGGATAATAATAAGATTTATTACGATAATAATAATAGTAATAAGGATAAAAGTGGGAGTTAATACGATGATAAAATAGGAATAAGGACAAGAATAAGAGATATTACGATAATAATAATAGTTATAAGGATAAAATAAGAGTTATTACGATAATAATAATAGTTATAAGGATAAAAATAAGAGTTATTACGATAAAAATAAAAGTTATAAGGATAAAAATAAGAGTTACTACGATAATAATAAGAGTTACTACGATAATAATAACAGAAATAAGGATGCAAATAAGAGTTCTTACATAATAAAAACAGGAATATGGCTAAAAGTAATAGTTATAATCATAATAATAATAGTAATAAGGACAAAAATAAGAGTTATTACGATAATAATAATAGTAATAAGGATGAAAGTAAGAGTTAATACGATGATAAAATAGGAATAAGGACAGAAATAGGAGTTATTACGATAATAATAATAGTTATAAGTAAAAAATAAGAGTTATTACGATAATAATAATAGTTATAAGGATAAAAATAAGAGTTACTACGATAATAATAATAGAAATAAGGATGAAAATAAGAGTTATTACATAATAAAAATAGGAATATGGCTAAAAGTAATAGTTATAATCATAATAATAATAGTAATAAGGACAAAAATAAGAGTTATTACGATAATAATAATAGTAATAAGGATGAAAGTAAGAGTTAATACGATGATAAAATAGGAGTAAGGACAGAAATAAGAGTTATTACGATAATAATAATAGTTATAAGGATAAAAATAAGAGTTATTACATAATAAAAATAGGAATATGGCTGAAAGTAATAGTTACAATCATAATAATAATAGTAATAAGGACAAAAATAAGAGTTATTACGATAATAATAATAGTAACAAGGGTAAAAGTAAGAGTTAATACGATTATAAAATAGGAATAAGGACAAAAATAAGAGTTATTACATAATAAAAATAGGAATAAGGCTGAAAATAATGGTTATAATGATAATAATAATAGAAATAAGGATAAAAATAAGAGTTATTACGATAATAATAATAGTAATAAGGATAAAAGTAAGAGTTAATACGATGATAAAATAGGAATAAGGACAAAAATAAGAGCTATTACGATAATAATAATAGTTATAAGTAAAAAATAAGAGTTATTACGATAATAATAATAGTTATAAGGATAAAAATAAGAGTTATTACGATAATAATAATAGTTATAAGGATAAAAATAAGAGTTACTACGATAATAATAATAGAAATAAGGATGAAAATAAGAGTTATTACATAATAAAAATAGGAATATGGCTAAAAGTAATAGTTATAATCATAATAATAATAGTAATAAGGACAAAAATAAGAGTTATTACGATAATAATAATAGTAATAAGGATGAAAGTAAGAGTTAATACGATGATAAAATAGGAATAAGGACAGAAATAAGAGTTATTACGATAATAATAATAGTTATAAGGATAAAAATAAGAGTTATTACATAATAAAAATAGGAATATGGCTGAAAGTAATAGTTACAATCATAATAATAACAGTAATAAGGACAAAAATAAGAGTTATTACGATAATAATAATAGTAACAAGGGTAAAAGTAAGAGTTAATACGATTATAAAATAGGAATAAGGACAAAAATACGAGTTATTACATAATAAAAATAGGAGTAAGGCTGAAAATAATGGTTATAATGATAATAATAATAGAAATAAGGATAAAAATAAGAGTTATTACGATAATAATAATAGTAATAAGGATAAAAGTAAGAGTTAATACGATGATAAAATAGGAATAAGGACAAAAATAAGAGTTATTACGATGATACAATAGGAATAAGGACAAGAACAAGAGTTATTACGATAATAATAATAGTTATAAGGATAAAAATAAGAGTTATTACGATAATAATAATGGTTATAAGGATAAAAATAAGAGTTATTACGATAATAATAATAGTTATAAGGATAAAAATAAGAGTTTCTACGATTATAAAATAGGAATAAGGACAAAAATAAGAGTTATTACATAATAAAAATAGGAATAAGGCTGAAAATAATGGTTATAATGATAATAATAATAGAAATAAGGATAAAAATAAGAGTTATTACGATAATAATAATAGTAATAAGGATAAAAGTAAGAGTTAATACGATGATAAAATAGGAATAAGGACAAAAATAAGAGTTATTACATAATAAAAATAGGAATATGGCTGAAAGTAGTAGTTATAATGATAATAATAACAGAAATAAGGATAATAATAAGAGTTATTACGATAATAATAATAGTAATATGGATAAAAGTGGGAGTTAATACGATGATAAAATAGGAATAAGGACAAGAATAAGAGTTATTACGATAATAATAATAGGTATAAGTAAAAAATAAGAGTTATTACGATAATAATAATAGTTATAAGGATAAAAATAAGAGTTATTACGATAATAATAATAGTAATAAGGATAAAAGTGGGAGTTAATACGATGATAAAATAGGAATAAGGACAAAAATAAGAGTTATTACGATAATAATAATAGTAATAAGGATAAAAGTAAGAGTTAATACGATGATAAAATAGGAATAAGGACAAAATTAAGAGTTATTACGATAATAATAATAGTAATAAGGATAAAAGTAAGAGTTAATACGATGATAAAATAGGAATAAGGACAAAAATAAGTGTTATTACGATGATACAATAGGAATAAGGACAAGAACAAGAGTTATTACGATAATAATAATAGTTATAAGGATAAAAATAAGAGTTATTACGATAATAATAATAGAAATATGGATAAACGTAGGAGTTATTACATAATAAAAATAGGAATATGGCTGAAAGTAATAGTTATAATGATAATAATAACAGAAATAAGCATAGAAATAAGAGTTATTACGATAATAATAATGGAAATAAGGATAAAAATAAGAGTTATTACGTTAATAATAATAGTAATGAGGATAAAAGTAGGAGTTAATACGATGATAAAATAGGAATAAGGACAGAAATAAGAGTTATTACGATAATAATAATAGTTATAAGGATAAAAATAAGAGTTATTACATAATAAAAATAGGAATATGGCTGAAAGTAATAGTTACAATCATAATAATAATAGTAATAAGGACAAAAATAAGAGTTATTACGATAATAATAATAGTAACAAGGGTAAAAGCAAGAGTTAATACGATTATAAAATAGGAATAAGGACAAAAATAAGAGATATTACATAATAAAAATAGGAATAAGGCTGAAAATAATGGTTATAATGATAATAATAATAGAAATAAGGATAAAAATAAGAGTTATTACGATAATAATAATAGTAATAAGGATAAAAGTAAGAGTTAATACGATGATAAAATAGGAATAAGGACAAAAATAAGAGTTATTACATAATAAAAATAGGAATATGGCTGAAAGTAGTAGTTATAATGATAATAATAACAGAAATAAGGATAATAATAAGAGTTATTACGATAATAATAATAGTAATATGGATAAAAGTGGGAGTTAATACGATGATAAAATAGGAATAAGGACAAGAATAAGAGTTATTACGATAATAATAATAGGTATAAGTAAAAAATAAGAGTTATTACGATAATAATAATAGTTATAAGGATAAAAATAAGAGTTATTACGATAATAATAATAGTAATAAGGATAAAAGTGGGAGTTAATACGATGATAAAATAGGAATAAGGACAAAAATAAGAGTTATTACGATAATAATAATAGTAATAAGGATAAAAGTAAGAGTTAATACGATGATAAAATAGGAATAAGGACAAAAATAAGAGTTATTACGATAATAATAATAGTAATAAGGATAAAAGTAAGAGTTAATACGATGATAAAATAGGAATAAGGACAAAAATAAGTGTTATTACGATGATACAATAGGAATAAGGACAAGAACAAGAGTTATTACGATAATAATAATAGTTATAAGGATAAAAATAAGAGTTATTACGATAATAATAATAGAAATATGGATAAACGTAGGAGTTATTACATAATAAAAATAGGAATATGGCTGAAAGTAATAGTTATAATGATAATAATAACAGAAATAAGCATAGAAATAAGAGTTATTACGATAATAATAATGGAAATAAGGATAAAAATAAGAGTTATTACGTTAATAATAATAGTAATGAGGATAAAAGTAGGAGTTAATACGATGATAAAATAGGAATAAGGACAAAAATCAGAGTTATTACGATAATAATAATAGTAATAAGGATAAAAGTAAGAGTTAATACGATGATAAAATAGGAATAAGGACAAAAATAAGAGTTATTACGATAATAATAATAGTTATAAGGATAAAAATAAGAGTTATTACGATAATAATAATAGAAATAAGGATAAAAATAAGCGTTATTACATAATAAAAATAGGAATATGGCTGGAAGCAGTAGTTATAATGATAATAATAACAGAAATAAGGATAATAATAAGAGTTATTACGATAATAATAATAGTAATAAGGATAAAAGTGGGAGTTAATACGATGATAAAATAGGAATAAGGACAAGAATAAGAGTTATTACGATAATAATAATAGGTATAAGTAAAAAATAAGAGTTAACACGATAATAATAATAGTTATAAGGATAAAAATAAGAGTTATTACGATAATAATAATAGTTATAAGGATAAAAATAAGAGTTATTACATAATAAAAATAGGAATATGGCTGAAAGTAATAGTTACAATCATAATAATAATAGTAATAAGGACAAAAATAAGAGTTATTACGATAATAATAATAGTAACAAGGGTAAAAGTAAGAGTTAATACGATTACAAAATAGGAATAAGGACAAAAATAAGAGTTATTACATAATAAAAATAGGAATAAGGCTGAAAATAATGGTTATAATGATAATAATAATAGAAATAAGGATAAAAATAAGAGTTATTACGATAATAATAATAGTAATAAGGATAAAAGTGGGAGTTAATACGATGATAAAATAGGAATAAGGACAAGAATAAGAGTTATTACGATAATAATAATAGGTATAAGTAAAAAATAAGAGTTATTACGATAATAATAATAGTTATAAGGATAAAAATAAGAGTTATTACGATAATAATAATAGTAATAAGGATAAAAGTGGGAGTTAATACGATGATAAAATAGGAATAAGGACAAAAATAAGAGTTATTACGATAATAATAATAGTAATAAGGATAAAAGTAAGAGTTAATACGATGATAAAATAGGAATAAGGACAAAAATAAGAGATATTACGATAATAATAATAGTTATAAGGATAAAATAAGAGTTATTACGATAATAATAATAGTTATAAGGATAAAAATAAGAGTTATTACGATAAAAATAAAAGTTATAAGGATAAAAATAAGAGTTACTACGATAATAATAATAGAAATAAGGATGAAAATAAGAGTTATTACATAATAAAAATAGGAATATGGCTAAAAGTAATAGTTATAATCATAATAATAATAGTAATAAGGACAAAAATAAGAGTTATTACGATAATAATAATAGTAATAAGGATGAAAGTAAGAGTTAATACGATGATAAAATAGGAATAAGGACAGAAATAAGAGTTATTACGATAATAATAATAGTTATAAGGATAAAAATAAGAGTTATTACATAATAAAAATAGGAATATGGCTGAAAGTAATAGTTACAATCATAATAATAATAGTAATAAGGACAAAAATAAGAGTTATTACGATAATAATAATAGTAACAAGGGTAAAAGTAAGAGTTAATACGATTATAAAATAGGAATAAGGACAAAAATAAGAGTTATTACATAATAAAAATAGGAATAAGGCTGAAAATAATTGTTATAATGACAATAATAATAGAAATAAGGATAAAAATAAGAGTTATTACGATAATAATAATAGTAATAAGGATAAAAGTGGGAGTTAATACGATGATAAAATAGGAATAAGGACAAGAATAAGAGTTATTACGATGATACAATAGGAATAAGGACAAGAACAAGAGTTATTACGATAATAATAATAGAAATAAGGATAAAAATAAGCATTATTACATAATAAAGATAGGAATATGGTTGAAAGTAATAGTTATAATGATAATAATAACAGAAATAAGGATAAAAATAACAGTTATTACGATAATAATAATAGAAATATGGATAAACGTAGGAGTTATTACATAATAAAAGTAGGAATATGGCTGAAAGTAATATTTATAATGATAATAATAACAGAAATAAGCATAAAAATAAGAGTTATTACGATAACAATAATAGAAATAAGGATAAAAATAAGAGTTATTACATAATAAAAATAGGAATATGGCTGAAAGTAATAGTTACAATCATAATAATAATTGTAATAAGGACAAAAATAAGAGTTATTACGATAATAATAATAGTAACAAGGGTAAAAGTAAGAGTTAATACGATTATAAAATAGGAATAAGGACAAAAATAAGAGTTATTAGATAATAAAAGTAGGAATATGGCTGAAAGTAGTAGTTATAATGATAATAATAACAGAAATAAGGATAATAATAAGATTTATTACGATAATAATAATAGTAATAAGGATAAAAGTGGGAGTTAATACGATGATAAAATAGGAATAAGGACAAGAATAAGAGATATTACGATAATAATAATAGTTATAAGGATAAAATAAGAGTTATTACGATAATAATAATAGTTATAAGGATAAAAATAAGAGTTATTACGATAAAAATAAAAGTTATAAGGATAAAAATAAGAGTTACTACGATAATAATAAGAGTTACTACGATAATAATAACAGAAATAAGGATGCAAATAAGAGTTCTTACATAATAAAAACAGGAATATGGCTAAAAGTAATAGTTATAATCATAATAATAATAGTAATAAGGACAAAAATAAGAGTTATTACGATAATAATAATAGTAATAAGGATGAAAGTAAGAGTTAATACGATGATAAAATAGGAATAAGGACAGAAATAGGAGTTATTACGATAATAATAATAGTTATAAGTAAAAAATAAGAGTTATTACGATAATAATAATAGTTATAAGGATAAAAATAAGAGTTACTACGATAATAATAATAGAAATAAGGATGAAAATAAGAGTTATTACATAATAAAAATAGGAATATGGCTAAAAGTAATAGTTATAATCATAATAATAATAGTAATAAGGACAAAAATAAGAGTTATTACGATAATAATAATAGTAATAAGGATGAAAGTAAGAGTTAATACGATGATAAAATAGGAGTAAGGACAGAAATAAGAGTTATTACGATAATAATAATAGTTATAAGGATAAAAATAAGAGTTATTACATAATAAAAATAGGAATATGGCTGAAAGTAATAGTTACAATCATAATAATAATAGTAATAAGGACAAAAATAAGAGTTATTACGATAATAATAATAGTAACAAGGGTAAAAGTAAGAGTTAATACGATTATAAAATAGGAATAAGGACAAAAATAAGAGTTATTACATAATAAAAATAGGAATAAGGCTGAAAATAATGGTTATAATGATAATAATAATAGAAATAAGGATAAAAATAAGAGTTATTACGATAATAATAATAGTAATAAGGATAAAAGTAAGAGTTAATACGATGATAAAATAGGAATAAGGACAAAAATAAGAGCTATTACGATAATAATAATAGTTATAAGTAAAAAATAAGAGTTATTACGATAATAATAATAGTTATAAGGATAAAAATAAGAGTTATTACGATAATAATAATAGTTATAAGGATAAAAATAAGAGTTACTACGATAATAATAATAGAAATAAGGATGAAAATAAGAGTTATTACATAATAAAAATAGGAATATGGCTAAAAGTAATAGTTATAATCATAATAATAATAGTAATAAGGACAAAAATAAGAGTTATTACGATAATAATAATAGTAATAAGGATGAAAGTAAGAGTTAATACGATGATAAAATAGGAATAAGGACAGAAATAAGAGTTATTACGATAATAATAATAGTTATAAGGATAAAAATAAGAGTTATTACATAATAAAAATAGGAATATGGCTGAAAGTAATAGTTACAATCATAATAATAATAGTAATAAGGACAAAAATAAGAGTTATTACGATAATAATAATAGTAACAAGGGTAAAAGTAAGAGTTAATACGATTATAAAATAGGAATAAGGACAAAAATACGAGTTATTACATAATAAAAATAGGAGTAAGGCTGAAAATAATGGTTATAATGATAATAATAATAGAAATAAGGATAAAAATAAGAGTTATTACGATAATAATAATAGTAATAAGGATAAAAGTAAGAGTTAATACGATGATAAAATAGGAATAAGGACAAAAATAAGAGTTATTACGATGATACAATAGGAATAAGGACAAGAACAAGAGTTATTACGATAATAATAATAGTTATAAGGATAAAAATAAGAGTTATTACGATAATAATAATGGTTATAAGGATAAAAATAAGAGTTATTACGATAATAATAATAGTTATAAGGATAAAAATAAGAGTTTCTACGATTATAAAATAGGAATAAGGACAAAAATAAGAGTTATTACATAATAAAAATAGGAATAAGGCTGAAAATAATGGTTATAATGATAATAATAATAGAAATAAGGATAAAAATAAGAGTTATTACGATAATAATAATAGTAATAAGGATAAAAGTAAGAGTTAATACGATGATAAAATAGGAATAAGGACAAAAATAAGAGTTATTACATAATAAAAATAGGAATATGGCTGAAAGTACTAGTTATAATGATAATAATAACAGAAATAAGGATAATAATAAGAGTTATTACGATAATAATAATAGTAATATGGATAAAAGTGGGAGTTAATACGATGATAAAATAGGAATAAGGACAAGAATAAGAGTTATTACGATAATAATAATAGGTATAAGTAAAAAATAAGAGTTATTACGATAATAATAATAGTTATAAGGATAAAAATAAGAGTTATTACGATAATAATAATAGTAATAAGGATAAAAGTGGGAGTTAATACGATGATAAAATAGGAATAAGGACAAAAATAAGAGTTATTACGATAATAATAATAGTAATAAGGATAAAAGTAAGAGTTAATACGATGATAAAATAGGAATAAGGACAAAAATAAGAGTTATTACGATAATAATAATAGTAATAAGGATAAAAGTAAGAGTTAATACGATGATAAAATAGGAATAAGGACAAAAATAAGTGTTATTACGATGATACAATAGGAATAAGGACAAGAACAAGAGTTATTACGATAATAATAATAGTTATAAGGATAAAAATAAGAGTTATTACGATAATAATAATAGAAATATGGATAAACGTAGGAGTTATTACATAATAAAAATAGGAATATGGCTGAAAGTAATAGTTATAATGATAATAATAACAGAAATAAGCATAGAAATAAGAGTTATTACGATAATAATAATGGAAATAAGGATAAAAATAAGAGTTATTACGTTAATAATAATAGTAATGAGGATAAAAGTAGGAGTTAATACGATGATAAAATAGGAATAAGGACAGAAATAAGAGTTATTACGATAATAATAATAGTTATAAGGATAAAAATAAGAGTTATTCCATAATAAAAATAGGAATATGGCTGAAAGTAATAGTTACAATCATAATAATAATAGTAATAAGGACAAAAATAAGAGTTATTACGATAATAATAATAGTAACAAGGGTAAAAGCAAGAGTTAATACGATTATAAAATAGGAATAAGGACAAAAATAAGAGATATTACATAATAAAAATAGGAATAAGGCTGAAAATAATGGTTATAATGATAATAATAATAGAAATAAGGATAAAAATAAGAGTTATTACGATAATAATAATAGTAATAAGGATAAAAGTAAGAGTTAATACGATGATAAAATAGGAATAAGGACAAAAATAAGAGTTATTACATAATAAAAATAGGAATATGGCTGAAAGTAGTAGTTATAATGATAATAATAACAGAAATAAAGATAATAATAAGAGTTATTACGATAATAATAATAGTAATATGGATAAAAGTGGGAGTTAATACGATGATAAAATAGGAATAAGGACAAGAATAAGAGTTATTACGATAATAATAATAGGTATAAGTAAAAAATAAGAGTTATTACGATAATAATAATAGTTATAAGGATAAAAATAAGAGTTATTACGATAATAATAATAGTAATAAGGATAAAAGTGGGAGTTAATACGATGATAAAATAGGAATAAGGACAAAAATAAGAGTTATTACGATAATAATAATAGTAATAAGGATAAAAGTAAGAGTTAATACGATGATAAAATAGGAATAAGGACAAAAATAAGAGTTATTACGATAATAATAATAGTAATAAGGATAAAAGTAAGAGTTAATACGATGATAAAATAGGAATAAGGACAAAAATAAGTGTTATTACGATGATACAATAGGAATAAGGACAAGAACAAGAGTTATTACGATAATAATAATAGTTATAAGGATAAAAATAAGAGTTATTACGATAATAATAATAGAAATATGGATAAACGTAGGAGTTATTACATAATAAAAATAGGAATATGGCTGAAAGTAATAGTTATAATGATAATAATAACAGAAATAAGCATAGAAATAAGAGTTATTACGATAATAATAATGGAAATAAGGATAAAAATAAGAGTTATTACGTTAATAATAATAGTAATGAGGATAAAAGTAGGAGTTAATACGATGATAAAATAGGAATAAGGACAAAAATCAGAGTTATTACGATAATAATAATAGTAATAAGGATAAAAGTAAGAGTTAATACGATGATAAAATAGGAATAAGGACAAAAATAAGAGTTATTACGATAATAATAATAGTTATAAGGATAAAAATAAGAGTTATTACGATAATAATAATAGAAATAAGGATAAAAATAAGCGTTATTACATAATAAAAATAGGAATATGGCTGGAAGCAGTAGTTATAATGATAATAATAACAGAAATAAGGATAATAATAAGAGTTATTACGATAATAATAATAGTAATAAGGATAAAAGTGGGAGTTAATACGATGATAAAATAGGAATAAGGACAAGAATAAGAGTTATTACGATAATAATAATAGGTATAAGTAAAAAATAAGAGTTAACACGATAATAATAATAGTTATAAGGATAAAAATAAGAGTTATTACGATAATAATAATAGTTATAAGGATAAAAATAAGAGTTATTACATAATAAAAATAGGAATATGGCTGAAAGTAATAGTTACAATCATAATAATAATAGTAATAAGGACAAAAATAAGAGTTATTACGATAATAATAATAGTAACAAGGGTAAAAGTAAGAGTTAATACGATTATAAAATAGGAATAAGGACAAAAATAAGAGTTATTACATAATAAAAATAGGAATAAGGCTGAAAATAATGGTTATAATGATAATAATAATAGAAATAAGGATAAAAATAAGAGTTATTACGATAATAATAATAGTAATAAGGATAAAAGTGGGAGTTAATACGATGATAAAATAGGAATAAGGACAAGAATAAGAGTTATTACGATAATAATAATAGGTATAAGTAAAAAATAAGAGTTATTACGATAATAATAATAGTTATAAGGATAAAAATAAGAGTTATTACGATAATAATAATAGTAATAAGGATAAAAGTGGGAGTTAATACGATGATAAAATAGGAATAAGGACAAAAATAAGAGTTATTACGATAATAATAATAGTAATAAGGATAAAAGTAAGAGTTAATACGATGATAAAATAGGAATAAGGACAAAAATAAGAGATATTACGATAATAATAATAGTTATAAGGATAAAATAAGAGTTATTACGATAATAATAATAGTTATAAGGATAAAAATAAGAGTTATTACGATAAAAATAAAAGTTATAAGGATAAAAATAAGAGTTACTACGATAATAATAACAGAAATAAGGATAAAAATAAGAGTTATTACATAATAAAAATAGGAATATGGCTAAAAGTAATAGTTATAATCATAATAATAATAGCAATAAGGACAAAAATAAGAGTTATTACGATAATAATAATAGTAATAAGGATGAAAGTAAGAGTTAATACGATGATAAAATAGGAATAAGGACAGAAATAAGAGCTATTACGATAATAATAATAGTTATAAGTAAAAAATAAGAGTTATTACGATAATAATAATAGTTATAAGGATAAAAATAAGAGTTATTACGATAATAATAATAGTTATAAGGATAAAAATAAGAGTTACTACGATAATAATAATAGAAATAAGGATGAAAATAAGAGTTATTACATAATAAAAATAGGAATATGGCTAAAAGTAATAGTTATAATCATAATAATAATAGTAATAAGGACAAAAATAAGAGTTATTACGATAATAATAATAGTAATAAGGATGAAAGTAAGAGTTAATACGATGATAAAATAGGAATAAGGACAGAAATAAGAGTTATTACGATAATAATAATAGTTATAAGGATAAAAATAAGAGTTATTACATAATAAAAATAGGAATATGGCTGAAAGTAATAGTTACAATCATAATAATAATAGTAATAAGGACAAAAATAAGAGTTATTACGATAATAATAATAGTAACAAGGGTAAAAGTAAGAGTTAATACGATTATAAAATAGGAATAAGGACAAAAGTAAGAGTTATTACATAATAAAAATAGGAATAAGGCTGAAAATAATGGTTATAATGATAATAATAATAGAAATAAGGATAAAAATAAGAGTTATTACGATAATAATAATAGTAATAAGGATAAAAGTAAGAGTTAATACGATGATAAAATAGGAATAAGGACAAAAATAAGAGTTATTACATAATAAAAATAGGAATATGGCTGAAAGTAGTAGTTATAATGATAATAATAACAGAAATAAGGATAATAATAAGAGTTATTACGATAATAATAATAGTAATATGGATAAAAGTGGGAGTTAATACGATGATAAAATAGGAATAAGGACAAGAATAAGAGTTATTACGATAATAATAATAGGTATAAGTAAAAAATAAGAGTTATTACGATAATAATAATAGTTATAAGGATAAAAATAAGAGTTATTACGATAATAATAATAGTAATAAGGATAAAAGTGGGAGTTAATACGATGATAAAATAGGAATAAGGACAAAAATAAGAGTTATTACATAATAAAAATAGGAATAAGGATAAAAATAAGAGTTATTACGTTAATAATAATAGTAATGAGGATAAAAGTAGGAGTTAATACGATGATAAAATAGGAATAAGGACAAAAATCAGAGTTATTACGATAATAATAATAGTAATAAGGATAAAAGTAAGAGTTAATACGATGATAAAATAGGAATAAGGACAAAAATAAGAGTTATTACGATAATAATAATAGTTATAAGGATAAAAATAAGAGTTATTACGATAATAATAATAGAAATAAGGATAAAAATAAGCGTTATTACATAATAAAAATAGGAATATGGCTGGAAGCAGTAGTTATAATGATAATAATAACAGAAATAAGGATAATAATAAGAGTTATTACGATAATAATAATAGTAATAAGGATAAAAGTGGGAGTTAATACGATGATAAAATAGGAATAAGGACAAGAATAAGAGTTATTACGATAATAATAATAGGTATAAGTAAAAAATAAGAGTTAACACGATAATAATAATAGTTATAAGGATAAAAATAAGAGTTATTACGATAATAATAATAGTTATAAGGATAAAAATAAGAGTTATTACATAATAA
Organism: Megachile willughbiella; assembly: GCA_945859595.2. Taxonomy (NCBI): domain Eukaryota; kingdom Metazoa; phylum Arthropoda; class Insecta; order Hymenoptera; family Megachilidae; genus Megachile; species Megachile willughbiella. Next base: position 460,410 of record CAMAOD020000188.1, on the reverse strand, counting down.
AAATAGGAATATGGCTGAAAGTAATAGTTACAATCATAATAATAATAGTAATAAGGACAAAAATAAGAGTTATTACGATAATAATAATAGTAACAAGGGTAAAAGTAAGAGTTAATACGATTATAAAATAGGAATAAGGACAAAAATAAGAGTTATTACATAATAAAAATAGGAATAAGGCTGAAAATAATGGTTATAATGATAATAATAATAGAAATAAGGATAAAAATAAGAGTTATTACGATAATAATAATAGTAATAAGGATAAAAGTGGGAGTTAATACGATGATAAAATAGGAATAAGGACAAGAATAAGAGTTATTACGATAATAATAATAGGTATAAGTAAAAAATAAGAGTTATTACGATAATAATAATAGTTATAAGGATAAAAATAAGAGTTATTACGATAATAATAATAGTAATAAGGATAAAAGTGGGAGTTAATACGATGATAAAATAGGAATAAGGACAAAAATAAGAGTTATTACGATAATAATAATAGTAATAAGGATAAAAGTAAGAGTTAATACGATGATAAAATAGGAATAAGGACAAAAATAAGAGATATTACGATAATAATAATAGTTATAAGGATAAAATAAGAGTTATTACGATAATAATAATAGTTATAAGGATAAAAATAAGAGTTATTACGATAAAAATAAAAGTTATAAGGATAAAAATAAGAGTTACTACGATAATAATAACAGAAATAAGGATAAAAATAAGAGTTATTACATAATAAAAATAGGAATATGGCTAAAAGTAATAGTTATAATCATAATAATAATAGTAATAAGGACAAAAATAAGAGTTATTACGATAATAATAATAGTAATAAGGATGAAAGTAAGAGTTAATACGATGATAAAATAGGAATAAGGACAGAAATAAGAGCTATTACGATAATAATAATAGTTATAAGTAAAAAATAAGAGTTATTACGATAATAATAATAGTTATAAGGATAAAAATAAGAGTTATTACGATAATAATAATAGTTATAAGGATAAAAATAAGAGTTACTACGATAATAATAATAGAAATAAGGATGAAAATAAGAGTTATTACATAATAAAAATAGGAATATGGCTAAAAGTAATAGTTATAATCATAATAATAATAGTAATAAGGACAAAAATAAGAGTTATTACGATAATAATAATAGTAATAAGGATGAAAGTAAGAGTTAATACGATGATAAAATAGGAATAAGGACAGAAATAAGAGTTATTACGATAATAATAATAGTTATAAGGATAAAAATAAGAGTTATTACATAATAAAAATAGGAATATGGCTGAAAGTAATAGTTACAATCATAATAATAATAGTAATAAGGACAAAAATAAGAGTTATTACGATAATAATAATAGTAACAAGGGTAAAAGTAAGAGTTAATACGATTATAAAATAGGAATAAGGACAAAAGTAAGAGTTATTACATAATAAAAATAGGAATAAGGCTGAAAATAATGGTTATAATGATAATAATAATAGAAATAAGGATAAAAATAAGAGTTATTACGATAATAATAATAGTAATAAGGATAAAAGTAAGAGTTAATACGATGATAAAATAGGAATAAGGACAAAAATAAGAGTTATTACATAATAAAAATAGGAATATGGCTGAAAGTAGTAGTTATAATGATAATAATAACAGAAATAAGGATAATAATAAGAGTTATTACGATAATAATAATAGTAATATGGATAAAAGTGGGAGTTAATACGATGATAAAATAGGAATAAGGACAAGAATAAGAGTTATTACGATAATAATAATAGGTATAAGTAAAAAATAAGAGTTATTACGATAATAATAATAGTTATAAGGATAAAAATAAGAGTTATTACGATAATAATAATAGTAATAAGGATAAAAGTGGGAGTTAATACGATGATAAAATAGGAATAAGGACAAAAATAAGAGTTATTACATAATAAAAATAGGAATAAGGCTGAAAATAATGGTTATAATGATAATAATAATAGAAATAAGGATAAAAATAAGAGTTATTACGATAATAATAATAGTAATAAGGATAAAAGTAAGAGTTAATACGATGATAAAATAGGAATAAGGACAAAAATAAGAGCTATTACGATAATAATAATAGTTATAAGTAAAAAATAAGAGTTATTACGATAATAATAATAGTTATAAGGATAAAAATAAGAGTTATTACGATAATAATAATAGTTATAAGGATAAAAATAAGAGTTACTACGATAATAATAATAGAAATAAGGATGAAAATAAGAGTTATTACATAATAAAAATAGGAATATGGCTAAAAGTAATAGTTATAATCATAATAATAATAGTAATAAGGACAAAAATAAGAGTTATTACGATAATAATAATAGTAATAAGGATGAAAGTAAGAGTTAATACGATGATAAAATAGGAATAAGGACAGAAATAAGAGTTATTACGATAATAATAATAGTTATAAGGATAAAAATAAGAGTTATTACATAATAAAAATAGGAATATGGCTGAAAGTAATAGTTACAATCATAATAATAATAGTAATAAGGACAAAAATAAGAGTTATTACGATAATAATAATAGTAACAAGGGTAAAAGTAAGAGTTAATACGATTATAAAATAGGAATAAGGACAAAAATAAGAGTTATTACATAATAAAAATAGGAATAAGGCTGAAAATAATGGTTATAATGATAATAATAATAGAAATAAGGATAAAAATAAGAGTTATTACGATAATAATAATAGTAATAAGGATAAAAGTAAGAGTTAATACGATGATAAAATAGGAATAAGGACAAAAATAAGAGTTATTACATAATAAAAATAGGAATATGGCTGAAAGTAGTAGTTATAATGATAATAATAACAGAAATAAGGATAATAATAAGAGTTATTACGATAATAATAATAGTAATATGGATAAAAGTGGGAGTTAATACGATGATAAAATAGGAATAAGGACAAGAATAAGAGTTATTACGATAATAATAATAGGTATAAGTAAAAAATAAGAGTTATTACGATAATAATAATAGTTATAAGGATAAAAATAAGAGTTATTACGATAATAATAATAGTAATAAGGATAAAAGTGGGAGTTAATACGATGATAAAATAGGAATAAGGACAAAAATAAGAGTTATTACGATAATAATAATAGTAATAAGGATAAAAGTAAGAGTTAATACGATGATAAAATAGGAATAAGGACACAAATAAGAGTTATTACGATAATAATAATAGTAATAAGGATAAAAGTAAGAGTTAATACGATGATAAAATAGGAATAAGGACAAAAATAAGTGTTATTACGATGATACAATAGGAATAAGGACAAGAACAAGAGTTATTACGATAATAATAATAGTTATAAGGATAAAAATAAGAGTTATTACGATAATAATAATAGAAATATGGATAAACGTAGGAGTTATTACATAATAAAAATAGGAATATGGCTGAAAGTAATAGTTATAATGATAATAATAACAGAAATAAGCATAGAAATAAGAGTTATTACGATAATAATAATGGAAATAAGGATAAAAATAAGAGTTATTACGTTAATAATAATAGTAATGAGGATAAAAGTAGGAGTTAATACGATGATAAAATAGGAATAAGGACAAAAATCAGAGTTATTACGATAATAATAATAGTAATAAGGATAAAAGTAAGAGTTAATACGATGATAAAATAGGAATAAGGACAAAAATAAGAGGTATTACGATAATAATAATAGTTATAAGGATAAAAATAAGAGTTATTACGATAATAATAATAGAAATAAGGATAAAAATAAGCGTTATTACATAATAAAAATAGGAATATGGCTGGAAGTAGTAGTTATAATGATAATAATAACAGAAATAAGGATAATAATAAGAGTTATTACGATAATAATAATAGTAATAAGGATAAAAGTGGGAGTTAATACGATGATAAAATAGGAATAAGGACAAGAATAAGAGTTATTACGATAATAATAATAGGTATAAGTAAAAAATAAGAGTTAACACGATAATAATAATAGTTATAAGGATAAAAATAAGAGTTATTACGATAATAATAATAGTTATAAGGATAAAAATAAGAGTTATTACATAATAAAAATAGGAATATGGCTGAAAGTAATAGTTACAATCATAATAATAATAGTAATAAGGACAAAAATAAGAGTTATTACGATAATAATAATAGTAACAAGGGTAAAAGTAAGAGTTAATACGATTATAAAATAGGAATAAGGACAAAAATAAGAGTTATTACATAATAAAAATAGGAATAAGGCTGAAAATAATGGTTATAATGATAATAATAATAGAAATAAGGATAAAAATAAGAGTTATTACGATAATAATAATAGTAATAAGGATAAAAGTGGGAGTTAATACGATGATAAAATAGGAATAAGGACAAGAATAAGAGTTATTACGATAATAATAATAGGTATAAGTAAAAAATAAGAGTTATTACGATAATAATAATAGTTATAAGGATAAAAATAAGAGTTATTACGATAATAATAATAGTAATAAGGATAAAAGTGGGAGTTAATACGATGATAAAATAGGAATAAGGACAAAAATAAGAGTTATTACGATAATAATAATAGTTATAAGGATAAAAATAAGAGTTATTACGATAATAATAATAGTAATAAGGATAAAAGTGGGAGTTAATACGATGATAAAATAGGAATAAGGACAAAAATAAGAGTTATTACATAATAAAAATAGGAATAAGGCTGAAAATAATGGTTATAATGATAATAATAATAGAAATAAGGATAAAAATAAGAGTTATTACGATAATAATAATAGTAATAAGGATAAAAGTAAGAGTTAATACGATGATAAAATAGGAATAAGGACAAAAATAAGAGCTATTACGATAATAATAATAGTTATAAGTAAAAAATAAGAGTTATTACGATAATAATAATAGTTATAAGGATAAAAATAAGAGTTATTACGATAATAATAATAGTTATAAGGATAAAAATAAGAGTTACTACGATAATAATAATAGAAATAAGGATGAAAATAAGAGTTATTACATAATAAAAATAGGAATATGGCTAAAAGTAATAGTTATAATCATAATAATAATAGTAATAAGGACAAAAATAAGAGTTATTACGATAATAATAATAGTAATAAGGATGAAAGTAAGAGTTAATACGATGATAAAATAGGAATAAGGACAGAAATAAGAGTTATTACGATAATAATAATAGTTATAAGGATAAAAATAAGAGTTATTACATAATAAAAATAGGAATATGGCTGAAAGTAATAGTTACAATCATAATAATAATAGTAATAAGGACAAAAATAAGAGTTATTACGATAATAATAATAGTAACAAGGGTAAAAGTAAGAGTTAATACGATTATAAAATAGGAATAAGGACAAAAATAAGAGTTATTACATAATAAAAATAGGAATAAGGCTGAAAATAATGGTTATAATGATAATAATAATAGAAATAAGGATAAAAATAAGAGTTATTACGATAATAATAATAGTAATAAGGATAAAAGTAAGAGTTAATACGATGATAAAATAGGAATAAGGACAAAAATAAGAGTTATTACATAATAAAAATAGGAATATGGCTGAAAGTAGTAGTTATAATGATAATAATAACAGAAATAAGGATAATAATAAGAGTTATTACGATAATAATAATAGTAATATGGATAAAAGTGGGAGTTAATACGATGATAAAATAGGAATAAGGACAAGAATAAGAGTTATTACGATAATAATAATAGGTATAAGTAAAAAATAAGAGTTATTACGATAATAATAATAGTTATAAGGATAAAAATAAGAGTTATTACGATAATAATAATAGTAATAAGGATAAAAGTGGGAGTTAATACGATGATAAAATAGGAATAAGGACAAAAATAAGAGTTATTACGATAATAATAATAGTAATAAGGATAAAAGTAAGAGTTAATACGATGATAAAATAGGAATAAGGACACAAATAAGAGTTATTACGATAATAATAATAGTAATAAGGATAAAAGTAAGAGTTAATACGATGATAAAATAGGAATAAGGACAAAAATAAGTGTTATTACGATGATACAATAGGAATAAGGACAAGAACAAGAGTTATTACGATAATAATAATAGTTATAAGGATAAAAATAAGAGTTATTACGATAATAATAATAGAAATATGGATAAACGTAGGAGTTATTACATAATAAAAATAGGAATATGGCTGAAAGTAATAGTTATAATGATAATAATAACAGAAATAAGCATAGAAATAAGAGTTATTACGATAATAATAATGGAAATAAGGATAAAAATAAGAGTTATTACGTTAATAATAATAGTAATGAGGATAAAAGTAGGAGTTAATACGATGATAAAATAGGAATAAGGACAAAAATCAGAGTTATTACGATAATAATAATAGTAATAAGGATAAAAGTAAGAGTTAATACGATGATAAAATAGGAATAAGGACAAAAATAAGAGTTATTACGATAATAATAATAGTTATAAGGATAAAAATAAGAGTTATTACGATAATAATAATAGAAATAAGGATAAAAATAAGCGTTATTACATAATAAAAATAGGAATATGGCTGGAAGTAGTAGTTATAATGATAATAATAACAGAAATAAGGATAATAATAAGAGTTATTACGATAATAATAATAGTAATAAGGATAAAAGTGGGAGTTAATACGATGATAAAATAGGAATAAGGACAAGAATAAGAGTTATTACGATAATAATAATAGGTATAAGTAAAAAATAAGAGTTAACACGATAATAATAATAGTTATAAGGATAAAAATAAGAGTTATTACGATAATAATAATAGTTATAAGGATAAAAATAAGAGTTATTACATAATAAAAATAGGAATATGGCTGAAAGTAATAGTTACAATCATAATAATAATAGTAATAAGGACAAAAATAAGAGTTATTACGATAATAATAATAGTAACAAGGGTAAAAGTAAGAGTTAATACGATTATAAAATAGGAATAAGGACAAAAATAAGAGTTATTACATAATAAAAATAGGAATAAGGCTGAAAATAATGGTTATAATGATAATAATAATAGAAATAAGGATAAAAATAAGAGTTATTACGATAATAATAATAGTAATAAGGATAAAAGTGGGAGTTAATACGATGATAAAATAGGAATAAGGACAAGAATAAGAGTTATTACGATAATAATAATAGGTATAAGTAAAAAATAAGAGTTATTACGATAATAATAATAGTTATAAGGATAAAAATAAGAGTTATTACGATAATAATAATAGTAATAAGGATAAAAGTGGGAGTTAATACGATGATAAAATAGGAATAAGGACAAAAATAAGAGTTATTACGATAATAATAATAGTAATAAGGATAAAAGTAAGAGTTAATACGATGATAAAATAGGAATAAGGACAAAAATAAGAGATATTACGATAATAATAATAGTTATAAGGATAAAATAAGAGTTATTACGATAATAATAATAGTTATAAGGATAAAAATAAGAGTTATTACGATAAAAATAAAAGTTATAAGGATAAAAATAAGAGTTACTACGATAATAATAACAGAAATAAGGATAAAAATAAGAGTTATTACATAATAAAAATAGGAATATGGCTAAAAGTAATAGTTATAATCATAATAATAATAGTAATAAGGACAAAAATAAGAGTTATTACGATAATAATAATAGTAATAAGGATGAAAGTAAGAGTTAATACGATGATAAAATAGGAATAAGGACAGAAATAAGAGCTATTACGATAATAATAATAGTTATAAGTAAAAAATAAGAGTTATTACATAATAAAAATAGGAATATGGCTGAAAGTAATAGTTACAATCATAATAATAATAGTAATAAGGACAAAAATAAGAGTTATTACGATAATAATAATAGTAACAAGGGTAAAAGTAAGAGTTAATACGATTATAAAATAGGAATAAGGACAAAAATAAGAGTTATTACATAATAAAAATAGGAATAAGGCTGAAAATAATGGTTATAATGATAATAATAATAGAAATAAGGATAAAAATAAGAGTTATTACGATAATAATAATAGTAATAAGGATAAAAGTAAGAGTTAATACGATGATAAAATAGGAATAAGGACAAAAATAAGAGTTATTACATAATAAAAATAGGAATATGGCTGAAAGTAGTAGTTATAATGATAATAATAACAGAAATAAGGATAATAATAAGAGTTATTACGATAATAATAATAGTAATATGGATAAAAGTGGGAGTTAATACGATGATAAAATAGGAATAAGGACAAGAATAAGAGTTATTACGATAATAATAATAGGTATAAGTAAAAAATAAGAGTTATTACGATAATAATAATAGTTATAAGGATAAAAATAAGAGTTATTACGATAATAATAATAGTAATAAGGATAAAAGTGGGAGTTAATACGATGATAAAATAGGAATAAGGACAAAAATAAGAGTTATTACGATAATAATAATAGTAATAAGGATAAAAGTAAGAGTTAATACGATGATAAAATAGGAATAAGGACAAAAATAAGTGTTATTACGATGATACAATAGGAATAAGGACAAGAACAAGAGTTATTACGATAATAATAATAGTTATAAGGATAAAAATAAGAGTTATTACGATAATAATAATAGAAATATGGATAAACGTAGGAGTTATTACATAATAAAAATAGGAATATGGCTGAAAGTAATAGTTATAATGATAATAATAACAGAAATAAGCATAGAAATAAGAGTTATTACGATAATAATAATGGAAATAAGGATAAAAATAAGAGTTATTACGTTAATAATAATAGTAATGAGGATAAAAGTAGGAGTTAATACGATGATAAAATAGGAATAAGGACAAAAATCAGAGTTATTACGATAATAATAATAGTAATAAGGATAAAAGTAAGAGTTAATACGATGATAAAATAGGAATAAGGACAAAAATAAGAGTTATTACGATAATAATAATAGTTATAAGGATAAAAATAAGAGTTATTACGATAATAATAATAGAAATAAGGATAAAAATAAGCGTTATTACATAATAAAAATAGGAATATGGCTGGAAGTAGTAGTTATAATGATAATAATAACAGAAATAAGGATAATAATAAGAGTTATTACGATAATAATAATAGTAATAAGGATAAAAGTGGGAGTTAATACGATGATAAAATAGGAATAAGGACAAGAATAAGAGTTATTACGATAATAATAATAGGTATAAGTAAAAAATAAGAGTTAACACGATAATAATAATAGTTATAAGGATAAAAATAAGAGTTATTACGATAATAATAATAGTTATAAGGATAAAAATAAGAGTTATTACATAACAAAAATAGGAATATGGCTGAAAGTAATAGTTACAATCATAATAATAATAGTAATAAGGACAAAAATAAGAGTTATTACGATAATAATAATAGTAACAAGGGTAAAAGTAAGAGTTAATACGATTATAAAATAGGAATAAGGACAAAAATAAGAGTTATTACATAATAAAAATAGGAATAAGGCTGAAAATAATGGTTATAATTATAATAATAATAGAAATAAGGATAAAAATAAGAGTTATTACGATAATAATAATAGTAATATGGATAAAAGTGGGAGTTAATACGATGATAAAATAGGAATAAGGACAAGAATAAGAGTTATTACGATAATAATAATAGGTATAAGTAAAAAATAAGAGTTATTACGATAATAATAATAGTTATAAGGATAAAAATAAGAGTTATTACGATAATAATAATAGTAATAAGGTCGAAAGTAAGAGTTAATACGATGATAAAATAGGAATAAGGACAGAAATAAGAGTTATTACGATAATAATAATAGTTATAAGTAAAAAATAAGAGTTATTACGATAATAATAATAGTTATAAGGATAAAAATAAGAGTTATTACGATAATAATAATAGTTATAAGGATAAAAATAAGAGTTACTACGATAATAATAATAGAAATAAGGATGAAAATAAGAGTTATTACATAATAAAAATAGGAATATGGCTAAAAGTAATAGTTATAATCATAATAATAATAGTAATAAGGACAAAAATAAGAGTTATTACGATAATAATAATAGTAATAAGGATGAAAGTAAGAGTTAATACGATGATAAAATAGGAATAAGGACAGAAATAAGAGTTATTACGATAATAATAATAGTTATAAGGATAAAAATAAGAGTTATTACATAATAAAAATAGGAATATGGCTGAAAGTAATAGTTATAATCATAATAATAATAGTAATAAGGACAAAAATAAGAGTTATTACGATAATAATAATAGTAACAAGGGTAAAAGTAAGAGTTAATACGATTATAAAATAGGAATAAGGACAAAAATAAGAGTTATTACATAATAAAAATAGGAATAAGGCTGAAAATAATGGTTATAATGATAATAATAATAGAAATAAGGATAAAAATAAGAGTTATTACGATAATAATAATAGTAATAAGGATAAAAGTGGGAGTTAATACGATGATAAAATAGGAATAAGGACAAGAATAAGAGTTATTACGATAATAATAATAGGTATAAGTAAAAAATAAGAGTTATTACGATAATAATAATAGTTATAAGGATAAAAATAAGAGTTATTACGATAATAATAATAGTAATAAGGATAAAAGTGGGAGTTAATACGATAATAATAATAGTTATAAGGATAAAAATAAGAGTTATTACGATAATAATAAAAGTTATAAGGATAAAAATAAGAGTTAATACGATAATAATAACAGAAATAAGGATAAAAATTAGAGTTATTACATAATAAAAATAGGAATATGGCTAAAAGTAATAGTTATAATCATAATAATAATAGTAATAAGGACAAAAATAAGAGTTATTACGTTAATAATAATAATTATAAGGATAAAAATAAGAGTTATTACGATAATAATAATAGTTATACGGATAAAAATAAGAGTTATTACGATAATAATAATAGTAATAAGGATAAAAGTGGGAGTTAATACGATGATAAAATAGCAATAAGGACAAAAATAAGAGTTATTACGATAATGATAATAGTTATAAGGATAAGAATAAGAGTTATTACGATAATATTAATAGAAATAAGGTAAAAATAAGCATTATTACATAATAAAGATAGGAATATGGTTGAAAGTAATAGTTATAATGATAATAATAACAGAAATAAGGATAAAAATAAGAGTTATTACGATAATAATAATGGAAATAAGGATAAAAATAAGAGTTATTACGTTAATAATAATAGTAATGAGGATAAAAGTGGGAGTTAATACGATGATAAAATAGGAATAAGGACAAGAATAAGAGTTATTACGATAATAATAATAGGTATAAGTAAAAAATAAGAGTTAACACGATAATAATAATAGTTATAAGGATAAAAATAAGAGTTATTACGATAATAATAATAGTTATAAGGATAATAATAAGAGGTACTACGATAATAATAATAGAAATAAGGATGAAAATAAGAGTTATTACATAATAAAAATAGGAATATGGCTAAAAGTAATAGTTATAATCATAATAATAATAGTAATAAGGACAAAAATAAGAGTTATTACGATAATAATAATAGTTATAAGGATAAAAATAAGAGTTATTACGATAACAATAATAGAAATAAGGATAAAAATAAGAGTTATTACATAATAAAAATAGGAATATGGCTGAAAGTAATAGTTACAATCATAATAATAATAGTAATAAGGACAAAAATAAGAGTTATTACGATAATAATAATAGTAACAAGGGTAAAAGTGGGAGTTAATACGATGATAAAATAGGAATAAGGACAAGAATAAGAGATATTACGATAATAATAATAGTTATAAGGATAAAATAAGAGTTATTAGGATAATAATAATAGTTATAAGGATAAAAATAAGAGTTATTACGATAAAAATAAAAGTTATAAGGATAAAAATAAGAGTTACTACGATAATAATAACAGAAATAAGGATAAAAATAAGAGTTATTACATAATAAAAATAGGAATATGGCTAAAAGTAATAGTTATAATCATAATAATAATAGTAATAAGGACAAAAATAAGAGTTATTACGTTAATAATAATAATTATAAAGATAAAAATAAGAGTTATTACGATAATAATAATAGTTATAAGGATAAAAATAAGAGTTATTACGATAATAATAATAGTAATAAGGATAAAAGTGGGAGTTAATACGATGATAAAATAGGAATAAGGACAAAAATAAGAGTTATTACGATAATAATAATAGAAATAAGGAAAAAAATAAGCATTATTACATAATAAAGATAGGAATATGGTTGAAAGTAATAGTTATAATGATAATAATAACAGAAATAAGGATAACAATAAGAGTTATTACGATAATAATAATAGAAATATGGATAAACGTAGGAGTTATTACATAATAAAAATAGGAATATGGCTGAAAGTAATAGTTATAATGATAATAATAACAGAAATAAGCATAGAAATAAGAGTTATTACGATAATAATAATGGAAATAAGGATAAAAATAAGAGTTATTACGTTAATAATAATAGTAATGAGGATAAAAGTAGGAGTTAATACGATGATAAAATAGGAATAAGGACAAAAATCAGAGTTATTACGATAATAATAATAGTAATAAGGATAAAAGTAAGAGTTAATACGATGATAAAATAGGAATAAGGACAAAAATCAGAGTTATTACGATAATAATAATAGTAATAAGGATAAAAGTAAGAATTAATACGATGATAAAATAGGAATAAGGACAAGAATAAGAGATATTACGATAATAATAATAGTTATAAGGATAAAATAAGAGTTATTACGATAATAATAATAGTTATAAGGATAAAAATAAGAGTTATTACGATAAAAATAAAAGTTATAAGGATAAAAATAAGAGTTACTACGATAATAATAACAGAAATAAGGATAAAAATAAGAGTTATTACATAATAAAAATAGGAATATGGCTAAAAGTAATAGTTATAATCATAATAATAATAGTAATAAGGACAAAAATAAGAGTTATTACGTTAATAATAATAATTATAAGGATAAAAATAAGAGTTATTACGATAATAATAATAGTTATAAGGATAAAAATAAGAGTTATTACGATAATAATAATAGTAATAAGGATAAAAGTGGGAGTTAATACGATGATAAAATAGGAATAAGGACAAAAATAAGAGTTATTACGATAATAATAATAGTTATAAGGATAAAATAAGAGTTATTACGATAATAATAATAGTTATAAGGATAAAAATAAGAGTTATTACGATAATAATAATAGTTATAAGGATAAAAATAAGAGTTATTACGATAATGATAATAGTAATAAGGATAAAAGTGGGAGTTAATACGATGATAAAATAGGAATAAGGACAAAAATAAGAGTTATTACGATAATGATAATAGTTATAAGGATAAGAATAAGAGTTATTACGATAATAATAATAGAAATAAGGATAAAAATAAGCATTATTACATAATAAAAATAGGAATATGGCTGAAAGTAGTAGTTATAATGATAATAATAACAGAAATAAGGATAATAATAAGAGTTATTACGATAATAATAATAGTAATAAGGATAAAAGTGGGAGTTAATACGATGATAAAATAGGAATAAGGACAAGAATAAGAGTTATTACGTTAATAATAATAATTATAAGGATAAAAATAAGAGTTATTACGATAATAATAATAGTTATACGGATAAAAATAAGAGTTATTACGATAATAATAATAGTAATAAGGATAAAAGTGGGAGTTAATACGATGATAAAATAGGAATAAGGACAGAAATAAGAGTTATTACGATAATAATAATAGTTATAAGTAAAAAATAAGAGTTATTACGATAATAATAATAGTTATAAGGATAAAAATAAGAGTTACTACGATAATAATAATAGAAATAAGGATGAAAATAAGAGTTATTACATAATAAAAATAGGAATATGGCTAAAAGTAATAGTTATAATCATAATAATAATAGTAATAAGGACAAAAATAAGAGTTATTACGATAATAATAATAGTAATAAGGATGAAAGTAAGAGTTAATACGATGATAAAATAGGAATAAGGACAGAAATAAGAGTTATTACGATAATAATAATAGTTATAAGGATAAAAATAAGAGTTATTACATAATAAAAATAGGAATATGGCTGAAAGTAATAGTTACAATCATAATAATAATAGTAATAAGGACAAAAATAAGAGTTATTACGATAATAATAATAGTAACAAGGGTAAAAGTAAGAGTTAATACGATTATAAAATAGGAATAAGGGCAAAAATAAGAGTTATTACATAATAAAAATAGGAATAAGGCTGAAAATAATGGTTATAATGATAATAATAATAGAAATAAGGATAAAAATAAGAGTTATTACGATAATAATAATAGTAATAAGGATAAAAGTAAGAGTTAATACGATGATAAAATAGGAATAAGGACAAAAATAAGAGTTATTACGATAATAATAATAGTAATAAGGATAAAAGTAAGAGTTAATGCGATGATAAAATAGGAATAAGGACAAAAATAAGAGTTATTACGATAATAATAATAGTAATAAGGATAAAAGTAAGAGTTAATACGATGATAAAATAGGAATAAGGACAAAAATAAGAGTTATTACGATAATAATAATAGTTATAAGGATAAAAATAAGAGTTATTACGATAATAATAATAGAAATAAGGATAAAAATAAGCGTTATAACATAATAAAAATAGGAATATGGCTGGAAGTAGTAGTTATAATGATAATAATAACAGAAATAAGGATAATAATAAGAGTTATTACGATAATAATAATAGTAATAAGGATAAAAGTGGGAGTTAATACGATGATAAAATAGGAATAAGGACAAGAATAAGAGTTATTACGATAATAATAATAGGTATAAGTAAAAAATAAGAGTTAACACGATAATAATAATAGTTATAAGGATAAAAATAAGAGTTATTACGATAATAATAATAGTTATAAGGATAAAAATAAGAGTTATTACATAATAAAAATAGGAATATGGCTGAAAGTAATAGTTACAATCATAATAATAATAGTAATAAGGACAAAAATAAGAGTTATTACGATAATAATAATAGTAACAAGGGTAAAAGTAAGAGTTAATACGATTATAAAATAGGAATAAGGACAAAAATAAGAGTTATTACATAATAAAAATAGGAATAAGGCTGAAAATAATGGTTATAATGATAATAATAATAGAAATAAGGATAAAAATAAGAGTTATTACGATAATAATAATAGTAATAAGGATAAAAGTGGGAGTTAATACGATGATAAAATAGGAATAAGGACAAGAATAAGAGTTATTACGATAATAATAATAGGTATAAGTAAAAAATAAGAGTTATTACGATAATAATAATAGTAACAAGGGTAAAAGTGGGAGTTAATACGATGATAAAATAGGAATAAGGACAAGAATAAGAGATATTACGATAATAATAATAGTTATAAGGATAAAATAAGAGTTATTAGGATAATAATAATAGTTATAAGGATAAAAATAAGAGTTATTACGATAAAAATAAAAGTTATAAGGATAAAAATAAGAGTTACTACGATAATAATAACAGAAATAAGGATAAAAATAAGAGTTATTACATAATAAAAATAGGAATATGGCTAAAAGTAATAGTTATAATCATAATAATAATAGTAATAAGGACAAAAATAAGAGTTATTACGTTAATAATAATAATTATAAAGATAAAAATAAGAGTTATTACGATAATAATAATAGTTATAAGGATAAAAATAAGAGTTATTACGATAATAATAATAGTAATAAGGATAAAAGTGGGAGTTAATACGATGATAAAATAGGAATAAGGACAAAAATAAGAGTTATTACGATAATAATAATAGAAATAAGGAAAAAAATAAGCATTATTACATAATAAAGATAGGAATATGGTTGAAAGTAATAGTTATAATGATAATAATAACAGAAATAAGGATAACAATAAGAGTTATTACGATAATAATAATAGAAATATGGATAAACGTAGGAGTTATTACATAATAAAAATAGGAATATGGCTGAAAGTAATAGTTATAATGATAATAATAACAGAAATAAGCATAGAAATAAGAGTTATTACGATAATAATAATGGAAATAAGGATAAAAATAAGAGTTATTACGTTAATAATAATAGTAATGAGGATAAAAGTAGGAGTTAATACGATGATAAAATAGGAATAAGGACAAAAATCAGAGTTATTACGATAATAATAATAGTAATAAGGATAAAAGTAAGAGTTAATACGATGATAAAATAGGAATAAGGACAAAAATCAGAGTTATTACGATAATAATAATAGTAATAAGGATAAAAGTAAGAATTAATACGATGATAAAATAGGAATAAGGACAAGAATAAGAGATATTACGATAATAATAATAGTTATAAGGATAAAATAAGAGTTATTACGATAATAATAATAGTTATAAGGATAAAAATAAGAGTTATTACGATAAAAATAAAAGTTATAAGGATAAAAATAAGAGTTACTACGATAATAATAACAGAAATAAGGATAAAAATAAGAGTTATTACATAATAAAAATAGGAATATGGCTAAAAGTAATAGTTATAATCATAATAATAATAGTAATAAGGACAAAAATAAGAGTTATTACGTTAATAATAATAATTATAAGGATAAAAATAAGAGTTATTACGATAATAATAATAGTTATAAGGATAAAAATAAGAGTTATTACGATAATAATAATAGTAATAAGGATAAAAGTGGGAGTTAATACGATGATAAAATAGGAATAAGGACAAAAATAAGAGTTATTACGATAATAATAATAGTTATAAGGATAAAATAAGAGTTATTACGATAATAATAATAGTTATAAGGATAAAAATAAGAGTTATTACGATAATAATAATAGTTATAAGGATAAAAATAAGAGTTATTACGATAATGATAATAGTAATAAGGATAAAAGTGGGAGTTAATACGATGATAAAATAGGAATAAGGACAAAAATAAGAGTTATTACGATAATGATAATAGTTATAAGGATAAGAATAAGAGTTATTACGATAATAATAATAGAAATAAGGATAAAAATAAGCATTATTACATAATAAAAATAGGAATATGGCTGAAAGTAGTAGTTATAATGATAATAATAACAGAAATAAGGATAATAATAAGAGTTATTACGATAATAATAATAGTAATAAGGATAAAAGTGGGAGTTAATACGATGATAAAATAGGAATAAGGACAAGAATAAGAGTTATTACGTTAATAATAATAATTATAAGGATAAAAATAAGAGTTATTACGATAATAATAATAGTTATACGGATAAAAATAAGAGTTATTACGATAATAATAATAGTAATAAGGATAAAAGTGGGAGTTAATACGATGATAAAATAGGAATAAGGACAGAAATAAGAGTTATTACGATAATAATAATAGTTATAAGTAAAAAATAAGAGTTATTACGATAATAATAATAGTTATAAGGATAAAAATAAGAGTTACTACGATAATAATAATAGAAATAAGGATGAAAATAAGAGTTATTACATAATAAAAATAGGAATATGGCTAAAAGTAATAGTTATAATCATAATAATAATAGTAATAAGGACAAAAATAAGAGTTATTACGATAATAATAATAGTAATAAGGATGAAAGTAAGAGTTAATACGATGATAAAATAGGAATAAGGACAGAAATAAGAGTTATTACGATAATAATAATAGTTATAAGGATAAAAATAAGAGTTATTACATAATAAAAATAGGAATATGGCTGAAAGTAATAGTTACAATCATAATAATAATAGTAATAAGGACAAAAATAAGAGTTATTACGATAATAATAATAGTAACAAGGGTAAAAGTAAGAGTTAATACGATTATAAAATAGGAATAAGGGCAAAAATAAGAGTTATTACATAATAAAAATAGGAATAAGGCTGAAAATAATGGTTATAATGATAATAATAATAGAAATAAGGATAAAAATAAGAGTTATTACGATAATAATAATAGTAATAAGGATAAAAGTAAGAGTTAATACGATGATAAAATAGGAATAAGGACAAAAATAAGAGTTATTACGATAATAATAATAGTAATAAGGATAAAAGTAAGAGTTAATGCGATGATAAAATAGGAATAAGGACAAAAATAAGAGTTATTACGATAATAATAATAGTAATAAGGATAAAAGTAAGAGTTAATACGATGATAAAATAGGAATAAGGACAAAAATAAGAGTTATTACGATAATAATAATAGTTATAAGGATAAAAATAAGAGTTATTACGATAATAATAATAGAAATAAGGATAAAAATAAGCGTTATAACATAATAAAAATAGGAATATGGCTGGAAGTAGTAGTTATAATGATAATAATAACAGAAATAAGGATAATAATAAGAGTTATTACGATAATAATAATAGTAATAAGGATAAAAGTGGGAGTTAATACGATGATAAAATAGGAATAAGGACAAGAATAAGAGTTATTACGATAATAATAATAGGTATAAGTAAAAAATAAGAGTTAACACGATAATAATAATAGTTATAAGGATAAAAATAAGAGTTATTACGATAATAATAATAGTTATAAGGATAAAAATAAGAGTTATTACATAATAAAAATAGGAATATGGCTGAAAGTAATAGTTACAATCATAATAATAATAGTAATAAGGACAAAAATAAGAGTTATTACGATAATAATAATAGTAACAAGGGTAAAAGTAAGAGTTAATACGATTATAAAATAGGAATAAGGACAAAAATAAGAGTTATTACATAATAAAAATAGGAATAAGGCTGAAAATAATGGTTATAATGATAATAATAATAGAAATAAGGATAAAAATAAGAGTTATTACGATAATAATAATAGTAATAAGGATAAAAGTGGGAGTTAATACGATGATAAAATAGGAATAAGGACAAGAATAAGAGTTATTACGATAATAATAATAGGTATAAGTAAAAAATAAGAGTTATTACGATAATAATAATAGTTATAAGGATAAAAATAAGAGTTATTACGATAATAATAATAGTAATAAGGATAAAAGTGGGAGTTAATACGATGATAAAATAGGAATAAGGACAAAAATAAGAGTTATTACGATAATAATAATAGTAATAAGGATAAAAGTAAGAGTTAATACGATGATAAAATAGGAATAAGGACAAAAATAAGAGATATTACGATAATAATAATAGTTATAAGGATAAAATAAGAGTTATTACGATAATAATAATAGTTATAAGGATAAAAATAAGAGTTATTACGATAAAAATAAAAGTTATAAGGATAAAAATAAGAGTTACTACGATAATAATAACAGAAATAAGGATAAAAATAAGAGTTATTACATAATAAAAATAGGAATATGGCTAAAAGTAATAGTTATAATCATAATAATAATAGTAATAAGGACAAAAATAAGAGTTATTACGATAATAATAATAGTAATAAGGATGAAAGTAAGAGTTAATACGATGATAAAATAGGAATAAGGACAGAAATAAGAGCTATTACGATAATAATAATAGTTATAAGTAAAAAATAAGAGTTATTACGATAATAATAATAGTTATAAGGATAAAAATAAGAGTTATTACGATAATAATAATAGTTATAAGGATAAAAATAAGAGTTACTACGATAATAATAATAGAAATAAGGATGAAAATAAGAGTTATTACATAATAAAAATAGGAATATGGCTAAAAGTAATAGTTATAATCATAATAATAATAGTAATAAGGACAAAAATAAGAGTTATTACGATAATAATAATAGTAATAAGGATGAAAGTAAGAGTTAATACGATGATAAAATAGGAATAAGGACAGAAATAAGAGTTATTACGATAATAATAATAGTTATAAGGATAAAAATAAGAGTTATTACATAATAAAAATAGGAATATGGCTGAAAGTAATAGTTACAATCATAATAATAATAGTAATAAGGACAAAAATAAGAGTTATTACGATAATAATAATAGTAACAAGGGTAAAAGTAAGAGTTAATACGATTATAAAATAGGAATAAGGACAAAAATAAGAGTTATTACATAATAAAAATAGGAATATGGCTGAAAGTAGTAGTTATAATGATAATAATAACAGAAATAAGGATAATAATAAGAGTTATTACGATAATAATAATAGTAATATGGATAAAAGTGGGAGTTAATACGATGATAAAATAGGAATAAGGACAAGAATAAGAGTTATTACGATAATAATAATAGGTATAAGTAAAAAATAAGAGTTATTACGATAATAATAATAGTTATAAGGATAAAAATAAGAGTTATTACGATAATAATAATAGTAATAAGGATAAAAGTGGGAGTTAATACGATGATAAAATAGGAATAAGGACAAAAATAAGAGTTATTACGATAATAATAATAGTAATAAGGATAAAAGTAAGAGTTAATACGATGATAAAATAGGAATAAGGACAAAAATAAGAGTTATTACGATAATAATAATAGTAATAAGGATAAAAGTAAGAGTTAATACGATGATAAAATAGGAATAAGGACAAAAATAAGTGTTATTACGATGATACAATAGGAATAAGGACAAGAACAAGAGTTATTACGATAATAATAATAGTTATAAGGATAAAAATAAGAGTTATTACGATAATAATAATAGAAATATGGATAAACGTAGGAGTTATTACATAATAAAAATAGGAATATGGCTGAAAGTAATAGTTATAATGATAATAATAACAGAAATAAGCATAGAAATAAGAGTTATTACGATAATAATAATGGAAATAAGGATAAAAATAAGAGTTATTACGTTAATAATAATAGTAATGAGGATAAAAGTAGGAGTTAATACGATGATAAAATAGGAATAAGGACAAAAATCAGAGTTATTACGATAATAATAATAGTAATAAGGATAAAAGTAAGAGTTAATACGATGATAAAATAGGAATAAGGACAAAAATAAGAGTTATTACGATAATAATAATAGTTATAAGGATAAAAATAAGAGTTATTACGATAATAATAATAGAAATAAGGATAAAAATAAGCGTTATTACATAATAAAAATAGGAATATGGCTGGAAGTAGTAGTTATAATGATAATAATAACAGAAATAAGGATAATAATAAGAGTTATTACGATAATAATAATAGTAATAAGGATAAAAGTGGGAGTTAATACGATGATAAAATAGGAATAAGGACAAGAATAAGAGTTATTACGATAATAATAATAGGTATAAGTAAAAAATAAGAGTTAACACGATAATAATAATAGTTATAAGGATAAAAATAAGAGTTATTACGATAATAATAATAGTTATAAGGATAAAAATAAGAGTTATTACATAATAAAAATAGGAATATGGCTGAAAGTAATAGTTACAATCATAATAATAATAGTAATAAGGACAAAAATAAGAGTTATTACGATAATAATAATAGTAACAAGGGTAAAAGTAAGAGTTAATACGATTATAAAATAGGAATAAGGACAAAAATAAGAGTTATTACATAATAAAAATAGGAATAAGGCTGAAAATAATGGTTATAATGATAATAATAATAGAAATAAGGATAAAAATAAGAGTTATTACGATAATAATAATAGTAATAAGGATAAAAGTGGGAGTTAATACGATGATAAAATAGGAATAGGGACAAGAATAAGAGTTATTACGATAATAATAATAGGTATAAGTAAAAAATAAGAGTTATTACGATAATAATAATAGTTATAAGGATAAAAATAAGAGTTATTACGATAATAATAATAGTAATAAGGATAAAAGTGGGAGTTAATACGATGATAAAATAGGAATAAGGACAAAAATAAGAGTTATTACGATAATAATAATAGTTATAAGGATAAAAATAAGAGTTACTACGATAATAATAATAGAAATAAGGATGAAAATAAGAGTTATTACATAATAAAAATAGGAATATGGCTAAAAGTAATAGTTATAATCATAATAATAATAGTAATAAGGACAAAAATAAGAGTTATTACGATAATAATAATAGTAATAAGGATGAAAGTAAGAGTTAATACGATGATAAAATAGGAATAAGGACAGAAATAAGAGTTATTACGATAATAATAATAGTTATAAGGATAAAAATAAGAGTTATTACATAATAAAAATAGGAATATGGCTGAAAGTAATAGTTACAATCATAATAATAATAGTAATAAGGACAAAAATAAGAGTTATTACGATAATAATAATAGTAACAAGGGTAAAAGTAAGAGTTAATACGATGATAAAATAGGAATAAGGACAAAAATAAGAGTTATTACGATAATAATAATAGTTATAAGGATAAAAATAAGAGTTATTACGATAATAATAATAGAAATAAGGATAAAAATAAGCGTTATTACATAATAAAAATAGGAATATGGCTGGAAGTAGTAGTTATAATGATAATAATAACAGAAATAAGGATAATAATAAGAGTTATTACGATAATAATAATAGTAATAAGGATAAAAGTGGGAGTTAATACGATGATAAAATAGGAATAAGGACAAGAATAAGAGTTATTACGATAATAATAATAGGTATAAGTAAAAAATAAGAGTTATTACGATAATAATAATAGTTATAAGGATAAAAATAAGAGTTATTACGATAATAATAATAGTAATAAGGATAAAAGTGGGAGTTAATACGATGATAAAATAGGAATAAGGACAAAAATAAGAGTTATTACGATAATAATAATAGTAATAAGGATAAAAGTAAGAGTTAATACGATGATAAAATAGGAATAAGGACAAAAATAAGAGATATTACGATAATAATAATAGTTATAAGGATAAAATAAGAGTTATTACGATAATAATAATAGTTATAAGGATAAAAATAAGAGTTATTACGATAAAAATAAAAGTTATAAGGATAAAAATAAGAGTTACTACGACAATAATAACAGAAATAAGGATAAAAATAAGAGTTATTACATAATAAAAATAGGAATATGGCTAAAAGTAATAGTTATAATCATAATAATAATAGTAATAAGGACAAAAATAAGAGTTATTACGATAATAATAATAGTAATAAGGATGAAAGTAAGAGTTAATACGATGATAAAATAGGAATAAGGACAGAAATAAGAGCTATTACGATAATAATAATAGTTATAAGTAAAAAATAAGAGTTATTACGATAATAATAATAGTTATAAGGATAAAAATAAGAGTTATTACGATAATAATAATAGTTATAAGGATAAAAATAAGAGTTACTACGATAATAATAATAGAAATAAGGATGAAAATAAGAGTTATTACATAATAAAAATAGGAATATGGCTAAAAGTAATAGTTATAATCATAATAATAATAGTAATAAGGACAAAAATAAGAGTTATTACGATAATAATAATAGTAATAAGGATGAAAGTAAGAGTTAATACGATTATAAAATAGGAATAAGGACAGAAATAAGAGTTATTACGATAATAATAATAGTTATAAGGATAAAAATAAGAGTTATTACATAATAAAAATAGGAATATGGCTGAAAGTAATAGTTACAATCATAATAATAATAGTAATAAGGACAAAAATAAGAGTTATTACGATAATAATAATAGTAACAAGGGTAAAAGTAAGAGTTAATACGATTATAAAATAGGAATAAGGACAAAAATAAGAGTTATTACATAATAAAAATAGGAATAAGGCTGAAAATAATGGTTATAATGATAATAATAATAGAAATAAGGATAAAAATAAGAGTTATTACGATAATAATAATAGTAATAAGGATAAAAGTAAGAGTTAATACGATGATAAAATAGGAATAAGGACAAAAATAAGAGTTATTACATAATAAAAATAGGAATATGGCTGAAAGTAGTAGTTATAATGATAATAATAACAGAAATAAGGATAATAATAAGAGTTATTACGATAATAATAATAGTAATATGGATAAAAGTGGGAGTTAATACGATGATAAAATAGGAATAAGGACAAGAATAAGAGTTATTACGATAATAATAATAGGTATAAGTAAAAAATAAGAGTTATTACGATAATAATAATAGTTATAAGGATAAAAATAAGAGTTATTACGATAATAATAATAGAAATATGGATAAACGTAGGAGTTATTACATAATAAAAATAGGAATATGGCTGAAAGTAATAGTTATAATGGTAATAATAACAGAAATAAGCATAGAAATAAGAGTTATTACGATAATAATAATGGAAATAAGGATAAAAATAAGAGTTATTACGTTAATAATAATAGTAATGAGGATAAAAGTAGGAGTTAATACGATGATAAAATAGGAATAAGGACAAAAATCAGAGTTATTACGATAATAATAATAGTAATAAGGATAAAAGTAAGAGTTAATACGATGATAAAATAGGAATAAGGACAAAAATAAGAGTTATCACGATAATAATAATAGTTATAAGGATAAAAATAAGAGTTATTACGATAATAATAATAGAAATAAGGATAAAAATAAGCGTTATTACATAATAAAAAGAGGAATATGGCTGGAAGTAGTAGTTATAATGATAATAATAACAGAAATAAGGATAATAATAAGAGTTATTACGATAATAATAATAGTAATAAGGATAAAAGTGGGAGTTAATACGATGATAAAATAGGAATAAGGACAAGAATAAGAGTTATTACGATAATAATAATAGGTATAAGTAAAAAATAAGAGTTAACACGATAATAATAATAGTTATAAGGATAAAAATAAGAGTTATTACGATAATAATAATAGTTATAAGGATAAAAATAAGAGTTATTACATAATAAAAATAGGAATATGGCTGAAAGTAATAGTTACAATCATAATAATAATAGTAATAAGGACAAAAATAAGAGTTATTACGATAATAATAATAGTAACAAGGGTAAAAGTAAGAGTTAATACGATTATAAAATAGGAATAAGGACAAAAATAAGAGTTATTACATAATAAAAATAGGAATAAGGCTGAAAATAATGGTTATAATGATAATAATAATAGAAATAAGGATAAAAATAAGAGTTATTACGATAATAATAATAGTAATAAGGATAAAAGTGGGAGTTAATACGATGATAAAATAGGAATAGGGACAAGAATAAGAGTTATTACGATAATAATAATAGGTATAAGTAAAAAATAAGAGTTATTACGATAATAATAATAGTTATAAGGATAAAAATAAGAGTTATTACGATAATAATAATAGTAATAAGGATAAAAGTGGGAGTTAATACGATGATAAAATAGGAATAAGGACAAAAATAAGAGTTATTACGATAATAATAATAGTAATAAGGATAAAAGTAAGAGTTAATACGATGATAAAATAGGAATAAGGACAAAAATAAGAGATATTACGATAATAATAATAGTTATAAGGATAAAATAAGAGTTATTACGATAATAATAATAGTTATAAGGATAAAAATAAGAGTTATTACGATAAAAATAAAAGTTATAAGGATAAAAATAAGAGTTACTACGATAATAATAACAGAAATAAGGATAAAAATAAGAGTTATTACATAATAAAAATAGGAATATGGCTAAAAGTAATAGTTATAATCATAATAATAATAGTAATAAGGACAAAAATAAGAGTTATTTCGATAATAATAATAGTAATAAGGATGAAAGTAAGAGTTAATACGATGATAAAATAGGAATAAGGACAGAAATAAGAGCTATTACGATAATAATAATAGTTATAAGTAAAAAATAAGAGTTATTACGATAATAATAATAGTTATAAGGATAAAAATAAGAGTTATTACGATAATAATAATAGTTATAAGGATAAAAATAAGAGTTACTACGATAATAATAATAGAAATAAGGATGAAAATAAGAGTTATTACATAATAAAAATAGGAATATGGCTAAAAGTAATAGTTATAATCATAATAATAATAGTAATAAGGACAAAAATAAGAGTTATTACGATAATAATAATAGTAATAAGGATGAAAGTAAGAGTTAATACGATGATAAAATAGGAATAAGGACAGAAATAAGAGTTATTACGATAATAATAATAGTTATAAGGATAAAAATAAGAGTTATTACATAATAAAAATAGGAATATGGCTGAAAGTAATAGTTACAATCATAATAATAATAGTAATAAGGACAAAAATAAGAGTTATTACGATAATAATAATAGTAACAAGGGTAAAAGTAAGAGTTAATACGATTATAAAATAGGAATAAGGACAAAAATAAGAGTTATTACATAATAAAAATAGGAATAAGGCTGAAAATAATGGTTATAATGATAATAATAATAGAAATAAGGATAAAAATAAGAGTTATTACGATAATAATAATAGTAATAAGGATAAAAGTAAGAGTTAATACGATGATAAAATAGGAATAAGGACAAAAATAAGAGTTATTACATAATAAAAATAGGAATATGGCTGAAAGTAGTAGTTATAATGATAATAATAACAGAAATAAGGATAATAATAAGAGTTATTACGATAATAATAATAGTAATATGGATAAAAGTGGGAGTTAATACGATGATAAAATAGGAATAAGGACAAGAATAAGAGTTATTACGATAATAATAATAGGTATAAGTAAAAAATAAGAGTTATTACGATAATAATAATAGTTATAAGGATAAAAATAAGAGTTATTACGATAATAATAATAGGTATAAGTAAAAAATAAGAGTTAACACGATAATAATAATAGTTATAAGGATAAAAATAAGAGTTATTACGATAATAATAATAGTTATAAGGATAAAAATAAGAGTTATTACATAATAAAAATAGGAATATGGCTGAAAGTAATAGTTACAATCATAATAATAATAGTAATAAGGACAAAAATAAGAGTTATTACGATAATAATAATAGTAACAAGGGTAAAAGTAAGAGTTAATACGATTATAAAATAGGAATAAGGACAAAAATAAGAGTTATTACATAATAAAAATAGGAATAAGGCTGAAAATAATGGTTATAATTATAATAATAATAGAAATAAGGATAAAAATAAGAGTTATTACGATAATAATAATAGTTATAAGGACAAAAATAAGAGTTATTACGATAATAATAATAGTAATAAGGATGAAAGTAAGAGTTAATACGATGATAAAATAGGAATAAGGACAGAAATAAGAGTTATTACGATAATAATAATAGTTATAAGGATAAAAATAAGAGTTATTACATAATAAAAATAGGAATATGGCTGAAAGTAATAGTTACAATCATAATAATAATAGTAATAAGGACAAAAATAAGAGTTATTACGATAATAATAATAGTAACAAGGGTAAAAGTAAGAGTTAATACGATTATAAAATAGGAATAAGGACAAAAATAAGAGTTATTACATAATAAAAATAGGAATAAGGCTGAAAATAATGGTTATAATGATAATAATAATAGAAATAAGGATAAAAATAAGAGTTATTACGATAATAATAATAGTAATAAGGATAAAAGTGGGAGTTAATACGATAATAATAATAGTTATAAGGATAAAAATAAGAGTTATTACGATAATAATAAAAGTTATAAGGATAAAAATAAGAGTTAATACGATAATAATAACAGAAATAAGGATAAAAATTAGAGTTATTACATAATAAAAATAGGAATATGGCTAAAAGTAATAGTTATAATCATAATAATAATAGTAATAAGGACAAAAATAAGAGTTATTACGTTAATAATAATAATTATAAGGATAAAAATAAGAGTTATTACGATAATAATAATAGTTATACGGATAAAAATAAGAGTTATTACGATAATAATAATAGTAATAAGGATAAAAGTGGGAGTTAATACGATGATAAAATAGCAATAAGGACAAAAATAAGAGTTATTACGATAATGATAATAGTTATAAGGATAAGAATAAGAGTTATTACGATAATATTAATAGAAATAAGGTAAAAATAAGCATTATTACATAATAAAGATAGGAATATGGTTGAAAGTAATAGTTATAATGATAATAATAACAGAAATAAGGATAAAAATAAGAGTTATTACGATAATAATAATGGAAATAAGGATAAAAATAAGAGTTATTACGTTAATAATAATAGTAATGAGGGTAAAAGTGGGAGTTAATACGATGATAAAATAGGAATAAGGACAAGAATAAGAGTTATTACGATAATAATAATAGGTATAAGTAAAAAATAAGAGTTAACACGATAATAATAATAGTTATAAGGATAAAAATAAGAGTTATTACGATAATAATAATAGTTATAAGGATAATAATAAGAGGTACTACGATAATAATAATAGAAATAAGGATGAAAATAAGAGTTATTACATAATAAAAATAGGAATATGGCTAAAAGTAATAGTTATAATCATAATAATAATAGTAATAAGGACAAAAATAAGAGTTATTACGATAATAATAATAGTTATAAGGATAAAAATAAGAGTTATTACGATAACAATAATAGAAATAAGGATAAAAATAAGAGTTATTACATAATAAAAATAGGAATATGGCTGAAAGTAATAGTTACAATCATAATAATAATAGTAATAAGGACAAAAATAAGAGTTATTACGATAATAATAATAGTAACAAGGGTAAAAGTGGGAGTTAATACGATGATAAAATAGGAATAAGGACAAGAATAAGAGATATTACGATAATAATAATAGCTATAAGGATAAAATAAGAGTTATTACGATAATAATAATAGTTATAAGGATAAAAATAAGAGTTATTACGATAAAAATAAAAGTTATAAGGATAAAAATAAGAGTTACTACGATAATAATAACAGAAATAAGGATAAAAATAAGAGTTATTACATAATAAAAATAGGAATATGGCTAAAAGTAATAGTTATAATCATAATAATAATAGTAATAAGGACAAAAATAAGAGTTATTACGTTAATAATAATAATTATAAAGATAAAAATAAGAGTTATTACGATAATAATAATAGTTATAAGGATAAAAATAAGAGTTATTACGATAATAATAATAGTAATAAGGATAAAAGTGGGAGTTAATACGATGATAAAATAGGAATAAGGACAAAAATAAGAGTTATTACGATAATAATAATAGAAATAAGGAAAAAAATAAGCATTATTACATAATAAAGATAGGAATATGGTTGAAAGTAATAGTTATAATGATAATAATAACAGAAATAAGGATAAAAATAAGAGTTATTACGATAATAATAATAGAAATATGGATAAACGTAGGAGTTATTACATAATAAAAATAGGAATATGGCTGAAAGTAATAGTTATAATGATAATAATAACAGAAATAAGCATAGAAATAAGAGTTATTACGATAATAATAATGGAAATAAGGATAAAGATAAGAGTTATTACGTAAATAATAATAGTAATGAGGATAAAAGTAGGAGTTAATACGATGATAAAATAGGAATAAGGACAAAAATCAGAGTTATTACGATAATAATAATAGTAATAAGGATAAAAGTAAGAGTTAATACGATGATAAAATAGGAATAAGGACAAAAATAAGAGATATTACGATAATAATAATAGTTATAAGGATAAAATAAGAGTTATTACGATAATAATAATAGTTATAAGTAAAAAATAAGAGTTATTACGATAATAATAATAGTTATAAGGATAAAAATAAGAGTTATTACGATAATAATAATAGTTATAAGGATAAAAATAAGAGTTACTACGATAATAATAATAGTAATAAGGATAAAAGTGGGAGTTAATACGATGATAAAATAGGAATAGGGACAAGAATAAGAGTTATTACGATAATAATAATAGGTATAAGTAAAAAATAAGAGTTATTACGATAATAATAATAGTTATAAGGATAAAAATAAGAGTTATTACGATAATAATAATAGTAATAAGGATAAAAGTGGGAGTTAATACGATGATAAAATAGGAATAAGGACAAAAATAAGAGTTATTACGATAATAATAATAGTAATAAGGATAAAAGTAAGAGTTAATACGATGATAAAATAGGAATAAGGACAAAAATAAGAGATATTACGATAATAATAATAGTTATAAGGATAAAATAAGAGTTATTACGATAATAATAATAGTTATAAGGATAAAAATAAGAGTTATTACGATAAAAATAAAAGTTATAAGGATAAAAATAAGAGTTACTACGATAATAATAACAGAAATAAGGATAAAAATAAGAGTTATTACATAATAAAAATAGGAATATGGCTAAAAGTAATAGTTATAATCATAATAATAATAGTAATAAGGACAAAAATAAGAGTTATTTCGATAATAATAATAGTAATAAGGATGAAAGTAAGAGTTAATACGATGATAAAATAGGAATAAGGACAGAAATAAGAGCTATTACGATAATAATAATAGTTATAAGTAAAAAATAAGAGTTATTACGATAATAATAATAGTTATAAGGATAAAAATAAGAGTTATTACGATAATAATAATAGTTATAAGGATAAAAATAAGAGTTACTACGATAATAATAATAGAAATAAGGATGAAAATAAGAGTTATTACATAATAAAAATAGGAATATGGCTAAAAGTAATAGTTATAATCATAATAATAATAGTAATAAGGACAAAAATAAGAGTTATTACGATAATAATAATAGTAATAAGGATGAAAGTAAGAGTTAATACGATGATAAAATAGGAATAAGGACAGAAATAAGAGTTATTACGATAATAATAATAGTTATAAGGATAAAAATAAGAGTTATTACATAATAAAAATAGGAATATGGCTGAAAGTAATAGTTACAATCATAATAATAATAGTAATAAGGACAAAAATAAGAGTTATTACGATAATAATAATAGTAACAAGGGTAAAAGTAAGAGTTAATACGATTATAAAATAGGAATAAGGACAAAAATAAGAGTTATTACATAATAAAAATAGGAATAAGGCTGAAAATAATGGTTATAATGATAATAATAATAGAAATAAGGATAAAAATAAGAGTTATTACGATAATAATAATAGTAATAAGGATAAAAGTAAGAGTTAATACGATGATAAAATAGGAATAAGGACAAAAATAAGAGTTATTACATAATAAAAATAGGAATATGGCTGAAAGTAGTAGTTATAATGATAATAATAACAGAAATAAGGATAATAATAAGAGTTATTACGATAATAATAATAGTAATATGGATAAAAGTGGGAGTTAATACGATGATAAAATAGGAATAAGGACAAGAATAAGAGTTATTACGATAATAATAATAGGTATAAGTAAAAAATAAGAGTTATTACGATAATAATAATAGTTATAAGGATAAAAATAAGAGTTATTACGATAATAATAATAGGTATAAGTAAAAAATAAGAGTTAACACGATAATAATAATAGTTATAAGGATAAAAATAAGAGTTATTACGATAATAATAATAGTTATAAGGATAAAAATAAGAGTTATTACATAATAAAAATAGGAATATGGCTGAAAGTAATAGTTACAATCATAATAATAATAGTAATAAGGACAAAAATAAGAGTTATTACGATAATAATAATAGTAACAAGGGTAAAAGTAAGAGTTAATACGATTATAAAATAGGAATAAGGACAAAAATAAGAGTTATTACATAATAAAAATAGGAATAAGGCTGAAAATAATGGTTATAATTATAATAATAATAGAAATAAGGATAAAAATAAGAGTTATTACGATAATAATAATAGT
Organism: Megachile willughbiella; assembly: GCA_945859595.2. Lineage (NCBI taxonomy): Eukaryota > Metazoa > Arthropoda > Insecta > Hymenoptera > Megachilidae > Megachile > Megachile willughbiella. Next base: position 428,543 of record CAMAOD020000188.1, on the reverse strand, counting down.
AATATGGATAAAAGTGGGAGTTAATACGATGATAAAATAGGAATAAGGACAAGAATAAGAGTTATTACGATAATAATAATAGGTATAAGTAAAAAATAAGAGTTATTACGATAATAATAATAGTTATAAGGATAAAAATAAGAGTTATTACGATAATAATAATAGTAATAAGGATGAAAGTAAGAGTTAATACGATGATAAAATAGGAATAAGGACAGAAATAAGAGTTATTACGATAATAATAATAGTTATAAGTAAAAAATAAGAGTTATTACGATAATAATAATAGTTATAAGGATAAAAATAAGAGTTATTACGATAATAATAATAGTTATAAGGATAAAAATAAGAGTTACTACGATAATAATAATAGAAATAAGGATGAAAATAAGAGTTATTACATAATAAAAATAGGAATATGGCTAAAAGTAATAGTTATAATCATAATAATAATAGTAATAAGGACAAAAATAAGAGTTATTACGATAATAATAATAGTAATAAGGATGAAAGTAAGAGTTAATACGATGATAAAATAGGAATAAGGACAGAAATAAGAGTTATTACGATAATAATAATAGTTATAAGGATAAAAATAAGAGTTATTACATAATAAAAATAGGAATATGGCTGAAAGTAATAGTTACAATCATAATAATAATAGTAATAAGGACAAAAATAAGAGTTATTACGATAATAATAATAGTAACAAGGGTAAAAGTAAGAGTTAATACGATTATAAAATAGGAATAAGGACAAAAATAAGAGTTATTACATAATAAAAATAGGAATAAGGCTGAAAATAATGGTTATAATGATAATAATAATAGAAATAAGGATAAAAATAAGAGTTATTACGATAATAATAATAGTAATAAGGATAAAAGTGGGAGTTAATACGATAATAATAATAGTTATAAGGATAAAAATAAGAGTTATTACGATAATAATAAAAGTTATAAGGATAAAAATAAGAGTTAATACGATAATAATAACAGAAATAAGGATAAAAATTAGAGTTATTACATAATAAAAATAGGAATATGGCTAAAAGTAATAGTTATAATCATAATAATAATAGTAATAAGGACAAAAATAAGAGTTATTACGTTAATAATAATAATTATAAGGATAAAAATAAGAGTTATTACGATAATAATAATAGTTATACGGATAAAAATAAGAGTTATTACGATAATAATAATAGTAATAAGGATAAAAGTGGGAGTTAATACGATGATAAAATAGCAATAAGGACAAAAATAAGAGTTATTACGATAATGATAATAGTTATAAGGATAAGAATAAGAGTTATTACGATAATATTAATAGAAATAAGGTAAAAATAAGCATTATTACATAATAAAGATAGGAATATGGTTGAAAGTAATAGTTATAATGATAATAATAACAGAAATAAGGATAAAAATAAGAGTTATTACGATAATAATAATGGAAATAAGGATAAAAATAAGAGTTATTACGTTAATAATAATAGTAATGAGGGTAAAAGTGGGAGTTAATACGATGATAAAATAGGAATAAGGACAAGAATAAGAGTTATTACGATAATAATAATAGGTATAAGTAAAAAATAAGAGTTAACACGATAATAATAATAGTTATAAGGATAAAAATAAGAGTTATTACGATAATAATAATAGTTATAAGGATAATAATAAGAGGTACTACGATAATAATAATAGAAATAAGGATGAAAATAAGAGTTATTACATAATAAAAATAGGAATATGGCTAAAAGTAATAGTTATAATCATAATAATAATAGTAATAAGGACAAAAATAAGAGTTATTACGATAATAATAATAGTTATAAGGATAAAAATAAGAGTTATTACGATAACAATAATAGAAATAAGGATAAAAATAAGAGTTATTACATAATAAAAATAGGAATATGGCTGAAAGTAATAGTTACAATCATAATAATAATAGTAATAAGGACAAAAATAAGAGTTATTACGATAATAATAATAGTAACAAGGGTAAAAGTGGGAGTTAATACGATGATAAAATAGGAATAAGGACAAGAATAAGAGATATTACGATAATAATAATAGCTATAAGGATAAAATAAGAGTTATTACGATAATAATAATAGTTATAAGGATAAAAATAAGAGTTATTACGATAAAAATAAAAGTTATAAGGATAAAAATAAGAGTTACTACGATAATAATAACAGAAATAAGGATAAAAATAAGAGTTATTACATAATAAAAATAGGAATATGGCTAAAAGTAATAGTTATAATCATAATAATAATAGTAATAAGGACAAAAATAAGAGTTATTACGTTAATAATAATAATTATAAAGATAAAAATAAGAGTTATTACGATAATAATAATAGTTATAAGGATAAAAATAAGAGTTATTACGATAATAATAATAGTAATAAGGATAAAAGTGGGAGTTAATACGATGATAAAATAGGAATAAGGACAAAAATAAGAGTTATTACGATAATAATAATAGAAATAAGGAAAAAAATAAGCATTATTACATAATAAAGATAGGAATATGGTTGAAAGTAATAGTTATAATGATAATAATAACAGAAATAAGGATAAAAATAAGAGTTATTACGATAATAATAATAGAAATATGGATAAACGTAGGAGTTATTACATAATAAAAATAGGAATATGGCTGAAAGTAATAGTTATAATGATAATAATAACAGAAATAAGCATAGAAATAAGAGTTATTACGATAATAATAATGGAAATAAGGATAAAGATAAGAGTTATTACGTAAATAATAATAGTAATGAGGATAAAAGTAGGAGTTAATACGATGATAAAATAGGAATAAGGACAAAAATCAGAGTTATTACGATAATAATAATAGTAATAAGGATAAAAGTAAGAGTTAATACGATGATAAAATAGGAATAAGGACAAAAATCAGAGTTATTACGATAATAATAATAGTAATAAGGATAAAAGTAAGAGTTAATACGATGATAAAATAGGAATAAGGACAAGAATAAGAGATATTACGATAATAATAATAGTTATAAGGATAAAATAAGAGTTATTACGATAATAATAATAGTTATAAGGATAAAAATAAGAGTTATTACGATAAAAATAAAAGTTATAAGGATAAAAATAAGAGTTACTACGATAATAATAACAGAAATAAGGATAAAAATAAGAGTTATTACATAATAAAAATAGGAATATGGCTAAAAGTAATAGTTATAATCATAATAATAATAGTAATAAGGACAAAAATAAGAGTTATTACGTTAATAATAATAATTATAAGGATAAAAATAAGAGTTATTACGATAATAATAATAGTTATAAGGATAAAAATAAGAGTTATTACGTTAATAATAATAGTAATAAGGATAAAAGTGGGAGTTAATACGATGATAAAATAGGAATAAGGACAAAAATAAGAGTTATTACGATAATAATAATAGTTATAAGGATAAAATAAGAGTTATTACGATAATAATAATAGTTATAAGGATAAAAATAAGAGTTATTACGATAATAATAATAGTTATAAGGATAAAAATAAGAGTTATTACGATAATGATAATAGTAATAAGGATAAAAGTGGGAGTTAATACGATGATAAAATAGGAATAAGGACAAAAATAAGAGTTATTACGATAATGATAATAGTTATAAGGATAAGAATAAGAGTTATTACGATAATAATAATAGAAATAAGGATAAAAATAAGCATTATTACATAATAAAAATAGGAATATGGCTGAAAGTAGTAGTTATAATGATAATAATAACAGAAATAAGGATAATAATAAGAGTTATTACGATAATAATAATAGTAATAAGGATAAAAGTGGGAGTTAATACGATGATAAAATAGGAATAAGGACAAGAATAAGAGATATTACGATAATAATAATAGTTATAAGGATAAAATAAGAGTTATTACGATAATAATAATAGTTATAAGGATAAAAATAAGAGTTATTACGATAATAATAAAAGTTATAAGGATAAAAATAAGAGTTAATACGATAATAATAACAGAAATAAGGATAAAAATTAGAGTTATTACATAATAAAAATAGGAATATGGCTAAAAGTAATAGTTATAATCATAATAATAATAGTAATAAGGACAAAAATAAGAGTTATTACGTTAATAATAATAATTATAAGGATAAAAATAAGAGTTATTACGATAATAATAATAGTTATACGGATAAAAATAAGAGTTACTACGATAATAATAATAGTAATAAGGATAAAAGTGGGAGTTAATACGATGATAAAATAGCAATAAGGACAAAAATAAGAGTTATTACGATAATGATAATAGTTATAAGGATAAGAATAAGAGTTATTACGATAATAGTAATAGAAATAAGGAATAAAATAAGCATTATTACATAATAAAGATAGGAATATGGTTGAAAGTAATAGTTATAATGATAATAATAACAGAAATAAGCATAGAAATAAGAGTTATTACGATAATAATAATGGAAATAAGGATAAAAATAAGAGTTATTACGTTAATAATAATAGTAATGAGGATAAAAGTAGGAGTTAATACGATGATAAAATAGGAATAACGACAAAAATAAGAGTTATTACGATAATAATAATAGTAATAAGGATAAAAGTAAGAGTTAAAACGATGATAAAATAGGAATAAGGACAAAAATAAGAGTTATTACATAATAAAAATAGGAATATGGCTAAAAGTAATAGTTATAATCATAATAATAATAGTAATAAGGACAAAAATGAGAGTTATTACGACAATAATAATAGTAATAAGGATGAAAGTAAGAGTTAATACGATGATAAAATAGGAATAAGGACAAAAATAAGAGTTATTACGATAATGATAATAGTTATAAGGATAAAAATAAGAGTTATTACGATAACAATAATAGAAATAAGGATAAAAATAAGAGTTATTACATAATAAAAATAGGAATATGGCTGAAAGTAATAGTTACAATCATAATAATAATAGTAATAAGGACAAAAATAAGAGTTATTACGATAATAATAATAGTAACAAGGGTAAAAGTAAGAGTTAATACGATGATAAAATAGGAATAAGGACAGAAATAAGAGTTATTACGATAATAATAATAGTTATAAGGATAAAAATAAGAGTTATTACATAATAAAAATAGGAATATGGCTGAAAGTAATAGTTACAATCATAATAATAATAGTAATAAGGACAAAAATAAGAGTTATTACGATAATAATAATAGTAACAAGGGTAAAAGTAAGAGTTAATACGATTATAAAATAGGAATAAGGACAAAAATAAGAGTTATTACATAATAAAAATAGGAATATGGCTGAAAGTAGTAGTTATAATGATAATAATAACAGAAATAAGGATAATAATAAGAGTTATTACGATAATAATAATAGTAATATGGATAAAAGTGGGAGTTAATACGATGATAAAATAGGAATAAGGACAAGAATAAGAGTTATTACGATAATAATAATAGGTATAAGTAAAAAATAAGAGTTATTACGATAATAATAATAGTTATAAGGATAAAAATAAGAGTTATTACGATAATAATAATAGTAATAAGGATAAAAGTGGGAGTTAATACGATGATAAAATAGGAATAAGGACAAAAATAAGAGTTATTACGATAATAATAATAGTAATAAGGATAAAAGTAAGAGTTAATACGATGATAAAATAGGAATAAGGACAAAAATAAGAGTTATTACGATAATAATAATAGTAATAAGGATAAAAGTAAGAGTTAATACGATGATAAAATAGGAATAAGGACAAAAATAAGTGTTATTACGATGATACAATAGGAATAAGGACAAGAACAAGAGTTATTACGATAATAATAATAGTTATAAGGATAAAAATAAGAGTTATTACGATAATAATAATAGAAATATGGATAAACGTAGGAGTTATTACATAATAAAAATAGGAATATGGCTGAAAGTAATAGTTATAATGATAATAATAACAGAAATAAGCATAGAAATAAGAGTTATTACGATAATAATAATGGAAATAAGGATAAAAATAAGAGTTATTACGTTAATAATAATAGTAATGAGGATAAAAGTAGGAGTTAATACGATGATAAAATAGGAATAAGGACAAAAATCAGAGTTATTACGATAATAATAATAGTAATAAGGATAAAAGTAAGAGTTAATACGATGATAAAATAGGAATAAGGACAAAAATAAGAGTTATTACGATAATAATAATAGTTATAAGGATAAAAATAAGAGTTATTACGATAATAATAATAGAAATAAGGATAAAAATAAGCGTTATTACATAATAAAAATAGGAATATGGCTGGAAGTAGTAGTTATAATGATAATAATAACAGAAATAAGGATAATAATAAGAGTTATTACGATAATAATAATAGTAATAAGGATAAAAGTGGGAGTTAATACGATGATAAAATAGGAATAAGGACAAGAATAAGAGTTATTACGATAATAATAATAGGTATAAGTAAAAAATAAGAGTTAACACGATAATAATAATAGTTATAAGGATAAAAATAAGAGTTATTACGATAATAATAATAGTTATAAGGATAAAAATAAGAGTTATTACATAATAAAAATAGGAATATGGCTGAAAGTAATAGTTACAATCATAATAATAATAGTAATAAGGACAAAAATAAGAGTTATTACGATAATAATAATAGTAACAAGGGTAAAAGTAAGAGTTAATACGATTATAAAATAGGAATAAGGACAAAAATAAGAGTTATTACATAATAAAAATAGGAATAAGGCTGAAAATAATGGTTATAATTATAATAATAATAGAAATAAGGATAAAAATAAGAGTTATTACGATAATAATAATAGTAATATGGATAAAAGTGGGAGTTAATACGATGATAAAATAGGAATAAGGACAAGAATAAGAGTTATTACGATAATAATAATAGGTATAAGTAAAAAATAAGAGTTATTACGATAATAATAATAGTTATAAGGATAAAAATAAGAGTTATTACGATAATAATAATAGTAATAAGGATGAAAGTAAGAGTTAATACGATGATAAAATAGGAATAAGGACAGAAATAAGAGTTATTACGATAATAATAATAGTTATAAGTAAAAAATAAGAGTTATTACGATAATAATAATAGTTATAAGGATAAAAATAAGAGTTATTACGATAATAATAATAGTTATAAGGATAAAAATAAGAGTTACTACGATAATAATAATAGAAATAAGGATGAAAATAAGAGTTATTACATAATAAAAATAGGAATATGGCTAAAAGTAATAGTTATAATCATAATAATAATAGTAATAAGGACAAAAATAAGAGTTATTACGATAATAATAATAGTAATAAGGATGAAAGTAAGAGTTAATACGATGATAAAATAGGAATAAGGACAGAAATAAGAGTTATTACGATAATAATAATAGTTATAAGGATAAAAATAAGAGTTATTACATAATAAAAATAGGAATATGGCTGAAAGTAATAGTTACAATCATAATAATAATAGTAATAAGGACAAAAATAAGAGTTATTACGATAATAATAATAGTAACAAGGGTAAAAGTAAGAGTTAATACGATTATAAAATAGGAATAAGGACAAAAATAAGAGTTATTACATAATAAAAATAGGAATAAGGCTGAAAATAATGGTTATAATGATAATAATAATAGAAATAAGGATAAAAATAAGAGTTATTACGATAATAATAATAGTAATAAGGATAAAAGTGGGAGTTAATACGATGATAAAATAGGAATAAGGACAAGAATAAGAGTTACTACGATAATAATAATAGGTATAAGTAAAAAATAAGAGTTATTACGATAATAATAATAGTTATAAGGATAAAAATAAGAGTTATTACGATAATAATAATAGTAATAAGGATAAAAGTGGGAGTTAATACGATAATAATAATAGTTATAAGGATAAAAATAAGAGTTATTACGATAATAATAAAAGTTATAAGGATAAAAATAAGAGTTAATACGATAATAATAACAGAAATAAGGATAAAAATTAGAGTTATTACATAATAAAAATAGGAATATGGCTAAAAGTAATAGTTATAATCATAATAATAATAGTAATAAGGACAAAAATAAGAGTTATTACGTTAATAATAATAATTATAAGGATAAAAATAAGAGTTATTACGATAATAATAATAGTTATACGGATAAAATAAGAGTTATTACGATAATAATAATAGTTATAAGGATAAAAATAAGAGTTATTACGATAAAAATAAAAGTTATAAGGATAAAAATAAGAGTTACTACGATAATAATAACAGAAATAAGGATAGAAATAAGAGTTATTACGATAATAATAATGGAAATAAGGATAAAAATAAGAGTTATTACGTTAATAATAATAGTAATGAGGATAAAAGTAGGAGTTAATACGATGATAAAATAGGAATAACGACAAAAATAAGAGTTATTACGATAATAATAATAGTAATAAGGATAAAAGTAAGAGTTAAAACGATGATAAAATAGGAATAAGGACAAAAATAAGAGTTATTACATAATAAAAATAGGAATATGGCTAAAAGTAATAGTTATAATCATAATAATAATAGTAATAAGGACAAAAATAAGAGTTATTACGACAATAATAATAGTAATAAGGATGAAAGTAAGAGTTAATACGATGATAAAATAGGAATAAGGACAAAAATAAGAGTTATTACGATAATGATAATAGTTATAAGGATAAAAATAAGAGTTATTACGATAACAATAATAGAAATAAGGATAAAAATAAGAGTTATTACATAATAAAAATAGGAATATGGCTGAAAGTAATAGTTACAATCATAATAATAATAGTAATAAGGACAAAAATAAGAGTTATTACGATAATAATAATAGTAACAAGGGTAAAAGTAAGAGTTAATACGATTATAAAATAGGAATAAGGACAAAAATAAGAGTTATTACATAATAAAAATAGGAATAAGGCTGAAAATAATGGTTATAATGATAATAATAATAGAAATAAGGATAAAAATAAGAGTTATTACGATAATAATAATAGTAATAAGGATAAAAGTGGGAGTTAATACGATGATAAAATAGGAATAAGGACAAGAATAAGAGTTATTACGATAATAATAATAGGTATAAGTAAAAAATAAGAGTTATTACGATAATAATAATAGTTATAAGGATAAAAATAAGAGTTATTACGATAATAATAATAGTAATAAGGATAAAAGTGGGAGTTAATACGATAATAATAATAGTTATAAGGATAAAAATAAGAGTTATTACGATAATAATAAAAGTTATAAGGATAAAAATAAGAGTTAATACGATAATAATAACAGAAATAAGGATAAAAATTAGAGTTATTACATAATAAAAATAGGAATATGGCTAAAAGTAATAGTTATAATCATAATAATAATAGTAATAAGGACAAAAATAAGAGTTATTACGTTAATAATAATAATTATAAGGATAAAAATAAGAGTTATTACGATAATAATAATAGTTATACGGATAAAAATAAGAGTTATTACGATAATAATAATAGTAATAAGGATAAAAGTGGGAGTTAATACGATGATAAAATAGCAATAAGGACAAAAATAAGAGTTATTACGATAATGATAATAGTTATAAGGATAAGAATAAGAGTTATTACGATAATATTAATAGAAATAAGGTAAAAATAAGCATTATTACATAATAAAGATAGGAATATGGTTGAAAGTAATAGTTATAATGATAATAATAACAGAAATAAGGATAAAAATAAGAGTTATTACGATAATAATAATGGAAATAAGGATAAAAATAAGAGTTATTACGTTAATAATAATAGTAATGAGGATAAAAGTGGGAGTTAATACGATGATAAAATAGGAATAAGGACAAGAATAAGAGTTATTACGATAATAATAATAGGTATAAGTAAAAAATAAGAGTTAACACGATAATAATAATAGTTATAAGGATAAAAATAAGAGTTATTACGATAATAATAATAGTTATAAGGATAATAATAAGAGGTACTACGATAATAATAATAGAAATAAGGATGAAAATAAGAGTTATTACATAATAAAAATAGGAATATGGCTAAAAGTAATAGTTATAATCATAATAATAATAGTAATAAGGACAAAAATAAGAGTTATTACGATAATAATAATAGTTATAAAGATAAAAATAAGAGTTATTACGATAACAATAATAGAAATAAGGATAAAAATAAGAGTTATTACATAATAAAAATAGGAATATGGCTGAAAGTAATAGTTACAATCATAATAATAATAGTAATAAGGACAAAAATAAGAGTTATTACGATAATAATAATAGTAACAAGGGTAAAAGTGGGAGTTAATACGATGATAAAATAGGAATAAGGACAAGAATAAGAGATATTACGATAATAATAATAGTTATAAGGATAAAATAAGAGTTATTACGATAATAATAATAGTTATAAGGATAAAAATAAGAGTTATTACGATAAAAATAAAAGTTATAAGGATAAAAATAAGAGTTACTACGATAATAATAACAGAAATAAGGATAAAAATAAGAGTTATTACATAATAAAAATAGGAATATGGCTAAAAGTAATAGTTATAATCATAATAATAATAGTAATAAGGACAAAAATAAGAGTTATTACGTTAATAATAATAACACTGTCCAACAGCCAATTGGCGTTTCTATTTTCGTTCAGTGATTCTTATAGGTTTTTTCGCGCTGATTACGAATCTGCAACCCGTTTTTCTCCAGCACGTACAGTTTTTGAGAAATTTGAGTTTGAAAAAAAAACACATTTTTTAAATTTGAACCAATTTTGTGAGATAACTATAAAAGATACTAAGATTCTGTTTGTATCATAAGATTCTATAGACTTTCCTGAATACAACGATATCTGGCTTTTATGCATTCTGAATATTTAAACATGTTTAAACAATCATTGAACGCTGAGAGGCACGGATTTTGCACCAATTTTTAGGTATATTTTTCAATTTATCTTAAAAAGTAAGGGTCTAGCGGAAAATCGAACTATATCACGCGATAGAGCAGATTTTCACCTTTAAAAAGCACCCATACAAAGTTGCAACGTCGTTTTTTTTACGATGTTAGAAGCAAAATAGCTGCGCGGGAAACGGAAAACGGACAGTGGTGCTCCGCGTCAGAGTTGCATCACGTTACTATAGGCGGGACACGGAACGGCCGCTCTGACGCGGAGCACCACTGTCCGTTTTCCGGTTTCCGCGCAGCTATTTTGCTTCTAGCATCGTAAAAAAAACGACTTTGCAACTTTGTATGGGTGCTTTTTAAAGGTGAAAATCTGCTCTATCGCGTGATATAGTTCGATTTTCCGCTAGACCCTTACTTTTTAAGATAAATTGAAAAATATACCTAAAAATTGGTGCAAAATCCGTGCCTCTCAGCGTTCAATGATTGTTTAAACATGTTTAAATATTCAGAACGCATAAAAGCCAGATATCGTTGTATTCAGGAAAGTCTATAGAATCTTATGATACAAACAGAATCTTAGTATCTTTTATAGTTATCTCACAAAATTGGTTCAAATTTCAAAAATGTGTTTTTTTTTCAAACTCAAATTTCTCAAAAACTGTACGTGCTGGAGAAAAACGGGTTGCAGATTCGTAATCAGCGCGAAAAAACCTATAAGAATCACTGAACGAAAATAGAAACGTCGAAAAAAAGTTAAAATTTGTTGGACAGTGTAATTATAAGGATAAAAATAAGAGTTATTACGATAATAATAATAGTTATAAGGATAAAAATAAGAGTTATTACGATAAAAATAAAAGTTATAAGGATAAAAATAAGTGTTACTACGATAATAATAACAGAAATAAGGATAAAAATAAGAGTTATTACATAATAAAAATAGGAATATGGCTAAAAGTAATAGTTATAATCATAATAATAATAGTAATAAGGACAAAAATAAGAGTTATTACGTTAATAATAATAATTATAAGGATAAAAATAAGAGTTATTACGATAATAATAATAGTTATAAGGATAAAAATAAGAGTTATTACGATAATAATAATAGTAATAAGGATAAAAGTGGGAGTTAATACGATGATAAAATAGGAATAAGGACAAAAATGAGAGTTATTACGATAATAATAATAGTTATAAGGATAAAATAAGAGTTATTACGATAATAATAATAGTTATAAGGATAAAAATAAGAGTTATTACGATAATAATAATAGTTATAAGGATAAAAATAAGAGTTATTACGATAATGATAATAGTAATAAGGATAAAAGTGGGAGTTAATACGATGATAAAATAGGAATAAGGACAAAAATAAGAGTTATTACGATAATGATAATAGTTATAAGGATAAGAATAAGAGTTATTACGATAATAATAATAGAAATAAGGATAAAAATAAGCATTATTACATAATAAAAATAGGAATATGGCTGAAAGTAGTAGTTATAATGATAATAATAACAGAAATAAGGATAATAATAAGAGTTATTACGATAATAATAATAGTAATAAGGATAAATGTGGGAGTTAATACGATGATAAAATAGGAATAAGGACAAGAATAAGAGATATTACGATAATAATAATAGTTATAAGGATAAAATAAGAGTTATTACGATAATAATAATAGTTATAAGGATAAAAATAAGAGTTATTACGATAATAATAAAAGTTATAAGGATAAAAATAAGAGTTAATACGATAATAATAACAGAAATAAGGATAAAAATTAGAGTTATTACATAATAAAAATAGGAATATGGCTAAAAGTAATAGTTATAATCATAATAATAATAGTAATAAGGACAAAAATAAGAGTTATTACGTTAATAATAATAATTATAAGGATAAAAATAAGAGTTATTACGATAATAATAATAGTTATACGGATAAAAATAAGAGTTATTACGATAATAATAATAGTAATAAGGATAAAAGTGGGAGTTAATACGATGATAAAATAGCAATAAGGACAAAAATAAGAGTTATTACGATAATGATAATAGTTATAAGGATAAGAATAAGAGTTATTACGATAATAGTAATAGAAATAAGGAATAAAATAAGCATTATTACATAATAAAGATAGGAATATGGTTGAAAGTAATAGTTATAATGATAATAATAACAGAAATAAGCATAGAAATAAGAGTTATTACGATAATAATAATGGAAATAAGGATAAAAATAAGAGTTATTACGTTAATAATAATAGTAATGAGGATAAAAGTAGGAGTTAATACGATGATAAAATAGGAATAACGACAAAAATAAGAGTTATTACGATAATAATAATAGTAATAAGGATAAAAGTAAGAGTTAAAACGATGATAAAATAGGAATAAGGACAAAAATAAGAGTTATTACATAATAAAAATAGGAATATGGCTAAAAGTAATAGTTATAATCATAATAATAATAGTAATAAGGACAAAAATAAGAGTTATTACGACAATAATAATAGTAATAAGGATGAAAGTAAGAGTTAATACGATGATAAAATAGGAATAAGGACAAAAATAAGAGTTATTACGATAATGATAATAGTTATAAGGATAAAAATAAGAGTTATTACGATAACAATAATAGAAATAAGGATAAAAATAAGAGTTATTACATAATAAAAATAGGAATATGGCTGAAAGTAATAGTTACAATCATAATAATAATAGTAATAAGGACAAAAATAAGAGTTATTACGATAATAATAATAGTAACAAGGGTAAAAGTAAGAGTTAATACGATTATAAAATAGGAATAAGGACAAAAATAAGAGTTATTACATAATAAAAATAGGAATAAGGCTGAAAATAATGGTTATAATGATAATAATAATAGAAATAAGGATAAAAATAAGAGTTATTACGATAATAATAATAGTAATAAGGATAAAAGTGGGAGTTAATACGATGATAAAATAGGAATAAGGACAAGAATAAGAGTTATTACGATAATAATAATAGGTATAAGTAAAAAATAAGAGTTATTACGATAATAATAATAGTTATAAGGATAAAAATAAGAGTTATTACGATAATAATAATAGTAATAAGGATAAAAGTGGGAGTTAATACGATAATAATAATAGTTATAAGGATAAAAATAAGAGTTATTACGATAATAATAAAAGTTATAAGGATAAAAATAAGAGTTAATACGATAATAATAACAGAAATAAGGATAAAAATTAGAGTTATTACATAATAAAAATAGGAATATGGCTAAAAGTAATAGTTATAATCATAATAATAATAGTAATAAGGACAAAAATAAGAGTTATTACGTTAATAATAATAATTATAAGGATAAAAATAAGAGTTATTACGATAATAATAATAGTTATACGGATAAAAATAAGAGTTATTACGATAATAATAATAGTAATAAGGATAAAAGTGGGAGTTAATACGATGATAAAATAGCAATAAGGACAAAAATAAGAGTTATTACGATAATGATAATAGTTATAAGGATAAGAATAAGAGTTATTACGATAATATTAATAGAAATAAGGTAAAAATAAGCATTATTACATAATAAAGATAGGAATATGGTTGAAAGTAATAGTTATAATGATAATAATAACAGAAATAAGGATAAAAATAAGAGTTATTACGATAATAATAATGGAAATAAGGATAAAAATAAGAGTTATTACGTTAATAATAATAGTAATGAGGATAAAAGTGGGAGTTAATACGATGATAAAATAGGAATAAGGACAAGAATAAGAGTTATTACGATAATAATAATAGGTATAAGTAAAAAATAAGAGTTAACACGATAATAATAATAGTTATAAGGATAAAAATAAGAGTTATTACGATAATAATAATAGTTATAAGGATAATAATAAGAGGTACTACGATAATAATAATAGAAATAAGGATGAAAATAAGAGTTATTACATAATAAAAATAGGAATATGGCTAAAAGTAATAGTTATAATCATAATAATAATAGTAATAAGGACAAAAATAAGAGTTATTACGATAATAATAATAGTTATAAAGATAAAAATAAGAGTTATTACGATAACAATAATAGAAATAAGGATAAAAATAAGAGTTATTACATAATAAAAATAGGAATATGGCTGAAAGTAATAGTTACAATCATAATAATAATAGTAATAAGGACAATAATAAGAGTTATTACGATAATAATAATAGTAACAAGGGTAAAAGTGGGAGTTAATACGATGATAAAATAGGAATAAGGACAAGAATAAGAGATATTACGATAATAATAATAGTTATAAGGATAAAATAAGAGTTATTACGATAATAATAATAGTTATAAGGATAAAAATAAGAGTTATTACGATAAAAATAAAAGTTATAAGGATAAAAATAAGAGTTACTACGATAATAATAACAGAAATAAGGATAAAAATAAGAGTTATTACATAATAAAAATAGGAATATGGCTAAAAGTAATAGTTATAATCATAATAATAATAGTAATAAGGACAAAAATAAGAGTTATTACGTTAATAATAATAATTATAAAGATAAAAATAAGAGTTATTACGATAACAATAATAGAAATAAGGATAAAAATAAGAGTTATTACATAATAAAAATAGGAATATGGCTGAAAGTAATAGTTACAATCATAATAATAATAGTAATAAGGACAAAAATAAGAGTTATTACGATAATAATAATAGTAACAAGGGTAAAAGTGGGAGTTAATACGATGATAAAATAGGAATAAGGACAAGAATAAGAGATATTACGATAATAATAATAGTTATAAGGATAAAATAAGAGTTATTACGATAATAATAATAGTTATAAGGATAAAAATAAGAGTTATTACGATAAAAATAAAAGTTATAAGGATAAAAATAAGAGTTACTACGATAATAATAACAGAAATAAGGATAAAAATAAGAGTTATTACATAATAAAAATAGGAATATGGCTAAAAGTAATAGTTATAATCATAATAATAATAGTAATAAGGACAAAAATAAGAGTTATTACGTTAATAATAATAATTATAAAGATAAAAATAAGAGTTATTACGATAATAATAATAGTTATAAGGATAAAAATAAGAGTTATTACGATAATAATAATAGTAATAAGGATAAAAGTGGGAGTTAATACGATGATAAAATAGGAATAAGGACAAAAATAAGAGTTATTACGATAATAATAATAGAAATAAGGAAAAAAATAAGCATTATTACATAATAAAGATAGGAATATGGTTGAAAGTAATAGTTATAATGATAATAATAACAGAAATAAGGATAAAAATAAGAGTTATTACGATAATAATAATAGAAATATGGATAAACGTAGGAGTTATTACATAATAAAAATAGGAATATGGCTGAAAGTAATAGTTATAATGATAACAATAACAGAAATAAGCATAGAAATAAGAGTTATTACGATAATAATAATGGAAATAAGGATAAAAATAAGAGTTATTACGTTAATAATAATAGTAATGAGGATAAAAGTAGGAGTTAATACGATGATAAAATAGGAATAAGGACAAAAATCAGAGTTATTACGATAATAATAATAGTAATAAGGATAAAAGTAAGAGTTAATACGATGATAAAATAGGAATAAGGACAAAAATCAGAGTTATTACGATAATAATAATAGTAATAAGGATAAAAGTAAGAGTTAATACGATGATAAAATAGGAATAAGGACAAGAATAAGAGATATTACGATAATAATAATAGTTATAAGGATAAAATAAGAGTTATTACGATAATAATAATAGTTATAAGGATAAAAATAAGAGTTATTACGATAATAATAATAGTTATAAGGATAAAAATAAGAGTTATTACGATAATGATAATAGTAATAAGGATAAAAGTGGGAGTTAATACGATGATAAAATAGGAATAAGGACAAAAATAAGAGTTATTACGATAATGATAATAGTTATAAGGATAAGAATAAGAGTTATTACGATAATAATAATAGAAATAAGGATAAAAATAAGCATTATTACATAATAAAGATAGGAATATGGTTGAAAGTAATAGTTATAATGATAATAATAACAGAAATAAGGATAAAAATAAGAGTTATTACGATAATAATAATAGAAATATGGATAAACGTAGGAGTCATTACATAATAAAAATAGGAATATGGCTGAAAGTAATAGTTATAATGATAATAATAACAGAAATAAGCATAAAAATAAGAGTTATTACGATAATAATAATGGAAATAAGGATAAAAATAAGAGTTATTACGTTAATAATAATAGTAATGAGGATAAAAGTAGGAGTTAATACGATCATAAAATAGGAATAAGGACAAAAATAAGAGTTATTACGATAATAATAATAGTAATAAGGATAAAAGTAAGAGTTAATACGATGATAAAATAGGAATAAGGACAAAAATAAGAGTTATTACGATAATAATAATAGTTATAAGGATAAAATAAGAGTTATTACGATAATAATAATAGTTATAAGGATAAAAATAAGAGTTATTACGATAAAAATAAAAGTTATAAGGATAAAAATAAGAGTTACTACGATAATAATAACAGAAATAACGATAAAAATAAGAGTTATTACGTTAATAATAATAATTATAAGGATAAAAATAAGAGTTATTACGATAATAATAATAGTTATAAGGATAAAAATAAGAGTTATTACGATAATAATAATAGTAATAAGGATAAAAGTGGGAGTTAATACGATGATAAAATAGGAATAAGGACAAAAATAAGAGTTATTACGATAATAATAATAGTTATAAGGATAAAATAAGAGTTATTACGATAATAATAATAGTTATAAGGATAAAAATAAGAGTTATTACGATAATAATAATAGTTATAAGGATAAAAATAAGAGTTATTACGATAATGATAATAGTAATAAGGATAAAAGTGGGAGTTAATACGATGATAAAATAGGAATAAGGACAAAAATAAGAGTTATTACGATAATGATAATAGTTATAAGGATAAGAACAAGAGTTATTACGATAATAATAATAGAAATAAGGATAAAAATAAGCATTATTACATAATAAAAATAGGAATATGGCTGAAAGTAGTAGTTATAATGATAATAATAACAGAAATAAGGATAATAATAAGAGTTATTACGATAATAATAATAGTAATAAGGATAAAAGTGGGAGTTAATACGATGATAAAATAGGAATAAGGACAAGAATAAGAGATATTACGATAATAATAATAGTTATAAGGATAAAATAAGAGTTATTACGATAATAATAATAGTTATAAGGATAAAAATAAGAGTTATTACGATAATAATAAAAGTTATAAGGATAAAAATAAGAGTTAATACGATAATAATAACAGAAATAAGGATAAAAATTAGAGTTATTACATAATAAAAATAGGAATATGGCTAAAAGTAATAGTTATAATCATAATAATAATAGTAATAAGGACAAAAATAAGAGTTATTACGACAATAATAATAGTAATAAGGATGAAAGTAAGAGTTAATACGATGATAAAATAGGAATAAGGACAAAAATAAGAGTTATTACGATAATGATAATAGTTATAAGGATAAAAATAAGAGTTATTACGATAACAATAATAGAAATAAGGATAAAAATAAGAGTTATTACATAATAAAAATAGGAATATGGCTGAAAGTAATAGTTACAATCATAATAATAATAGTAATAAGGACAAAAATAAGAGTTATTACGATAATAATAATAGTAACAAGGGTAAAAGTAAGAGTTAATACGATTATAAAATAGGAATAAGGACAAAAATAAGAGTTATTACATAATAAAAATAGGAGTAAGGCTGAAAATAATGGTTATAATGATAATAATAATAGAAATAAGGATAAAAATAAGAGTTATTACGATAATAATGATAGTAATAAGGATAAAAGTAAGAGTTAATACGATGATAAAATAGGAATAAGGACAAAAATAAGAGTTATTACGATGATACAATAGGAATAAGGACAAGAACAAGAGCTATTACGATAATAATAATAGTTATAAGGATAAAAATAAGAGTTATTACGATAATAATAATAGTAATAAGGATAATAGTGGGAGTTAATACGATGATAAAATAGGAATAAGGACAAAAATAAGAGTTATTACGATAATGATAATAGTTATAAGGATAAGAATAAGAGTTATTACGATAATAATAATAGAAATAAGGATAAAAATAAGCATTATTACATAATAAAGATAGGAATATGGTTGAAAGTAATAGTTATAATGATA
Source organism: Megachile willughbiella (assembly GCA_945859595.2). Taxonomy (NCBI): domain Eukaryota; kingdom Metazoa; phylum Arthropoda; class Insecta; order Hymenoptera; family Megachilidae; genus Megachile; species Megachile willughbiella. Next base: position 409,247 of record CAMAOD020000188.1, on the reverse strand, counting down.
ATAATAACAGAAATAAGGATAAAAATAAGAGTTATTACGATAATAATAATAGAAATATGGATAAACGTAGGAGTCATTACATAATAAAAATAGGAATATGGCTGAAAGTAATAGTTATAATGATAATAATAACAGAAATAAGCATAAAAATAAGAGTTATCACGATAATAATAATGGAAATAAGGATAAAAATAAGAGTTATTACGTTAATAATAATAGTAATGAGGATAAAAGTAGGAGTTAATACGATCATAAAATAGGAATAAGGACAAAAATAAGAGTTATTACGATAATAATAATAGTAATAAGGATAAAAGTAAGAGTTAATACGATGATAAAATAGGAATAAGGACAAAAATCAGAGTTATTACGATAATAATAATAGTTATAAGGATAAAAATAAGAGTTATTACGATAATAATAATAGAAATACGGATAAAAATAAGCGTTATTACATAATAAAAATTGGAATATGGCTGAAAGTAGTAGTTATAATGATAATAATAACAGAAATAAGGATAATAATAAGAGTTATTACGATAATAATAATAGTTATAAGGATAAAAATAAGAGTTATTACATAATGAAAACAGGAATAAGGATGAAAATAATGGTTTAAATGACAATAATAATAGAAATAAGGATAAAAATAAGAGTTATTACGATAATAATAATAGTTATAAGGATAAAAATAGAGTTATTACGATAATAATAATAGAAATAAGGATAAAAATAAAAGTTATTACGACAATAAAAATAGGAATAAGGATAAAAATAAGAGTTGTTACGATAATAATAATAGTAATAAGGATGAAAATAAGAGTTATTACATAATAAAAATAGGAATAAGGCTGAAAATAATGGTTATAATGACAATAATAATAGAAGTAAGGATAAAAATAAGAGTTATGACGATAATAATAATAGTGATAAGGATAAAAATAAGAGTTATTACGATAATAAAAATAAGAATAGGGATAAAAATAAGAGTTACTACGATAATAATAATAGTAATGAGGATAAAAGTAGGAGTTAATACGATGATAAAATAGGAATAAGGACAAAAATGACAGTTATTACGATAATAATAATAGTTATAAGGATAAAAGTAAGAGTTATTACGATAATAATAATAGTTATAAGGATAAAAATAAGAGTTATTACGATAATAATAATAGTTATACGGATAAAAATAAGAGTTATTACGATAATAATAATAGTAATAAGGATAAAAGTAAGAGTTAATACGATGATAAAATAGGAATAAGGACAAGAATAAGAGATATTACGATAATAATAATAGTTATAAGGATAAAATAAGAGTTATTACGATAATAATAATAGTTATAAGGATAAAAATAAGAGTTATTACGATAAAAATAAAAGTTATAAGGATAAAAATAAGAGTTACTACGATAATAATAACAGAAATAAGGATAAAAATAAGAGTTATTACGTTAATAATAATAATTATAAGGATAAAAATAAGAGTTATTACGATAATAATAATAGTTATAAGGATAAAAATAAGAGTTATTACGATAATAATAATAGTAATAAGGATAAAAGTGGGAGTTAATACGATGATAAAATAGGAATAAGGACAAAAATAAGAGTTATTACGATAATAATAATAGTTATAAGGATAAAATAAGAGTTATTACGATAATAATAATAGTTATAAGGATAAAAATAAGAGTTATTACGATAATAATAATAGTTATAAGGATAAAAATAAGAGTTATTACGATAATGATAATAGTAATAAGGATAAAAGTGGGAGTTAATACGATGATAAAATAGGAATAAGGACAAAAATAAGAGTTATTACGATAATGATAATAGTTATAAGGATAAGAATAAGAGTTATTACGATAATAATAATAGAAATAAGGATAAAAATAAGCATTATTACATAATAAAAATAGGAATATGGCTGAAAGTAGTAGTTATAATGATAATAATAACAGAAATAAGGATAATAATAAGAGTTATTACGATAATAATAATAGTAATAAGGATAAAAGTGGGAGTTAATACGATGATAAAATAGGAATAAGGACAAGAATAAGAGATATTACGATAATAATAATAGTTATAAGGATAAAATAAGAGTTATTACGATAATAATAATAGTTATAAGGATAAAAATAAGAGTTATTACGATAATAATAAAAGTTATAAGGATAAAAATAAGAGTTAATACGATAATAATAACAGAAATAAGGATAAAAATTAGAGTTATTACATAATAAAAATAGGAATATGGCTAAAAGTAATAGTTATAATCATAATAATAATAGTAATAAGGACAAAAATAAGAGTTATTACGTTAATAATAATAATTATAAGGATAAAAATAAGAGTTATTACGATAATAATAATAGTTATACGGATAAAAATAAGAGTTATTACGATAATAATAATAGTAATATGGATAAAAGTGGGAGTTAATACGATGATAAAATAGCAATAAGGACAAAAATAAGAGTTATTACGATAATGATAATAGTTATAAGGATAAGAATAAGAGTTATTACGATAATAGTAATAGAAATAAGGAATAAAATAAGCATTATTACATAATAAAGATAGGAATATGGTTGAAAGTAATAGTTATAATGATAATAATAACAGAAATAAGCATAGAAATAAGAGTTATTACGATAATAATAATGGAAATAAGGATAAAAATAAGAGTTATTACGTTAATAATAATAGTAATGAGGATAAAAGTAGGAGTTAATACGATGATAAAATAGGAATAACGACAAAAATAAGAGTTATTACGATAATAATAATAGTAATAAGGATAAAAGTAAGAGTTAAAACGATGATAAAATAGGAATAAGGACAAAAATAAGAGTTATTACATAATAAAAATAGGAATATGGCTAAAAGTAATAGTTATAATCATAATAATAATAGTAATAAGGACAAAAATAAGAGTTATTACGACAATAATAATAGTAATAAGGATGAAAGTAAGAGTTAATACGATGATAAAATAGGAATAAGGACAAAAATAAGAGTTATTACGATAATGATAATAGTTATAAGGATAAAAATAAGAGTTATTACGATAACAATAATAGAAATAAGGATAAAAATAAGAGTTATTACATAATAAAAATAGGAATATGGCTGAAAGTAATAGTTACAATCATAATAATAATAGTAATAAGGACAAAAATAAGAGTTATTACGATAATAATAATAGTAACAAGGGTAAAAGTAAGAGTTAATACGATTATAAAATAGGAATAAGGACAAAAATAAGAGTTATTACATAATAAAAATAGGAGTAAGGCTGAAAATAATGGTTATAATGATAATAATAATAGAAATAAGGATAAGAATAAGAGTTATTACGATAATAATGATAGTAATAAGGATAAAAGTAAGAGTTAATACGATGATAAAATAGGAATAAGGACAAAAATAAGAGTTATTACGATGATACAATAGGAATAAGGACAAGAACAAGAGCTATTACGATAATAATAATAGTTATAAGGATAAAAATAAGAGTTATTACGATAATAATAGTAGTAATAAGGATAAAAGTGGGAGTTAATACGATGATAAAATAGGAATAAGGACAAAAATAAGAGTTATTACGATAATGATAATAGTTATAAGGATAAGAATAAGAGTTATTACGATAATAATAATAGAAATAAGGATAAAAATAAGCATTATTACATAATAAAGATAGGAATATGGTTGAAAGTAATAGTTATAATGATAATAATAACAGAAATAAGGATAAAAATAAGAATTATTACGATAATAATAATAGAAATATGGATAAACGTAGGAGTCATTACATAATAAAAATAGGAATATGGCTGAAAGTAATAGTTATAATGATAATAATAACAGAAATAAGCATAAAAATAAGAGTTATTACGATAATAATAATGGAAATAAGGATAAAAATAAGAGTTATTACGTTAATAATAATAGTAATGAGGATAAAAGTAGGAGTTAATACGATAATAAAAATAAGAATAGGGATAAAAATAAGAGTTACTACGATAATAATAATAGTAATGAGGATAAAAGTAGGAGTTAATACGATGATAAAATAGGAATAAGGACAAAAATGACAGTTATTACGATAATAATAATAGTTATAAGGATAAAAGTAAGAGTTATTACGATAATAATAATAGTTATAAGGATAAAAATAAGAGTTATTACGATAATAATAATAGTTATACGGATAAAAATAAGAGTTATTACGATAATAATAATAGTAATAAGGATAAAAGTGGGAGTTAATACGATGATAAAATAGCAATAAGGACAAAAATAAGAGTTATTACGATAATGATAATAGTTATAAGGATAAGAATAAGAGTTATTACGATAATAGTAATAGAAATAAGGAATAAAATAAGCATTATTACATAATAAAGATAGGAATATGGTTGAAAGTAATAGTTATAATGATAATAATAACAGAAATACGGATAAAAATAAGAGTTATTACGATAATAATAATAGAAATATGGATAAACGTAGGAGTTATTACATAATAAAAATAGGAATATGGCTGAAAGTAATAGTTATAATGATAATAATAACAGAAATAAGCATAGAAATAAGAGTTATTACGATAATAATAATGGAAATAAGGATAAAAATAAGAGTTATTACGTTAATAATAATAGTAATGAGGATAAAAGTAGGAGTTAATACGATGATAAAATAGGAATAAGGACAAAAATCAGAGTTATTACGATAATAATAATAGTAATAAGGATAAAAGTAAGAGTTAATACGATGATAAAATAGGAATAAGGACAAAAATCAGAGTTATTACGATAATAATAATAGTAATAAGGATAAAAGTAAGAGTTAATACGATGATAAAATAGGAATAAGGACAAGAATAAGAGATATTACGATAATAATAATAGTTATAAGGATAAAATAAGAGTTATTACGATAATAATAATAGTCATAAGGATAAAAATAAGAGTTATTACGATAAAAATAAAAGTTATAAGGATAAAAATAAGAGTTACTACGATAATAATAACAGAAATAAGGATAAAAATAAGAGTTATTACGTTAATAATAATAATTATAAGGATAAAAATAAGAGTTATTACGATAATAATAATAGTTATAAGGATAAAAATAAGAGTTATTACGATAATAATAATAGTAATAAGGATAAAAGTGGGAGTTAATACGATGATAAAATAGGAATAAGGACAAAAATAAGAGTTATTACGATAATAATAATAGTTATAAGGATAAAATAAGAGTTATTACGATAATAATAATAGTTATAAGGATAAAAATAAGAGTTATTACGATAATAATAATAGTTATAAGGATAAAAATAAGAGTTATTACGATAATGATAATAGTAATAAGGATAAAAGTGGGAGTTAATACGATGATAAAATAGGAATAAGGACAAAAATAAGAGTTATTACGATAATGATAATAGTTATAAGGATAAGAATAAGAGTTATTACGATAATAATAATAGAAATAAGGATAAAAATAAGCATTATTACATAATAAAAATAGGAATATGGCTGAAAGTAGTAGTTATAATGATAATAATAACAGAAATAAGGATAATAATAAGAGTTATTACGATAATAATAATAGTAATAAGGATAAAAGTGGGAGTTAATACGATGATAAAATAGGAATAAGGACAAGAATAAGAGTATTACGATAATGATAATAGTTATAAGGATAAGAATAAGAGTTATTACGATAATAATAATAGAAATAAGGATAAAAATAAGCATTATTACATAATAAAGATAGGAATATGGTTGAAAGTAATAGTTATAATGATAATAATAACAGAAATAAGGATAAAAATAAGAATTATTACGATAATAATAATAGAAATATGGATAAACGTAGGAGTCATTACATAATAAAAATAGGAATATGGCTGAAAGTAATAGTTATAATGATAATAATAACAGAAATAAGCATAAAAATAAGAGTTATTACGATAATAATAATGGAAATAAGGATAAAAATAAGAGTTATTACGTTAATAATAATAGTAATGAGGATAAAAGTAGGAGTTAATACGATAATAAAAATAAGAATAGGGATAAAAATAAGAGTTACTACGATAATAATAATAGTAATGAGGATAAAAGTAGGAGTTAATACGATGATAAAATAGGAATAAGGACAAAAATGACAGTTATTACGATAATAATAATAGTTATAAGGATAAAAGTAAGAGTTATTACGATAATAATAATAGTTATAAGGATAAAAATAAGAGTTATTACGATAATAATAATAGTTATACGGATAAAAATAAGAGTTATTACGATAATAATAATAGTAATAAGGATAAAAGTGGGAGTTAATACGATGATAAAATAGCAATAAGGACAAAAATAAGAGTTATTACGATAATGATAATAGTTATAAGGATAAGAATAGGAGTTATTACGATAATAGTAATAGAAATAAGGAATAAAATAAGCATTATTACATAATAAAGATAGGAATATGGTTGAAAGTAATAGTTATAATGATAATAATAACAGAAATACGGATAAAAATAAGAGTTATTACGATAATAATAATAGAAATATGGATAAACGTAGGAGTTATTACATAATAAAAATAGGAATATGGCTGAAAGTAATAGTTATAATGATAATAATAACAGAAATAAGCATAGAAATAAGAGTTATTACGATAATAATAATGGAAATAAGGATAAAAATAAGAGTTATTACGTTAATAATAATAGTAATGAGGATAAAAGTAGGAGTTAATACGATGATAAAATAGGAATAAGGACAAAAATCAGAGTTATTACGATAATAATAATAGTAATAAGGATAAAAGTAAGAGTTAATACGATGATAAAATAGGAATAAGGACAAAAATCAGAGTTATTACGATAATAATAATAGTAATAAGGATAAAAGTAAGAGTTAATACGATGATAAAATAGGAATAAGGACAAGAATAAGAGATATTACGATAATAATAATAGTTATAAGGATAAAATAAGAGTTATTACGATAATAATAATAGTTATAAGGATAAAAATAAGAGTTATTACGATAAAAATAAAAGTTATAAGGATAAAAATAAGAGTTACTACGATAATAATAACAGAAATAAGGATAAAAATAAGAGTTATTACATAATAAAAATAGGAATATGGCTAAAAGTAATAGTTATAATCATAATAATAATAGTAATAAGGACAAAAATGAGAGTTATTACGTTAATAATAATAATTATAAGGATAAAAATAAGAGTTATTACGATAATAATAATAGTTATAAGGATAAAAATAAGAGTTATTACGATAATAATAATAGTAATAAGGATAAAAGTGGGAGTTAATACGATGATAAAATAGGAATAAGGACAAAAATAAGAGTTATTACGATAATAATAATAGTTATAAGGATAAAATAAGAGTTATTACGATAATAATAATAGTTATAAGGATAAAAATAAGAGTTATTACATAATGAAAACAGGAATAAGGATGAAAATAATGGTTTAAATGACAATAATAATAGAAATAAGGATAAAAATAAGAGTTATTACGATAATAATAATAGTTATAAGGATAAAAATAGAGTTATTACGATAATAATAATAGAAATAAGGATAAAAATAAAAGTTATTACGACAATAAAAATAGGAATAAGGATAAAAATAAGAGTTGTTACGATAATAATAATAGTAATAAGGATGAAAATAAGAGTTATTACATAATAAAAATAGGAATAAGGCTGAAAATAATGGTTATAATGACAATAATAATAGAAGTAAGGATAAAAATAAGAGTTATGACGATAATAATAATAGTGATAAGGATAAAAATAAGAGTTATTACGATAATAAAAATAAGAATAGGGATAAAAATAAGAGTTACTACGATAATAATAATAGTAATGAGGATAAAAGTAGGAGTTAATACGATGATAAAATAGGAATAAGGACAAAAATGACAGTTATTACGATAATAATAATAGTTATAAGGATAAAAGTAAGAGTTATTACGATAATAATAATAGTTATAAGGATAAAAATAAGAGTTATTACGATAATAATAATAGTTATACGGATAAAAATAAGAGTTATTACGGTAATAATAATAGTAATAAGGATAAAAGTGGGAGTTAATACGATGATAAAATAGCAATAAGGACAAAAATAAGAGTTATTACGATAATGATAATAGTTATAAGGATAAGAATAAGAGTTATTACGATAATAGTAATAGAAATAAGGAATAAAATAAGCATTATTACATAATAAAGATAGGAATATGGTTGAAAGTAATAGTTATAATGATAATAATAACAGAAATACGGATAAAAATAAGAGTTATTACGATAATAATAATAGAAATATGGATAAACGTAGGAGTTATTACATAATAAAAATAGGAATATGGCTGAAAGTAATAGTTATAATGATAATAATAACAGAAATAAGCATAGAAATAAGAGTTATTACGATAATAATAATGGAAATAAGGATAAAAATAAGAGTTATTACGTTAATAATAATAGTAATGAGGATAAAAGTAGGAGTTAATACGATGATAAAATAGGAATAAGGACAAAAATCAGAGTTATTACGATAATAATAATAGTAATAAGGATAAAAGTAAGAGTTAATACGACGATAAAATAGGAATAAGGACAAAAATCAGAGTTATTACGATAATAATAATAGTAATAAGGATAAAAGTAAGAGTTAATACGATGATAAAATAGGAATAAGGACAAGAATAAGAGATATTACGATAATAATAATAGTTATAAGGATAAAATAAGAGTTATTACGATAATAATAATAGTTATAAGGATAAAAATAAGAGTTATTACGATAAAAATAAAAGTTATAAGGATAAAAATAAGAGTTACTACGATAATAATAACAGAAATAAGGATAAAAATAAGAGTTATTACGTTAATAATAATAATTATAAGGATAAAAATAAGAGTTATTACGATAATAATAATAGTTATAAGGATAAAAATAAGAGTTATTACGATAATAATAATAGTAATAAGGATAAAAGTGGGAGTTAATACGATGATAAAATAGGAATAAGGACAAAAATAAGAGTTATTACGATAATAATAATAGTTATAAGGATAAAATAAGAGTTATTACGATAATAATAATAGTTATAAGGATAAAAATAAGAGTTATTACGATAATAATAATAGTTATAAGGATAAAAATAAGAGTTATTACGATAATGATAATAGTAATAAGGATAAAAGTGGGAGTTAATACGATGATAAAATAGGAATAAGGACAAAAATAAGAGTTATTACGATAATGATAATAGTTATAAGGATAAGAATAAGAGTTATTACGATAATAATAATAGAAATAAGGATAAAAATAAGCATTATTACATAATAAAAATAGGAATATGGCTGAAAGTAGTAGTTATAATGATAATAATAACAGAAATAAGGATAATAATAAGAGTTATTACGATAATAATAATAGTAATAAGGATAAAAGTGGGAGTTAATACGATGATAAAATAGGAATAAGGACAAGAATAAGAGATATTACGATAATAATAATAGTTATAAGGATAAAATAAGAGTTATTACGATAATAATAATAGTTATAAGGATAAAAATAAGAGTTATTACGATAATAATAAAAGTTATAAGGATAAAAATAAGAGTTAATACGATAATAATAACAGAAATAAGGATAAAAATTAGAGTTATTACATAATAAAAATAGGAATATGGCTAAAAGTAATAGTTATAATCATAATAATAATAGTAATAAGGACAAAAATAAGAGTTATTACGTTAATAATAATAATTATAAGGATAAAAATAAGAGTTATTACGATAATAATAATAGTTATACGGATAAAAATAAGAGTTATTACGATAATAATAATAGTAATATGGATAAAAGTGGGAGTTAATACGATGATAAAATAGCAATAAGGACAAAAATAAGAGTTATTACGATAATGATAATAGTTATAAGGATAAGAATAAGAGTTATTACGATAATAGTAATAGAAATAAGGAATAAAATAAGCATTATTACATAATAAAGATAGGAATATGGTTGAAAGTAATAGTTATAATGATAATAATAACAGAAATAAGCATAGAAATAAGAGTTATTACGATAATAATAATGGAAATAAGGATAAAAATAAGAGTTATTACGTTAATAATAATAGTAATGAGGATAAAAGTAGGAGTTAATACGATGATAAAATAGGAATAACGACAAAAATAAGAGTTATTACATAATAAAAATAGGAATATGGCTAAAAGTAATAGTTATAATCATAATAATAATAGTAATAAGGACAAAAATAAGAGTTATTACGACAATAATAATAGTAATAAGGATGAAAGTAAGAGTTAATACGATGATAAAATAGGAATAAGGACAAAAATAAGAGTTATTACGATAATGATAATAGTTATAAGGATAAAAATAAGAGTTATTACGATAACAATAATAGAAATAAGGATAAAAATAAGAGTTATTACATAATAAAAATAGGAATATGGCTGAAAGTAATAGTTACAATCATAATAATAATAGTAATAAGGACAAAAATAAGAGTTATTACGATAATAATAATAGTAACAAGGGTAAAAGTAAGAGTTAATACGATTATAAAATAGGAATAAGGACAAAAATAAGAGTTATTACATAATAAAAATAGGAGTAAGGCTGAAAATAATGGTTATAATGATAATAATAATAGAAATAAGGATAAGAATAAGAGTTATTACGATAATAATGATAGTAATAAGGATAAAAGTAAGAGTTAATACGATGATAAAATAGGAATAAGGACAAAAATAAGAGTTATTACGATGATACAATAGGAATAAGGACAAGAACAAGAGCTATTACGATAATAATAATAGTTATAAGGATAAAAATAAGAGTTATTACGATAATAATAGTAGTAATAAGGATAAAAGTGGGAGTTAATACGATGATAAAATAGGAATAAGGACAAAAATAAGAGTTATTACGATAATGATAATAGTTATAAGGATAAGAATAAGAGTTATTACGATAATAATAATAGAAATAAGGATAAAAATAAGCATTATTACATAATAAAGATAGGAATATGGTTGAAAGTAATAGTTACAATGATAATAATAACAGAAATAAGGATAAAAATAAGAATTATTACGATAATAATAATAGAAATATGGATAAACGTAGGAGTCATTACATAATAAAAATAGGAATATGGCTGAAAGTAATAGTTATAATGATAATAATAACAGAAATAAGCATAAAAATAAGAGTTATTACGATAATAATAATGGAAATAAGGATAAAAATAAGAGTTATTACGTTAATAATAATAGTAATGAGGATAAAAGTAGGAGTTAATACGATCATAAAATAGGAATAAGGACAAAAATAAGAGTTATTACGATAATAATAATAGTAATAAGGATAAAAGTAAGAGTTAATACGATGATAAAATAGGAATAAGGACAAAAATAAGAGTTATTACGATAATAATAATAGTTATAAGGATAAAAATAAGAGTTATTACGATAATAATAATAGAAATACGGATAAAAATAAGCGTTATTACATAATAAAAATTGGAATATGGCTGAAAGTAGTAGTTATAATGATAATAATAACAGAAATAAGGATAATAATAAGAGTTATTACGATAATAATAATAGTTATAAGGATAAAAATAAGAGTTATTACATAATGAAAACAGGAATAAGGATGAAAATAATGGTTTAAATGACAATAATAATAGAAATAAGGATAAAAATAAGAGTTATTACGATAATAATAATAGTTATAAGGATAAAAATAGAGTTATTACGATAATAATAATAGAAATAAGGATAAAAATAAAAGTTATTACGACAATAAAAATAGGAATAAGGATAAAAATAAGAGTTGTTACGATAATAATAATAGTAATAAGGATGAAAATAAGAGTTATTACATAATAAAAATAGGAATAAGGCTGAAAATAATGGTTATAATGACAATAATAATAGAAGTAAGGATAAAAATAAGAGTTATGACGATAATAATAATAGTGATAAGGATAAAAATAAGAGTTATTACGATAATAAAAATAAGAATAGGGATAAAAATAAGAGTTACTACGATAATAATAATAGTAATGAGGATAAAAGTAGGAGTTAATACGATGATAAAATAGGAATAAGGACAAAAATGACAGTTATTACGATAATAATAATAGTTATAAGGATAAAAGTAAGAGTTATTACGATAATAATAATAGTTATAAGGATAAAAGTAAGAGTTATTACGATAATAATAATAGTTATAAGGATAAAAATAAGAGTTATTACGATAATAATAATAGTTATACGGATAAAAATAAGAGTTATTACGATAATAATAATAGTAATAAGGATAAAAGTGGGAGTTAATACGATGACAAAATAGGAATAAGGACAAAAATAAGAGTTATTACGATGATACAATAGGAATAAGGACAAGAACAAGAGCTATTACGATAATAATAATAGTTATAAGGATAAAAATAAGAGTTATTACGATAATAATAATAGAAATATGGATAAACGTAGGAGTCATTACATAATAAAAATAGGAATATGGCTGAAAGTAATAGTTATAATGATAATAATAACAGAAATAAGCATAAAAATAAGAGTTATTACGATAATAATAATGGAAATAAGGATAAAAATAAGAGTTATTACGTTAATAATAATAGTAATGAGGATAAAAGTAGGAGTTAATACGATCATAAAATAGGAATAAGGACAAAAATAAGAGTTATTACGATAATAATAATAGTAATAAGGATAAAAGTAAGAGTTAATACGATGATAAAATAGGAATAAGGACAAAAATAAGAGTTATTACGATAATAATAATAGTTATAAGGATAAAAATAAGAGTTATTACGATAATAATAATAGAAATGCGGATAAAAATAAGCGTTATTACATAATAAAAATTGGAATATGGCTGAAAGTAGTAGTTATAATGATAATAATAACAGAAATAAGGATAATAATAAGAGTTATTACGATAATAATAATAGTTATAAGGATAAAAATAAGAGTTATTACGATAATAATAATAGTAATAAGGATAAAAGTGGGAGTTAATACGATGATAAAATAGGAATAAGGACAAAAATAAGAGTTATTACGATAATAATAATAGTTATAAGGATAAAATAAGAGTTATTACGACAATAATAATAGTTATAAGGATAAAAATAAGAGTTATTACGATAATAATAATAGTTATAAGGATAAAAATAAGAGTTATTACGATAATGATAATAGTAATAAGGATAAAAGTGGGAGTTAATACGATGATAAAATAGGAATAAGGACAAAAATAAGAGTTATTACGATAATGATAATAGTTATAAGGATAAGAATAAGAGTTATTACGATAATAATAATAGAAATAAGGATAAAAATAAGCATTATTACATAATAAAAATAGGAATATGGCTGAAAGTAGTAGTTATAATGATAATAATAACAGAAATAAGGATAATAATAAGAGTTATTACGATAATAATAATAGTAATAAGGATAAAAGTGGGAGTTAATACGATGATAAAATAGGAATAAGGACAAGAATAAGAGATATTACGATAATAATAATAGTTATAAGGATAAAATAAGAGTTATTACGATAATAATAATAGTTATAAGGATAAAAATAAGAGTTATTACGATAATAAAAATAAGAATAGGGATAAAAATAAGAGTTACTACGATAATAATAATAGTAATGAGGATAAAAGTAGGAGTTAATACGATGATAAAATAGGAATAAGGACAAAAATGACAGTTATTACGATAATAATAATAGTTATAAGGATAAAAGTAAGAGTTATTACGATGATAATAATAGTTATAAGGATAAAAATAAGAGTTATTACGATAATAATAATAGTTATACGGATAAAAATAAGAGTTATTACGATAATAATAATAGTAATAAGGATAAAAGTGGGAGTTAATACGATGATAAAATAGCAATAAGGACAAAAATAAGAGTTATTACGAAAATGATAATAGTTATAAGGATAAGAATAAGAGTTATTACGATAATAGTAATAGAAATAAGGAATAAAATAAGCATTATTACATAATAAAGATAGGAATATGGTTGAAAGTAATAGTTATAATGATAATAATAACAGAAATACGGATAAAAATAAGAGTTATTACGATAATAATAATAGAAATATGGATAAACGTAGGAGTTATTACATAATAAAAATAGGAATATGGCTGAAAGTAGTAGTTATAATGATAATAATGACAGAAATAAGGATAATAATAAGAGTTATTACGATAATAATAATAGTTATAAGGATAAAAATAAGAGTTATTACATAATGAAAACAGGAATAAGGATGAAAATAATGGTTTAAATGACAATAATAATAGAAATAAGGATAAAAATAAGAGTTATTACGATAATAATAATAGTTATAAGGATAAAAATAGAGTTATTACGATAATAATAATAGAAATAAGGATAAAAATAAAAGTTATTACGACAATAAAAATAGGAATAAGGATAAAAATAAGAGTTGTTACGATAATAATAATAATAATAAGGATGAAAATAAGAGTTATTACATAATAAAAATAGGAATAAGGCTGAAAATAATGGTTATAATGACAATAATAACAGAAGTAAGGATAAAAATAAGAGTTATGACGATAATAATAATAGTGATAAGGATAAAAATAAGAGTAATTACGATAATAAAAATAAGAATAGGGATAAAAATAAGAGTTACTACGATAATAATAATAGTAATGAGGATAAAAGTAGGAGTTAATACGATGATAAAATAGGAATAAGGACAAAAATAAGAGTTATTACGATGATACAATAGGAATAAGGACAAGAACAAGAGCTATTACGATAATAATAATAGTTATAAGGATAAAAATAAGAGTTATTACGATAATAATAATAGAAATATGGATAAACGTAGGAGTCATTACATAATAAAAATAGGAATATGGCTGAAAGTAATAGTTATAATGATAATAATAACAGAAATAAGCATAAAAATAAGAGTTATTACGATAATAATAATGGAAATAAGGATAAAAATAAGAGTTATTACGTTAATAATAATAGTAATGAGGATAAAAGTAGGAGTTAATACGATCATAAAATAGGAATAAGGACAAAAATAAGAGTTATTACGATAATAATAATAGTAATAAGGATAAAAGTAAGAGTTAATACGATGATAAAATAGGAATAAGGACAAAAATAAGAGTTATTACGATAATAATAATAGTTATAAGGATAAAAATAAGAGTTATTACGATAATAATAATAGAAATGCGGATAAAAATAAGCGTTATTACATAATAAAAATTGGAATATGGCTGAAAGTAGTAGTTATAATGATAATAATAACAGAAATAAGGATAATAATAAGAGTTATTACGATAATAATAATAGTTATAAGGATAAAAATAAGAGTTATTACATAATGAAAACAGGAATAAGGATGAAAATAATGGTTTAAATGACAATAATAATAGAAATAAGGATAAAAATAAGAGTTATTACGATAATAATAATAGTTATAAGGATAAAAATAGAGTTATTACGATAATAATAATAGAAATAAGGATAAAAATAAAAGTTATTACGACAATAAAAATAGGAATAAGGATAAAAATAAGAGTTGTTACGATAATAATAATAGTAATAAGGATGAAAATAAGAGTTATTACATAATAAAAATAGGAATAAGGCTGAAAATAATGGTTATAATGACAATAATAATAGAAGTAAGGATAAAAATAAGAGTTATGACGATAATAATAATAGTGATAAGGATAAAAATAAGAGTTATTACGATAATAAAAATAAGAATAGGGATAAAAATAAGAGTTACTACGATAATAATAATAGTAATGAGGATAAAAGTAGGAGTTAATACGATGATAAAATAGGAATAAGGACAAAAATGACAGTTATTACGATAATAATAATAGTTATAAGGATAAAAGTAAGAGTTATTACGATAATAATAATAGTTATAAGGATAAAAATAAGAGTTATTACGATAATAATAATAGTTATACGGATAAAAATAAGAGTTATTACGATAATAATAATAGTAATAAGGATAAAAGTGGGAGTTAATACGATGATAAAATAGCAATAAGGACAAAAATAAGAGTTATTACGATAATGATAATAGTAATAAGGATAAAAGTAAGAGTTAATACGATGATAAAATAGGAATAAGGACAAAAATAAGAGTTATTACGATAATAATAATAGTTATAAGGATAAAAATAAGAGTTATTACGATAATAATAATAGAAATACGGATAAAAATAAGCGTTATTACATAATAAAAATTGGAATATGGCTGAAAGTAGTAGTTATAATGATAATAATAACAGAAATAAGGATAATAATAAGAGTTATTACGATAATAATAATAGTTATAAGGATAAAAATAAGAGTTATTACATAATGAAAACAGGAATAAGGATGAAAATAATGGTTTAAATGACAATAATAATAGAAATAAGGATAAAAATAAGAGTTATTACGATAATAATAATAGTTATAAGGATAAAAATAGAGTTATTACGATAATAATAATAGAAATAAGGATAAAAATAAAAGTTATTACGACAATAAAAATAGGAATAAGGATAAAAATAAGAGTTGTTACGATAATAATAATAGTAATAAGGATGAAAATAAGAGTTATTACATAATAAAAATAGGAATAAGGCTGAAAATAATGGTTATAATGACAATAATAATAGAAGTAAGGATAAAAATAAGAGTTATTACGATAATAAAAATAAGAATAGGGATAAAAATAAGAGTTACTACGATAATAATAATAGTAATGAGGATAAAAGTAGGAGTTAATACGATGATAAAATAGGAATAAGGACAAAAATGACAGTTATTACGATAATAATAATAGTTATAAGGATAAAAGTAAGAGTTATTACGATAATAATAATAGTTATAAGGATAAAAATAAGAGTTATTACGATAATAATAATAGTTATACGGATAAAAATAAGAGTTATTACGATAATAATAATAGTAATAAGGATAAAAGTGGGAGTTAATACGATGATAAAATAGCAATAAGGACAAAAATAAGAGTTATTACGATAATGATAATAGTTACAAGGATAAGAATAAGAGTTATTACGATAATAGTAATAGAAATAAGGAATAAAATAAGCATTATTACATAATAAAGATAGGAATATGGTTGAAAGTAATAGTTATAATGACAATAATAACAGAAATAAGGATAAAAATAAGAGTTATTACGATAATAATAATGGAAATAAGGATAAAAATAAGAGTTATTACGATAATAATAATAGTAATGAGGATAAAGGTAGGAGTTAATACGATGATAAAATAGGAATAAGGACAAAAATAAGAGTTATTACGATAATAATAATAGTAATAAGGATGAAAGTAAGAGTTAATACGATGATAAAATAGGAATAAGGAAAAAAATAAGAGTTATTACGATAATAGTAATAGTTATAAGGATAAAAATAAGAGTTACTACGATAATAATAATAGAAATAAGAATAAAAATAAGAGTTATTACGATAATAATAATAGTAATGAGGATAAAAGTAAGAGTTAATACGATGATAAAATAGGAATAAGGACAAAACTGAGAGTTATTACGATAATAATAAAAGCTATAAGGATAAAAATAAGTGTTACTACGATAATAATAATAGGAATAACGATAAAAATAAGAGTATTACATAATAAAAATAGGAATATGGCTGAAAGTAATAGTTATAATGATAATAATAACAGAAATAAGGATAAAAATAAGAGTTATTACGATAATAATAATAGTAATAAGGATAAAAGTGGGAGTTAATACGATGATAAAATAGGAATAAGGACAAGAATAAGAGTTATTACGATAATAATAATAGGTGTAAGTAAAAAATAAGAGTTATTACGATAATAATAATAGTTATAAGGATAAAAATAAGAGTTATTACGATAATAATAATAGTTATAAGGATAAAAATAAGAGGTACTACGATAATAATAATAGAAATAAGGATGAAAATAATAGTTATTACATAATAAAAATAGGAATATGGCTAAAAGTAATAGTTATAATCATAATAATAATAGTAATAAGGACAAAAATAAGAGTTATTACGATAATAATGATAGCAATAAGGATAAAAGTAACAGTTAATACGATGATAAAATAGGAATAAGGACAAAAATAAGAGTTACTACGATGATACAATAGGAATAAGGACAAGAACAAGAGCTATTACGATAATAATAATAGTTATAAGGATAAAAATAAGAGTTATTACAAAGAATAATAATAGTAATAAGGATAAAAGTGGGAGTTAATACGATGATAAAATAGGAATAAGGACAAGAATAAGAGTTATTACGATAATACTAATAGGTATAAGTAAAAAATAAGAGTTATTACGATAATAATAATAGTTATAAGGATAAAAATAAGAGTTATTACGATAATAATAATAGTTATAAGGATAAAAATAAGAGGTACTACGATAATAATAATAGAAATAAGGATGAAAATAATAGTTATTACATAATAAAAATAGGAATATGGCTAAAAGTAATAGTTATAATCATAATAATAATAGTAATAAGGACAAAAATAAGAGTTATTACGATAATAATGATAGCAATAAGGATAAAAGTAACAGTTAATACGATGATAAAATAGCAATAAGGACAAAAATAAGAGTTATTACGATGATACAATAGGAATAAGGACAAGAACAAGAGCTATTACGATAATAATAATAGAAATAAGGATAAAAATAAGCATTATTACATAATAAAAATAGGAATATGGCTGAAAGTAGTAGTTATAATGATAATAATAACAGAAATAAGGATAATAATAAGAGTTATTACGATAATAATAATAGTAATAAGGATAAAAGTGGGAGTTAATACGATGATAAAATAGGAATAAGGACAAGAATAAGAGATATTACGATAATAATAATAGTTATAAGGATAAAATAAGAGTTATTACGATAATAATAATAGTTATAAGGATAAAAATAAGAGTTATTACGATAATAAAAATAAGAATAGGGATAAAAATAAGAGTTACTACGATAATAATAATAGTAATGAGGATAAAAGTAGGAGTTAATACGATGATAAAATAGGAATAAGGACAAAAATGACAGTTATTACGATAATAATAATAGTTATAAGGATAAAAGTAAGAGTTATTACGATGATAATAATAGTTATAAGGATAAAAATAAGAGTTATTACGATAATAATAATAGTTATACGGATAAAAATAAGAGTTATTACGATAATAATAATAGTAATAAGGATAAAAGTGGGAGTTAATACGATGATAAAATAGCAATAAGGACAAAAATAAGAGTTATTACGAAAATGATAATAGTTATAAGGATAAGAATAAGAGTTATTACGATAATAGTAATAGAAATAAGGAATAAAATAAGCATTATTACATAATAAAGATAGGAATATGGTTGAAAGTAATAGTTATAATGATAATAATAACAGAAATACGGATAAAAATAAGAGTTATTACGATAATAATAATAGAAATATGGATAAACGTAGGAGTTATTACATAATAAAAATAGGAATATGGCTGAAAGTAGTAGTTATAATGATAATAATGACAGAAATAAGGATAATAATAAGAGTTATTACGATAATAATAATAGTTATAAGGATAAAAATAGAGTTATTACGATAATAATAATAGAAATAAGGATAAAAATAAAAGTTATTACGACAATAAAAATAGGAATAAGGATAAAAATAAGAGTTGTTACGATAATAATAATAGTAATAAGGATGAAAATAAGAGTTATTACATAATAAAAATAGGAATAAGGCTGATAATAATGGTTATAATGACAATAATAATAGAAGTAAGGATAAAAATAAGAGTTATGACGATAATAATAATAGTGATAAGGATAAAAATAAGAGTTATTACGATAATAAAAATAAGAATAGGGATAAAAATAAGAGTTACTACGATAATAATAATAGTAATGAGGATAAAAGTAGGAGTTAATACGATGATAAAATAGGAATAAGGACAAAAATGACAGTTATTACGATAATAATAATAGTTATAAGGATAAAAGTAAGAGTTATTACGATAATAATAATAGTTATAAGGATAAAAATAAGAGTTATTACGATAATAATAATAGTTATACGGATAAAAATAAGAGTTATTACGATAATAATAATAGTAATAAGGATAAAAGTGGGAGTTAATACGATGATAAAATAGCAATAAGGACAAAAATAAGAGTTATTACGATGATACAATAGGAATAAGGACAAGAACAAGAGCTATTACGATAATAATAATAGTTATAAGGATAAAAATAAGAGTTATTACGATAATAATAATAGAAATATGGATAAACGTAGGAGTCATTACATAATAAAAATAGGCATATGGCTGAAAGTAATAGTTATAATGATAATAATAACAGAAATAAGCATAAAAATAAGAGTTATTACGATAATAATAATGGAAATAAGGATAAAAATAAGAGTTATTACGTTAATAATAATAGTAATGAGGATAAAAGTAGGAGTTAATACGATCATAAAATAGGAATAAGGACAAAAATAAGAGTTATTACGATAATAATAATAGTAATAAGGATAAAAGTAAGAGTTAATACGATGATAAAATAGGAATAAGGACAAAAATAAGAGTTATTACGATAATAATAATAGTTATAAGGATAAAAATAAGAGTTATTACGATAATAATAATAGAAATGCGGATAAAAATAAGCGTTATTACATAATAAAAATTGGAATATGGCTGAAAGTAGTAGTTATAATGATAATAATAACAGAAATAAGGATAATAATAAGAGTTATTACGATAATAATAATAGTTATAAGGATAAAAATAAGAGTTATTACATAATGAAAACAGGAATAAGGATGAAAATAATGGTTTAAATGACAATAATAATAGAAATAAGGATAAAAATAAGAGTTATTACGATAATAATAATAGTTATAAGGATAAAAATAGAGTTATTACGATAATAATAATAGAAATAAGGATAAAAATAAAAGTTATTACGACAATAAAAATAGGAATAAGGATAAAAATAAGAGTTGTTACGATAATAATAATAGTAATAAGGATGAAAATAAGAGTTATTACATAATAAAAATAGGAATAAGGCTGATAATAATGGTTATAATGACAATAATAATAGAAGTAAGGATAAAAATAAGAGTTATGACGATAATAATAATAGTGATAAGGATAAAAATAAGAGTTATTACGATAATAAAAATAAGAATAGGGATAAAAATAAGAGTTACTACGATAATAATAATAGTAATGAGGATAAAAGTAGGAGTTAATACGATGATAAAATAGGAATAAGGACAAAAATGACAGTTATTACGATAATAATAATAGTTATAAGGATAAAAGTAAGAGTTATTACGATAATAATAATAGTTATAAGGATAAAAATAAGAGTTATTACGATAATAATAATAGTTATACGGATAAAAATAAGAGTTATTACGATAATAATAATAGTAATAAGGATAAAAGTGGGAGTTAATACGATGATAAAATAGCAATAAGGACAAAAATAAGAGTTATTACGATAATGATAATAGTTACAAGGATAAGAATAAGAGTTATTACGATAATAGTAATAGAAATAAGGAATAAAATAAGCATTATTACATAATAAAGATAGGAATATGGTTGAAAGTAATAGTTATAATGACAATAATAACAGAAATAAGGATAAAAATAAGAGTTATTACGATAATAATAATGGAAATAAGGATAAAAATAAGAGTTATTACGATAATAATAATAGTAATGAGGATAAAGGTAGGAGTTAATACGATGATAAAATAGGAATAAGGACAAAAATAAGAGTTATTACGATAATAATAATAGTAATAAGGATGAAAGTAAGAGTTAATACGATGATAAAATAGGAATAAGGAAAAAAATAAGAGTTATTACGATAATAGTAATAGTTATAAGGATAAAAATAAGAGTTACTACGATAATAATAATAGAAATAAGAATAAAAATAAGAGTTATTACGATAATAATAATAGTAATGAGGATAAAAGTAAGAGTTAATACGATGATAAAATAGGAATAAGGACAAAACTGAGAGTTATTACGATAATAATAAAAGCTATAAGGATAAAAATAAGTGTTACTACGATAATAATAATAGGAATAACGATAAAAATAAGAGTATTACATAATAAAAATAGGAATATGGCTGAAAGTAATAGTTATAATGATAATAATAACAGAAATAAGGATAAAAATAAGAGTTATTACGATAATAATAATAGTAATAAGGATAAAAGTAAGAGTTAATACGATGATAAAATAGGAATAAGGACAAAAATAAGAGTTATTACGATGATACAATAGGAATAAGGACAAGAACAAGAGCTATTACGATAATAATAATAGTTATAAGGATAAAAATAAGAGTTATTACGAAGAATAATAATAGTAATAAGGATAAAAGTGGGAGTTAATACGATGATAAAATAGGAATAAGGACAAGAATAAGAGTTATTACGATAATACCAATAGGTATAAGTAAAAAATAAGAGTTATTACGATAATAATAATAGTTATAAGGATAAAAATAAGAGTTATTACGATAATAATAATAGTTATAAGGATAAAAATAAGAGGTACTACGATAATAATAATAGAAATAAGGATGAAAATAATAGTTATTACATAATAAAAATAGGAATATGGCTAAAAGTAATAGTTATAATCATAATAATAATAGTAATAAGGACAAAAATAAGAGTTATTACGATAATAATGATAGTAATAAGGATAAAAGTAAGAGTTAATACGATGATAAAATAGCAATAAGGACAAAAATAAGAGTTATTACGATGATACAATAGGAATAAGGACAAGAACAAGAGCTATTACGATAATAATAATAGTTATAAGGATAAAAATAAGAGTTATTACGATAATAATAATAGTAATAAGGATAAAAGTGGGAGTTAATACGATGATAAAATAGGAATAAGGACAAAAATAATTGTTATTACGATAATGATAATAGTTATAAGGATAGGAATAAGAGTTATTACGATAATAATAATAGAAATAAGGATAAAAATAAGCATTATTACATAATAAAGATAGGAATATGGTTGAAAGTAATAGTTATAATCATAATAATAACAGAAATAAGGATAAAAATAAGAGTTATTACGATAATAATAATAGAAATATGGATAAACGTAGGAGTTATTACATAATAAAAATAGGAATATGGCTGAAAGTAATAGTTATAATGATAATAATAACAGAAATAAGCATAAAAATAAGAGTTATTACGATAATAATAATGGAAATAAGGATAAAAATAAGAGTTATTACGTTAATAATAATAGTAATGAGGATAAAGGTAGGAGTTAATACGATGATAAAATAGGAATAAGGACAAAAATAAGAGTTATTACGATGATACAATAGGAATAAGGACAAGAACAAGAGCTATTACGATAATAATAATAGTTATAAGGATAAAAATAAGAGTTATTACAAAGAATAATAATAGTAATAAGGATAAAAGTGGGAGTTAATACGATGATAAAATAGGAATAAGGACAAGAATAAGAGTTATTACGATAATACTAATAGGTATAAGTAAAAAATAAGAGTTATTACGATAATAATAATAGTTATAAGGATAAAAATAAGAGTTATTACGATAATAATAATAGTTATAAGGATAAAAATAAGAGGTACTACGATAATAATAATAGAAATAAGGATGAAAATAATAGTTATTACATAATAAAAATAGGAATATGGCTAAAAGTAATAGTTATAATCATAATAATAATAGTAATAAGGACAAAAATAAGAGTTATTACGATAATAATGATAGCAATAAGGATAAAAGTAACAGTTAATACGATGATAAAATAGCAATAAGGACAAAAATAAGAGTTATTACGATGATACAATAGGAATAAGGACAAGAACAAGAGCTATTACGATAATAATAATAGAAATAAGGATAAAAATAAGCATTATTACATAATAAAAATAGGAATATGGCTGAAAGTAGTAGTTATAATGATAATAATAACAGAAATAAGGATAATAATAAGAGTTATTACGATAATAATAATAGTAATAAGGATAAAAGTGGGAGTTAATACGATGATAAAATAGGAATAAGGACAAGAATAAGAGATATTACGATAATAATAATAGTTATAAGGATAAAATAAGAGTTATTACGATAATAATAATAGTTATAAGGATAAAAATAAGAGTTATTACGATAATAAAAATAAGAATAGGGATAAAAATAAGAGTTACTACGATAATAATAATAGTAATGAGGATAAAAGTAGGAGTTAATACGATGATAAAATAGGAATAAGGACAAAAATGACAGTTATTACGATAATAATAATAGTTATAAGGATAAAAGTAAGAGTTATTACGATGATAATAATAGTTATAAGGATAAAAATAAGAGTTATTACGATAATAATAATAGTTATACGGATAAAAATAAGAGTTATTACGATAATAATAATAGTAATAAGGATAAAAGTGGGAGTTAATACGATGATAAAATAGCAATAAGGACAAAAATAAGAGTTATTACGAAAATGATAATAGTTATAAGGATAAGAATAAGAGTTATTACGATAATAGTAATAGAAATAAGGAATAAAATAAGCATTATTACATAATAAAGATAGGAATATGGTTGAAAGTAATAGTTATAATGATAATAATAACAGAAATACGGATAAAAATAAGAGTTATTACGATAATAATAATAGAAATATGGATAAACGTAGGAGTTATTACATAATAAAAATAGGAATATGGCTGAAAGTAGTAGTTATAATGATAATAATGACAGAAATAAGGATAATAATAAGAGTTATTACGATAATAATAATAGTTATAAGGATAAAAATAAGAGTTATTACATAATGAAAACAGGAATAAGGATGAAAATAATGGTTTAAATGACAATAATAATAGAAATAAGGATAAAAATAAGAGTTATTACGATAATAATAATAGTTATAAGGATAAAAATAGAGTTATTACGATAATAATAATAGAAATAAGGATAAAAATAAAAGTTATTACGACAATAAAAATAGGAATAAGGATAAAAATAAGAGTTGTTACGATAATAATAATAATAATAATAAGGATGAAAATAAGAGTTATTACATAATAAAAATAGGAATAAGGCTGAAAATAATGGTTATAATGACAATAATAACAGAAGTAAGGATAAAAATAAGAGTTATGACGATAATAATAATAGTGATAAGGATAAAAATAAGAGTAATTACGATAATAAAAATAAGAATAGGGATAAAAATAAGAGTTACTACGATAATAATAATAGTAATGAGGATAAAAGTAGGAGTTAATACGATGATAAAATAGGAATAAGGACAAAAATGACAGTTATTACGATAATAATAATAGTTATAAGGATAAAAGTAAGAGTTATTACGATAATAATAATAGTTATAAGGATAAAAATAAGAGTTATTACGATAATAATAATAGTTATACGGATAAAAATAAGAGTTATTACGATAATAATAATAGTAATAAGGATAAAAGTGGGAGTTAATACGATGATAAAATAGGAATAAGGACAAAAATAAGAGTTATTACGATGATACAATAGGAATAAGGACAAGAACAAGAGCTATTACGATAATAATAATAGTTATAAGGATAAAAATAAGAGTTATTACGATAATAATAATAGAAATATGGATAAACGTAGGAGTCATTACATAATAAAAATAGGAATATGGCTGAAAGTAATAGTTATAATGATAATAATAACAGAAATAAGCATAAAAATAAGAGTTATTACGACAATAATAATGGAAATAAGGATAAAAATAAGAGTTATTACGTTAATAATAATAGTAATGAGGATAAAAGTAGGAGTTAATACGATCATAAGATAGGAATAAGGACAAAAATAAGAGTTATTACGATAATAATAATAGTAATAAGGATAAAAGTAAGAGTTAATACGATGATAAAATAGGAATAAGGACAAAAATAAGAGTTATTACGATAATAATAATAGTTATAAGGATAAAAATAAGAGTTATTACGATAATAATAATAGAAATGCGGATAAAAATAAGCGTTATTACATAATAAAAATTGGAATATGGCTGAAAGTAGTAGTTATAATGATAATAATAACAGAAATAAGGATAATAATAAGAGTTATTACGATAATAATAATAGTTATAAGGATAAAAATAAGAGTTATTACATAATGAAAACAGGAATAAGGATGAAAATAATGGTTTAAATGACAATAATAATAGAAATAAGGATAAAAATAAGAGTTATTACGATAATAATAATAGTTATAAGGATAAAAATAGAGTTATTACGATAATAATAATAGAAATAAGGATAAAAATAAAAGTTATTACGACAATAAAAATAGGAATAAGGATAAAAATAAGAGTTGTTACGATAATAATAATAGTAATAAGGATGAAAATAAGAGTTATTACATAATAAAAATAGGAATAAGGCTGAAAATAATGGTTATAATGACAATAATAATAGAAGTAAGGATAAAAATAAGAGTTATGACGATAATAATAATAGTGATAAGGATAAAAATAAGAGTTATTACGATAATAAAAATAAGAATAGGGATAAAAATAAGAGTTACTACGATAATAATAATAGTAATGAGGATAAAAGTAGGAGTTAATACGATGATAAAATAGGAATAAGGACAAAAATGACAGTTATTACGATAATAATAATAGTTATAAGGATAAAAGTAAGAGTTATTACGATAATAATAATAGTTATAAGGATAAAAATAAGAGTTATTACGATAATAATAATAGTTATACGGATAAAAATAAGAGTTATTACGATAATAATAATAGTAATAAGGATAAAAGTGGGAGTTAATACGATGATAAAATAGCAATAAGGACAAAAATAAGAGTTATTACGATAATGATAATAGTAATAAGGATAAAAGTAAGAGTTAATACGATGATAAAATAGGAATAAGGACAAAAATAAGAGTTATTACGATAATAATAATAGTTATAAGGATAAAAATAAGAGTTATTACGATAATAATAATAGAAATACGGATAAAAATAAGCGTTATTACATAATAAAAATTGGAATATGGCTGAAAGTAGTAGTTATAATGATAATAATAACAGAAATAAGGATAATAATAAGAGTTATTACGATAATAATAATAGTTATAAGGATAAAAATAAGAGTTATTACATAATGAAAACAGGAATAAGGATGAAAATAATGGTTTAAATGACAATAATAATAGAAATAAGGATAAAAATAAGAGTTATTACGATAATAATAATAGTTATAAGGATAAAAATAGAGTTATTACGATAATAATAATAGAAATAAGGATAAAAATAAAAGTTATTACGACAATAAAAATAGGAATAAGGATAAAAATAAGAGTTGTTACGATAATAATAATAGTAATAAGGATGAAAATAAGAGTTATTACATAATAAAAATAGGAATAAGGCTGATAATAATGGTTATAATGACAATAATAATAGAAGTAAGGATAAAAATAAGAGTTATGACGATAATAATAATAGTGATAAGGATAAAAATAAGAGTTATTACGATAATAAAAATAAGAATAGGGATAAAAATAAGAGTTACTACGATAATAATAATAGTAATGAGGATAAAAGTAGGAGTTAATACGATGATAAAATAGGAATAAGGACAAAAATGACAGTTATTACGATAATAATAATAGTTATAAGGATAAAAGTAAGAGTTATTACGATAATAATAATAGTTATAAGGATAAAGATAAGAGTTATTACGATAATAATAATAGTTATACGGATAAAAATAAGAGTTATTACGATAATAATAATAGTAATAAGGATAAAAGTGGGAGTTAATACGATGATAAAATAGCAATAAGGACAAAAATAAGAGTTATTACGATGATACAATAGGAATAAGGACAAGAACAAGAGCTATTACGATAATAATAATAGTTATAAGGATAAAAATAAGAGTTATTACGATAATAATAATAGAAATATGGATAAACGTAGGAGTCATTACATAATAAAAATAGGAATATGGCTGAAAGTAATAGTTATAATGATAATAATAACAGAAATAAGCATAAAAATAAGAGTTATTACGATAATAATAATGGAAATAAGGATAAAAATAAGAGTTATTACGTTAATAATAATAGTAATGAGGATAAAAGTAGGAGTTAATACGATCATAAAATAGGAATAAGGACAAAAATAAGAGTTATTACGATAATAATAATAGTAATAAGGATAAAAGTAAGAGTTAATACGATGATAAAATAGGAATAAGGACAAAAATAAGAGTTATTACGATAATAATAATAGTTATAAGGATAAAAATAAGAGTTATTACGATAATAATAATAGAAATGCGGATAAAAATAAGCGTTATTACATAATAAAAATTGGAATATGGCTGAAAGTAGTAGTTATAATGATAATAATAACAGAAATAAGGATAATAATAAGAGTTATTGCGATAATAATAATAGTTATAAGGATAAAAATAAGAGTTATTACATAATGAAAACAGGAATAAGGATGAAAATAATGGTTTAAATGACAATAATAATAGAAATAAGGATAAAAATAAGAGTTATTACGATAATAATAATAGTTATAAGGATAAAAATAGAGTTATTACGATAATAATAATAGAAATAAGGATAAAAATAAAAGTTATTACGACAATAAAAATAGGAATAAGGATAAAAATAAGAGTTGTTACGATAATAATAATAGTAATAAGGATGAAAATAAGAGTTATTACATAATAAAAATAGGAATAAGGCTGATAATAATGGTTATAATGACAATAATAATAGAAGTAAGGATAAAAATAAGAGTTATGACGATAATAATAATAGTGATAAGGATAAAAATAAGAGTTATTACGATAATAAAAATAAGAATAGGGATAAAAATAAGAGTTACTACGATAATAATAATAGTAATGAGGATAAAAGTAGGAGTTAATACGATGATAAAATAGGAATAAGGACAAAAATGACAGTTATTACGATAATAATAATAGTTATAAGGATAAAAGTAAGAGTTATTACGATAATAATAATAGTTATAAGGATAAAAATAAGAGTTATTACGATAATAATAATAGTTATACGGATAAAAATAAGAGTTATTACGATAATAATAATAGTAATAAGGATAAAAGTGGGAGTTAATACGATGATAAAATAGCAATAAGGACAAAAATAAGAGTTATTACGATGATACAATAGGAATAAGGACAAGAACAAGAGCTATTACGATAATAATAATAGTTATAAGGATAAAAATAAGAGTTATTACGATAATAATAATAGAAATATGGATAAACGTAGGAGTCATTACATAATAAAAATAGGAATATGGCTGAAAGTAATAGTTATAATGATAATAATAACAGAAATAAGCATAAAAATAAGAGTTATTACGATAATAATAATGGAAATAAGTATAAAAATAAGAGTTATTACGTTAATAATAATAGTAATGAGGATAAAAGTAGGAGTTAATACGATCATAAAATAGGAATAAGGACAAAAATAAGAGTTATTACGATAATAATAATAGTAATAAGGATAAAAGTAAGAGTTAATACGATGATAAAATAGGAATAAGGACAAAAATAAGAGTTATTACGATAATAATAATAGTTATAAGGATAAAAATAAGAGTTATTACGATAATAATAATAGAAATGCGGATAAAAATAAGCGTTATTACATAATAAAAATTGGAATATGGCTGAAAGTAGTAGTTATAATGATAATAATAACAGAAATAAGGATAATAATAAGAGTTATTACGATAATAATAATAGTTATAAGGATAAAAATAAGAGTTATTACATAATGAAAACAGGAATAAGGATGAAAATAATGGTTTAAATGACAATAATAATATAAATAAGTATAAAAATAAGAGTTATTACGATAATAATAATAGTTATAAGGATAAAAATAGAGTTATTACGATAATAATAATAGAAATAAGGATAAAAATAAAAGTTATTACGACAATAAAAATAGGAATAAGGATAAAAATAAGAGTTGTTACGATAATAATAATAGTAATAAGGATGAAAATAAGAGTTATTACATAATAAAAATAGGAATAAGGCTGAAAATAATGGTTATAATGACAATAATAATAGAAGTAAGGATAAAAATAAGAGTTATGACGATAATAATAATAGTGATAAGGATAAAAATAAGAGTTATTACGATAATAAAAATAAGAATAGGGATAAAAATAAGAGTTACTACGATAATAATAATAGTAATGAGGATAAAAGTAGGAGTTAATACGATGATAAAATAGGAATAAGGACAAAAATGACAGTTATTACGATAATAATAATAGTTATAAGGATAAAAGTAAGAGTTATTACGATAATAATAATAGTTATAAGGATAAAAATAAGAGTTATTACGATAATAATAATAGTTATACGGATAAAAATAAGAGTTATTACGATAATAATAATAGTAATAAGGATAAAAGTGGGAGTTAATACGATGATAAAATAGCAATAAGGACAAAAATAAGAGTTATTACGATAATGATAATAGTAATAAGGATAAAAGTAAGAGTTAATACGATGATAAAATAGGAATAAGGACAAAAATAAGAGTTATTACGATAATAATAATAGTTATAAGGATAAAAATAAGAGTTATTACGATAATAATAATAGAAATACGGATAAAAATAAGCGTTATTACATAATAAAAATTGGAATATGGCTGAAAGTAGTAGTTATAATGATAATAATAACAGAAATAAGGATAATAATAAGAGTTATTACGATAATAATAATAGTTATAAGGATAAAAATAAGAGTTATTACATAATGAAAACAGGAATAAGGATGAAAATAATGGTTTAAATGACAATAATAATAGAAATAAGGATAAAAATAAGAGTTATTACGATAATAATAATAGTTATAAGGATAAAAATAGAGTTATTACGATAATAATAATAGAAATAAGGATAAAAATAAAAGTTATTACGACAATAAAAATAGGAATAAGGATAAAAATAAGAGTTGTTACGATAATAATAATAGTAATAAGGATGAAAATAAGAGTTATTACATAATAAAAATAGGAATAAGGCTGATAATAATGGTTATAATGACAATAATAATAGAAGTAAGGATAAAAATAAGAGTTATGACGATAATAATAATAGTGATAAGGATAAAAATAAGAGTTATTACGATAATAAAAATAAGAATAGGGATAAAAATAAGAGTTACTACGATAATAATAATAGTAATGAGGATAAAAGTAGGAGTTAATACGATGATAAAATAGGAATAAGGACAAAAATGACAGTTATTACGATAATAATAATAGTTATAAGGATAAAAGTAAGAGTTATTACGATAATAATAATAGTTATAAGGATAAAAATAAGAGTTATTACGATAATAATAATAGTTATACGGATAAAAATAAGAGTTATTACGATAATAATAATAGTAATAAGGGTAAAAGTGGGAGTTAATACGATGATAAAATAGCAATAAGGACAAAAATAAGAGTTATTACGATAATGATAATAGTTACAAGGATAAGAATAAGAGTTATTACGATAATAGTAATAGAAATAAGGAATAAAATAAGCATTATTACATAATAAAGATAGGAATATGGTTGAAAGTAATAGTTATAATGACAATAATAACAGAAATAAGGATAAAAATAAGAGTTATTACGATAATAATAATAGAAATATGGATAAACGTAGGAGTTATTACATAATAAAAATAAGAATATGGCTGAAAGTAATAGTTATAATGATAATAATAACAGAAATAAGCATAGAAATAAGAGTTATTACGATAATAATAATGGAAATAAGGATAAAAATAAGAGTTATTACGATAATAATAATAGTAATGAGGATAAAGGTAGGAGTTAATACGATGATAAAATAGGAATAAGGACAAAAATAAGAGTTATTACGATAATAATAATAGTAATAAGGATGAAAGTAAGAGTTAATACGATGATAAAATAGGAATAAGGAAAAAAATAAGAGTTATTACGATAATAATAATAGTTATAAGGATAAAAATACGAGTTATTACGATAACAATAATAGAAATAAGGATAAAAATAAGAGTTATGACATAATAAAAATAGGAATATGGCTGAAAGTAATAGTTACAATCATAATAATAATAGTAATAAGGACAAAAATAAGAGTTATTACGATAATAATAATAGTAATAAGGATAAAAGTAAGAGTTAATACGATGATAAAATAGGAATAAGGACAAAAATAAGAGTTATTACGATGATACAATAGGAATAAGGACAAGAATAAGAGTTATTACGATAATAGTAATAGTTATAAGGATAAAAATAAGAGTTACTACGATAATAATAATAGAAATAAGAATAAAAATAAGAGTTATTACGATAATAATAATAGTAATGAGGATAAAAGTAAGAGTTAATACGATGATAAAATAGGAATAAGGACAAAACTGAGAGTTATTACGATAATAATAAAAGCTATAAGGATAAAAATAAGTGTTACTACGATAATAATAATAGGAATAACGATAAAAATAAGAGTATTACATAATAAAAATAGGAATATGGCTGAAAGTAATAGTTATAATGATAATAATAACAGAAATAAGGATAAAAATAAGAGTTATTACGATAATAATAATAGTAATAAGGATAAAAGTGGGAGTTAATACGATGATAAAATAGGAATAAGGACAAGAATAAGAGTTATTACGATAATAATAATAGGTGTAAGTAAAAAATAAGAGTTATTACGATAATAATAATAGTTATAAGGATAAAAATAAGAGTTATTACGATAATAATAATAGTTATAAGGATAAAAATAAGAGGTACTACGATAATAATAATAGAAATAAGGATGAAAATAATAGTTATTACATAATAAAAATAGGAATATGGCTAAAAGTAATAGTTATAATCATAATAATAATAGTAATAAGGACAAAAATAAGAGTTATTACGATAATAATGATAGTAATAAGGATAAAAGTAAGAGTTAATACGATGATAAAATAGGAATAAGGACAAAAATAAGAGTTATTACGATGATACAATAGGAATAAGGACAAGAACAAGAGCTATTACGATAATAATAATAGTTATAAGGATAAAAATAAGAGTTATTACGATAATAATAATAGTAATAAGGATAAAAGTGGGAGTTAATACGATGATAAAATAGGAATAAGGACAAAAATAATTGTTATTACGATAATGATAATAGTTATAAGGATAGGAATAAGAGTTATTACGATAATAATAATAGAAATAAGGATAAAAATAAGCATTATTACATAATAAAGATAGGAATATGGTTGAAAGTAATAGTTATAATCATAATAATAACAGAAATAAGGATAAAAATAAGAGTTATTACGATAATAATAATAGAAATATGGATAAACGTAGGAGTTATTACATAATAAAAATAGGAATATGGCTGAAAGTAATAGTTATAATGATAATAATAACAGAAATAAGGATAATAATAAGAGTTATTACGATAATAATAATAGTAATAAGGATAAAAGTGGAGTTAATACGATGATAAAATAGGAATAAGGACAAGAATAAGAGTTATTACGATAATAATAATAGGTATAAGTAAAAAATAAGAGTTATTACGATAATAATAATAGTTATAAGGATAAAAATAAGAGTTATTACGATAATAATAATAGTTATTAGGATAAAAATAAGAGGTACTACGATAATAATAATAGAAATAAGGATGAAAATAAGAGTTATTACATAATAAAAATAGGAATATGGCTAAAAGTAATAGTTATAATCATAATAATAATAGTAATAAGGATAAAAATAAGAGTTACTACGATAATAATAATAGAAATAAGAATAAAAATAAGAGTTATTACGATAATAATAATAGTAATGAGGATAAAAGTAAGAGTTAATACGATGATAAAATAGGAATAAGGACAAAACTGAGAGTTATTACGATAATAATAAAAGCTATAAGGATAAAAATAAGAGTTACTACGATAATAATAATAGAAATAACGATAAAAATAAGAGTATTACATAATAAAAATAGGAATATGGCTGAAAGTAATAGTTATAATGATAATAATAACAGAAATAAGGATAAAAATAAGAGTTATTACGATAATAATAATAGTAATAAGGATAAAAGTAAGAGTTAATACGATGATAAAATAGGAATAAGTACAAAAATAAGAGTTATTACGATAATAATAATAGTTATAAGGATAAAAATAAGAGTTATTACGATAATAATAATAGAAATAAGGATGAAAATAAGCGTTATTACATAATAAAAATAGGAATATGGCTGAAAGTAGTAGTTATAATGATAATAATAACAGAAATAAGGATAATAATAAGAGTTATTACGAAGAATAATAATAGTAATAAGGATAAAAGTGGGAGTTAATACGATGATAAAATAGGAATAAGGACAAGAATAAGAGTTATTACGATAATACTAATAGGTATAAGTAAAAAATAAGAGTTATTACGATAATAATAATAGTTATAAGGATAAAAATAAGAGTTATTACGATAATAATAATAGTTATAAGGATAAAAATAAGAGGTACTACGATAATAATAATAGAAATAAGGATGAAAATAATAGTTATTACATAATAAAAATAGGAATATGGCTAAAAGTAATAGTTATAATCATAATAATAATAGTAATAAGGACAAAAATAAGAGTTATTACGATAATAATGATAGTAATAAGGATAAAAGTAAGAGTTAATACGATGATAAAATAGGAATAAGGACAAAAATAAGAGTTATTACGATGATACAATAGGAATAAGGACAAGAACAAGAGCTATTACGATAATAATAATAGTTATAAGGATAAAAATAAGAGTTATTACGATAATAATAATAGTAATAAGGATAAAAGTGGGAGTTAATACGATGATAAAATAGGAATAAGGACAAAAATAATTGTTATTACGATAATGATAATAGTTATAAGGATAAGAATAAGAGTTATTACGATAATAATAATAGAAATAAGGATAAAAATAAGCATTATTTCATAATAAAGATAGGAATATGGTTGAAAGTAATAGTTATAATCATAATAATAACAGAAATAAGGATAAAAATAAGAGTTATTACGATAATAATAACAGAAATATGGATAAACGTAGGAGTTATTACATAATAAAAATAGGAATATGGCTGAAAGTAGTAGTTACAATCATAATAATAATAGTAATAAGGACAAAAATAAGAGTTATTACGATAATAATAATAGTAATAAGGATAAAAGTAAGAGTTAATACGATGATAAAATAGGAATAAGGACAAAAATAAGAGTTATTACGATGATACAATAGGAATAAGGACAAGAATAAGAGTTATTACGATAATAGTAATAGTTATAAGGATAAAAATAAGAGTTACTACGATAATAATAATAGAAATAAGAATAAAAATAAGAGTTATTACGATAATAATAATAGTAATGAGGATAAAAGTAAGAGTTAATACGATGATAAAATAGGAATAAGGACAAAACTGAGAGTTATTACGATAATAATAAAAGCTATAAGGATAAAAATAAGTGTTACTACGATAATAATAATAGGAATAACGATAAAAATAAGAGTATTACATAATAAAAATAGGAATATGGCTGAAAGTAATAGTTATAATGATAATAATAACAGAAATAAGGATAAAAATAAGAGTTATTACAATAATAATAATAGTAATAAGGATAAAAGTGGGAGTTAATACGATGATAAAATAGGAATAAGGACAAGAATAAGAGTTATTACGATAATAATAATAGGTGTAAGTAAAAAATAAGAGTTATTACGATAATAATAATAGTTATAAGGATAAAAATAAGAGTTATTACGATAATAATAATAGTTATAAGGATAAAAATAAGAGGTACTACGATAATAATAATAGAAATAAGGATGAAAATAATAGTTATTACATAATAAAAATAGGAATATGGCTAAAAGTAATAGTTATAATCATAATAATAATAGTAATAAGGACAAAAATAAGAGTTATTACGATAATAATGATAGTAATAAGGATAAAAGTAAGAGTTAATACGATGATAAAATAGGAATAAGGACAAAAATAAGAGTTATTACGATGATACAATAGGAATAAGGACAAGAACAAGAGCTATTACGATAATAATAATAGTTATAAGGATAAAAATAAGAGTTATTACGAAGAATAATAATAGTAATAAGGATAAAAGTGGGAGTTAATACGATGATAAAATAGGAATAAGGACAAGAATAAGAGTTATTACGATAATACTAATAGGTATAAGTAAAAAATAAGAGTTATTACGATAATAATAATAGTTATAAGGATAAAAATAAGAGTTATTACGATAATAATAATAGTTATAAGGATAAAAATAAGAGGTACTACGATAATAATAATAGAAATAAGGATGAAAATAATAGTTATTACATAATAAAAATAGGAATATGGCTAAAAGTAATAGTTATAATCATAATAATAATAGTAATAAGGACAAAAATAAGAGTTATTACGATAATAATGATAGCAATAAGGATAAAAGTAACAGTTAATACGATGATAAAATAGCAATAAGGACAAAAATAAGAGTTATTACGATGATACAATAGGAATAAGGACAAGAACAAGAGCTATTACGATAATAATAATAGTTATAAGGATAAAAATAAGAGTTATTACGATAATAATAATAGTAATAAGGATAAAAGTGGGAGTTAATACGATGATAAAATAGGAATAAGGACAAAAATAATTGTTATTACGATAATGATAATAGTTATAAGGATAGGAATAAGAGTTATTACGATAATAATAATAGAAATAAGGATAAAAATAAGCATTATTACATAATAAAGATAGGAATATGGTTGAAAGTAATAGTTATAATCATAATAATAACAGAAATAAGGATAAAAATAAGAGTTATTACGATAATAATAATAGAAATATGGATAAACGTAGGAGTTATTACATAATAAAAATAGGAATATGGCTGAAAGTAATAGTTATAATGATAATAATAACAGAAATAAGGATAATAATAAGAGTTATTACGATAATAATAATAGTAATAAGGATAAAAGTGGAGTTAATACGATGATAAAATAGGAATAAGGACAAGAATAAGAGTTATTACGATAATAATAATAGGTATAAGTAAAAAATAAGAGTTATTACGATAATAATAATAGTTATAAGGATAAAAATAAGAGTTATTACGATAATAATAATAGTTATAAGGATAAAAATAAGAGGTACTACGATAATAATAATAGAAATAAGGATGAAAATAAGAGTTATTACATAATAAAAATAGGAATATGGCTAAAAGTAATAGTTATAATCATAATAATAATAGTAATAAGGATAAAAATAAGAGTTACTACGATAATAATAATAGAAATAAGAATAAAAATAAGAGTTATTACGATAATAATAATAGTAATGAGGATAAAAGTAAGAGTTAATACGATGATAAAATAGGAATAAGGACAAAACTGAGAGTTATTACGATAATAATAAAAGCTATAAGGATAAAAATAAGAGTTACTACGATAATAATAATAGAAATAACGATAAAAATAAGAGTATTACATAATAAAAATAGGAATATGGCTGAAAGTAATAGTTATAATGATAATAATAACAGAAATAAGGATAAAAATAAGAGTTATTACGATAATAATAATAGTAATAAGGATAAAAGTAAGAGTTAATACGATGATAAAATAGGAATAAGTACAAAAATAAGAGTTATTACGATAATAATAATAGTTATAAGGATAAAAATAAGAGTTATTACGATAATAATAATAGAAATAAGGATGAAAATAAGCGTTATTACATAATAAAAATAGGAATATGGCTGAAAGTAGTAGTTATAATGATAATAATAACAGAAATAAGGATAATAATAAGAGTTATTACGAAGAATAATAATAGTAATAAGGATAAAAGTGGGAGTTAATACGATGATAAAATAGGAATAAGGACAAGAATAAGATTTATTACGATAATACTAATAGGTATAAGTAAAAAATAAGAGTTATTACGATAATAATAATAGTTATAAGGATAAAAATAAGAGTTATTACGATAATAATAATAGTTATAAGGATAAAAATAAGAGGTACTACGATAATAATAATAGAAATAAGGATGAAAATAATAGTTATTACATAATAAAAATAGGAATATGGCTAAAAGTAATAGTTATAATCATAATAATAATAGTAATAAGGACAAAAATAAGAGTTATTACGATAATAATGATAGTAATAAGGATAAAAGTAAGAGTTAATACGATGATAAAATAGGAATAAGGACAAAAATAAGAGTTATTACGATGATACAATAGGAATAAGGACAAGAACAAGAGCTATTACGATAATAATAATAGTTATAAGGATAAAAATAAGAGTTATTACGATAATAATAATAGTAATAAGGATAAAAGTGGGAGTTAATACGATGATAAAATAGGAATAAGGACAAAAATAATTGTTATTACGATAATGATAATAGTTATAAGGATAAGAATAAGAGTTATTACGATAATAATAATAGAAATAAGGATAAAAATAAGCATTATTACATAATAAAGATAGGAATATGGTTGAAAGTAATAGTTATAATCATAATAATAACAGAAATAAGGATAAAAATAAGAGTTATTACGATAATAATAACAGAAATATGGATAAACGTAGGAGTTATTACATAATAAAAATAGGAATATGGCTGAAAGTAGTAGTTATAATGATAATAATAACAGAAATAAGGATAATAATAAGAGTTATTACGATAATAATAATAGTAATAAGGATAAAAGTGGAGTTAATACGATGATAAAATAGGAATAAGGACAAGAATAAGAGTTATTACGATAATACTAATAGGTATAAGTAAAAAATAAGAGTTATTACGATAATAATAATAGTTATAAGGATAAAAATAAGAGTTATTACGATAATAATAATAGTTATAAGGATAAAAATAAGAGGTACTACGATAATAATAATAGAAATAAGGATGAAAATAATAGTTATTACATAATAAAAATAGGAATATGGCTAAAAGTAATAGTTATAATCATAATAATAATAGTAATAAGGACAAAAATAAGAGTTATTACGATAATAATGATAGTAATAAGGATAAAAGTAAGAGTTAATACGATGATAAAATAGGAATAAGGACAAAAATAAGAGTTATTACGATGATACAATAGGAATAAGGACAAGAACAAGAGCTATTACGATAATAATAATAGTTATAAGGATAAAAATAAGAGTTATTACGATAATAATAATAGTAATAAGGATAAAAGTGGGAGTTAATACGATGATAAAATAGGAATAAGGACAAAAATAATTGTTATTACGATAATGATAATAGTTATAAGGATAAGAATAAGAGTTATTACGATAATAATAATAGAAATAAGGATAAAAATAAGCATTATTACATAATAAAGATAGGAATATGGTTGAAAGTAATAGTTATAATCATAATAATAACAGAAATAAGGATAAAAATAAGAGTTATTACGATAATAATAACAGAAATATGGATAAACGTAGGAGTTATTACATAATAAAAATAGGAATATGGCTGAAAGTAGTAGTTATAATGATAATAATAACAGAAATAAGGATAATAATAAGAGTTATTACGATAATAATAATAGTAATAAGGATAAAAGTGGAGTTAATACGATGATAAAATAGGAATAAGGACAAGAATAAGAGTTATTACGATAATACTAATAGGTATAAGTAAAAAATAAGAGTTATTACGATAATAATAATAGTTATAAGGATAAAAATAAGAGTTATTACGATAATAATAATAGTTATAAGGATAAAAATAAGAGGTACTACGATAATAATAATAGAAATAAGGATGAAAATAATAGTTATTACATAATAAAAATAGGAATATGGCTAAAAGTAATAGTTATAATCATAATAATAATAGTAATAAGGACAAAAATAAGAGTTATTACGATAATAATGATAGTAATAAGGATAAAAGTAAGAGTTAATACGATGATAAAATAGGAATAAGGACAAGAACAAGAGCTATTAGGATAATAATAATAGTTATAAGGATAAAAATAAGAGTTATTACGATAATAATAATAGTAATAAGGATAAAAGTGGGAGTTAATACGATGATAAAATAGGAATAAGGACAAAAATAATTGTTATTACGATAATGATAATAGTTATAAGGATAAAAATAAGAGTTATTACGATAATAATAATGGTAATAAGGATAAAAGTGGGAGTTAATACGATGATAAAATAGGAATAAGGACAAAAATAATTGTTATTACGATAATGATAATAGTTATAAGGATAAGAATAAGAGTTATTACGATAATAATAATAGAAATAAGGATAAAAATAAGCATTATTACATAATAAAGATAGGAATATGGTTGAAAGTAATAGTTATAATCATAATAATAACAGAAATAAGGATAAAAATAAGAGTTATTACGATAATAATAACAGAAATATGGATAAACGTAGGAGTTATTACATAATAAAAATAGGAATATGGCTGAAAGTAGTAGTTATAATGATAATAATAACAGAAATAACGATAATAATAAGAGTTATTACGATAATAATAATAGTAATAAGGATAAAAGTGGAGTTAATACGATGATAAAATAGGAATAAGGACAAGAATAAGAGTTATTACGATAATACTAATAGGTATAAGTAAAAAATAAGAGTTATTACGATAATAATAATAGTTATAAGGATAAAAATAAGAGTTATTACGATAATAATAATAGTTATAAGGATAAAAATAAGAGGTACTACGATAATAATAATAGAAATAAGGATGAAAATAATAGTTATTACATAATAAAAATAGGAATATGGCTAAAAGTAATAGTTATAATCATAATAATAATAGTAATAAGGACAAAAATAAGAGTTATTACGATAATAATGATAGTAATAAGGATAAAAGTAAGAGTTAATACGATGATAAAATAGGAATAAGGACAAGAACAAGAGCTATTAGGATAATAATAATAGTTATAAGGATAAAAATAAGAGTTATTACGATAATAATAATAGTAATAAGGATAAAAGTGGGAGTTAATACGATGATAAAATAGGAATAAGGACAAAAATAATTGTTATTACGATAATGATAATAGTTATAAGGATAAAAATAAGAGTTATTACGATAATAATAATGTTAATAAGGATAAAAGTGGGAGTTAATACGATGATAAAATAGGAATAAGGACAAAAATAATTGTTATTACGATAATGATAATAGTTATAAGGATAAGAATAAGAGTTATTACGATAATAATAATAGAAATAAGGATAAAAATAAGCATTATTACATAATAAAGATAGGAATATGGTTGAAAGTAATAGTTATAATCATAATAATAACAGAAATAAGGATAAAAATAAGAGTTATTACGATAATAATAATAGAAATATGGATAAACGTAGGAGTTATTACATAATAAAAATAGGAATATTGCTGAAAGTAATAGTTATAATGATAATAATAACAGAAATAAGCATAAAAATAAGAGTTATTACGATAATAATAATGGAAATAAGGATAAAAATAAGAGTTATTACGTTAATAATAATAGTAATGAGGATAAAAGTAGGAGTTGATACGATGATAAAATAGGAATAAGGACAAAAATAAGAGTTATTACGATAATAATAATAGTAATAAGGATAAAAGTAAGAGTTAATACGATGATAAAATAGGAATAAGGACAAAAATAAGAGTTATTACGATAATAATAATAGTTATAAGGATAAAAATAAGATTTATTGCGATAATAACAATAGAAATAAGGATGAAAATAAGCGTTATTACATAATAAAAATAGGAATATGGCTGAAGGAAGTAGTTATAATGATAATAATAACAGAAATAAGGATAATAATAAGAGTTATTACGATAATAATAATAGTAATAAGGATAAAAGTGGGAGTTAATACGATGATAAAATAGGAATAAGGACAAGAATAAGAGTTATTACGATAATAATAATAGGTATAAGTAAAAAATAAGAGTTATTACGATAATAATAATATTTATAAGGATAAAAATAAGAGTTATTACATAATAAAAATAGGAATATGGCTAAAAGTAATAGTTATAATCATAATAATAATAGTAATAAGGACAAAAATGAGAGTTATTACGATAATAGTAATAGTTATAAGGATAAAAATAAGAGTTACTACGATAATAATAATAGAAATAAGAATAAAAATAAGAGTTATTACGATAATAATAATAGTAATGAGGATAAAAGTAAGAGTTAATACGATGATAAAATAGGAATAAGGACAAAAATAAGAGTTATTACGATGATACAATAGGAATAAGGACAAGAACAAGAGCTATTACGATAATAATAATAGTTCTAAGGATAAAAATAAGAGTTATTACGATAATAATAATAGTAATAAGGATAAAAGTGGGAGTTAATACGATGATAAAATAGGAATAAGGACAAAAATAATTGTTATTACGATAATGATAATAGTTATAAGGATAAGAATAAGAGTTATTACGATAATAATAATAGTTATAAGGATGAAAATAAGAGTTATTACGATAATAATAATAGTTATAAGGATAAAAATAAGAGTTATTACATAATAAAAATAGGAATATGGCTGAAAGTAATAGTTACAATCATAATAATAATAGTAATAAGGACAAAAATAAGAGTTATTACGATAATAATAATAGTAACAAGGATAAAAGTAAGAGTTAATACGATGATAAAATAGGAATAAGGACAAAACTGAGAGTTATTACGATAATAATAAAAGCTATAAGGATAAAAATAAGAGTTACTACGATAATAATAATAGAAACAACGATAAAAATAAGAGTATTACATAATAAAAATAGGAATATGGCTGAAAGTAATAGTTATAATGATAATAATAACAGAAATAAGGATAAGAATAAGAGTTATTACGATAATAATAATAGTAATAAGGATAAAAGTAAGAGTTAATACGATGATAAAATAGGAATAAGTACAAAAATAAGAGTTATTACGATAATAATAATAGTTATAAGGATAAAAATAAGAGTTATTACGATAATAATAATAGAAATAAGGATGAAAATAAGCGTTATTACATAATAAAAATAGGAATATGGCTGAAGGAAGTAGTTATAATGATAATAATAACAGAAATAAGGATAATAATAAGAGTTATTACGATAATAATAATAGTAATAAGGATAAAAGTGGGAGTTAATACGATGATAAAATAGGAATAAGGACAAGAATAAGAGTTATTACGATAATAATAATAGGTATAAGTAAAAAATAAGAGTTATTACGATAATAATAATATTTATAAGGATAAAAATAAGAGTTATTACATAATAAAAATAGGAATATGGCTAAAAGTAATAGTTATAATCATAATAATAATAGTAATAAGGACAAAAATGAGAGTTATTACGATAATAGTAATAGTTATAAGGATAAA
Source organism: Megachile willughbiella (assembly GCA_945859595.2). Classification (NCBI taxonomy): domain Eukaryota; kingdom Metazoa; phylum Arthropoda; class Insecta; order Hymenoptera; family Megachilidae; genus Megachile; species Megachile willughbiella. The sequence goes on along the minus strand of CAMAOD020000188.1, from coordinate 365,353 downwards.
AATAAGAGTTACTACGATAATAATAATAGAAATAAGAATAAAAATAAGAGTTATTACGATAATAATAATAGTAATGAGGATAAAAGTAAGAGTTAATACGATGATAAAATAGGAATAAGGACAAAACTGAGAGTTATTACGATAATAATAAAAGCTATAAGGATAAAAATAAGAGTTACTACGATAATAATAATAGAAACAACGATAAAAATAAGAGTATTACATAATAAAAATATGAATATGGCTGAAAGTAATAGTTATAATGATAATAATAACAGAAATAAGGATAAAAATAAGAGTTATTACGATAATAATAATAGTAATAAGGATAAAAGTAAGAGTTAATACGATGATAAAATAGGAATAAGTACAAAAATAAGAGTTATTACGATAATAATAATAGTTATAAGGATAAAAATAAGAGTTATTACGATAATAATAATAGAAATAAGGATGAAAATAAGCGTTATTACATAATAAAAATAGGAATATGGCTGAAAGTAGTAGTTATAATGATAATAATAACAGAAATAAGGATAATAATAAGAGTTATTACGAAGAATAATAATAGTAATAAGGATAAAAGTGGGAGTTAATACGATGATAAAATAGGAATAAGGACAAGAATAAGAGTTATTACGATAATACTAATAGGTATAAGTAAAAAATAAGAGTTATTACGATAATAATAATAGTTATAAGGATAAAAATAAGAGTTATTACGATAATAATAATAGTTATAAGGATAAAAATAAGAGGTACTACGATAATAATAATAGAAATAAGGATGAAAATAATAGTTATTACATAATAAAAATAGGAATATGGCTAAAAGTAATAGTTATAATCATAATAATAATAGTAATAAGGACAAAAATAAGAGTTATTACGATAATAATGATAGTAATAAGGATAAAAGTAAGAGTTAATACGATGATAAAATAGGAATAAGGACAAAAATAAGAGTTATTACGATGATACAATAGGAATAAGGACAAGAACAAGAGCTATTACGATAATAATAATAGTTATAAGGATAAAAATAAGAGTTATTACGATAATAATAATAGTAATAAGGATAAAAGTGGGAGTTAATACGATGATAAAATAGGAATAAGGACAAAAATAATTGTTATTACGATAATGATAATAGTTATAAGGATAAGAATAAGAGTTATTACGATAATAATAATAGAAATAAGGATAAAAATAAGCATTATTACATAATAAAGATAGGAATATGGTTGAAAGTAATAGTTATAATCATAATAATAACAGAAATAAGGATAAAAATAAGAGTTATTACGATAATAATAATAGAAATATGGATAAACGTAGGAGTTATTACATAATAAAAATAGGAATATGGCTGAAAGTAATAGTTATAATGATAATAATAACAGCAATAAGGATAATAATAAGAGTTATTACGATAATAATAATAGTAATAAGGATAAAAGTGGAGTTGATACGATGATAAAATAGGAATAAGGACAAAAATAAGAGTTATTACATAATAAAAATAGGAATAAGGCTGAAAATAATGGTTATAATGATAATAATAATAGAAATAAGGATAAAAATAAGAGTTATTACGATAATAATGATAGTAATAAGGATAAAAGTAAGAGTTAATACGATGATAAAATAGGAATAAGGACAAAAATAAGAGTTATTACGATGATACAATAGGAATAAGGATAAAAATAAGAGCTATTACGATAATAATAATAGAAATATGGATAAACGTAGGAGTTATTACATAATAAAAATAGGAATATGGCTGAAAGTAATAGTTATAATGATAATAATAACAGCAATAAGGATAATAATAAGAGTTATTACGATAATAATAATAGTAATAAGGATAAAAGTGGAGTCAATACGATGATAAAATAGGAATAAGGACAAGAATAAGAGTTATTACGATAATAATAATAGTTATAAGGATAAAAATAAGAGTTATTACGATAATAATAATAGTTATAAGGATAAAAATAAGAGGTACTACGATAATAATAATAGAAAGAAGGATGAAAATAATAGTTATTACATAATAAAAATAGGAATATGGCTAAAAGTAATAGTTATAATCATAATAATAATAGTAATAAGGACAAAAATAAGAGTTATTACGATAATAATGATAGTAATAAGGATAAAAGTAAGAGTTAATACGATGATAAAATAGGAATAAGGACAAAAATAAGAGTTATTACGATGATACAATAGGAATAAGGACAAGAACAAGAGCTATTACGATAATAATAATAGTTATAAGGATAAAAATAAGAGTTATTACGATAATAATAATAGTAATAAGGATAAAAGTGGGAGTTAATACGATGATAAAATAGGAATAAGGACAAAAATAATTGTTATTACGATAATGATAATAGTTATAAGGATAAGAATAAGAGTTATTACGATAATAATAATAGAAATAAGGATAAAAATAAGCATTATTACATAATAAAGATAGGAATATGGTTGAAAGTAATAGTTATAATCATAATAATAACAGAAATAAGGATAAAAATAAGAGTTATTACGATAATAATAATAGAAATATGGATATACGTAGGAGTTATTACATAATAAAAATAGGAATATGGCTGAAAGTAATAGTTATAATGATAATAATAACAGCAATAAGGATAATAATAAGAGTTATTACGATAATAATAATAGTAATAAGGATAAAAGTGGAGTTGATACGATGATAAAATAGGAATAAGGACAAAAATAAGAGTTATTACATAATAAAAATAGGAATAAGGCTGAAAATAATGGTTATAATGATAATAATAATAGAAATAAGGATAAAAATAAGAGTTATTACGATAATAATGATAGTAATAAGGATAAAAGTAAGAGTTAATACGATGATAAAATAGGAATAAGGACAAAAATAAGAGTTATTACGATGATACAATAGGAATAAGGATAAAAATAAGAGTTATTACGATAATAATAATAGAAATAAGGATAAAAATAAGCGTTACTACATAATAAAAATAGGAACATGGCTGAAAGTAGTAGTTATAATGATAATAACAACAGAAATAAGGATAATAATAAGAGTTATTACGATAATAATAATAGTAATAAGGATAAAAGTAAGAGTTAATACGATGATAAAATAGGAATAAGTACAAAAATAAGAGTTATTACGATAATAATAATAGTTATAAGGACAAAAATAAGAGTTATTACGATAATAATAATAGTAATAAGGATGAAAGTAAGAGTTAATACGATGATAAAATAGGAATAAGGACAAAAATAAGAGTTATTACGATAATAATAATAGTAATGAGGATAAAAGTAAGAGTTAATACGATGATAAAATAGGAATAAGGACAAAACTGAGAGTTATTACGATAATAATAAAAGCTATAAGGATAAAAATAAGAGTTACTACGATAATAATAATAGAAACAACGATAAAAATAAGAGTATTACATAATAAAAATAGGAATATGGCTGAAAGTAATAGTTATAATGATAATAATAACAGAAATAAGGATAAGAATAAGAGTTATTACGATAATAATAATAGTAATAAGGATAAAAGTAAGAGTTAATACGATGATAAAATAGGAATAAGTACAAAAATAAGAGTTATTACGGTAATAATAATAGTTATAAGGATAAAAATAAGAGTTATTACGATAATAATAATAGAAATAAGGATGAAAATAAGCGTTATTACATAATAAAAATAGGAATATGGCTGAAAGTAGTAGTTATAATGATAATAATAACAGAAATAAGGATAATAATAGGAGTTATTACGAAGAATAATAATAGTAATAAGGATAAAAGTGGGAGTTAATACGATGATAAAATAGGAATAAGGACAAGAATAAGAGTTATTACGATAATACTAATAGGTATAAGTAAAAAATCAGAGTTATTACGATAATAATAATAGTTATAAGGATAAAAATAAGAGTTATTACGATAATAATAATAGTTATAAGGATAAAAATAAGAGGTACTACGATAATAATAATAGAAAGAAGGATGAAAATAATAGTTATTACATAATAAAAATAGGAATATGGCTAAAAGTAATAGTTATAATCATAATAATAATAGTAATAAGGACAAAAATAAGAGTTATTACGATAATAATGATAGTAATAAGGATAAAAGTAAGAGTTAATACGATGATAAAATAGGAATAAGGACAAAAATAAGAGTTATTACGATGATACAATAGGAATAAGGACAAGAACAAGAGCTATTACGATAATAATAATAGTTATAAGGATAAAAATAAGAGTTATTACGATAATAATAATAGTAATAAGGATAAAAGTGGGAGTTAATACGATGATAAAATAGGAATAAGGACAAAAATAATTGTTATTACGATAATGATAATAGTTATAAGGATAAGAATAAGAGTTATTACGATAATAATAATAGAAATAAGGATAAAAATAAGCATTATTACATAATAAAGATAGGAATATGGTTGAAAGTAATAGTTATAATCATAATAATAACAGAAATAAGGATAAAAATAAGAGTTATTACGATAATAATAATAGAAATATGGATAAACGTAGGAGTTATTACATAATAAAAATAGGAATATGGCTGAAAGTAATAGTTATAATGATAATAATAACAGCAATAAGGATAATAATAAGAGTTATTACGATAATAATAATAGTAATAAGGATAAAAGTGGAGTTGATACGATGATAAAATAGGAATAAGGACAAAAATAAGAGTTATTACATAATAAAAATAGGAATAAGGCTGAAAATAATGGTTATAATGATAATAATAATAGAAATAAGGATAAAAATAAGAGTTATTACGATAATAATGATAGTAATAAGGATAAAAGTAAGAGTTAATACGATGATAAAATAGGAATAAGGACAAAAATAAGAGTTATTACGATGATACAATAGGAATAAGGATAAAAATAAGAGCTATTACGATAATAATAATAGAAATATGGATAAACGTAGGAGTTATTACATAATAAAAATAGGAATATGGCTGAAAGTAATAGTTATAATGATAATAATAACAGCAATAAGGATAATAATAAGAGTTATTACGATAATAATAATAGTAATAAGGATAAAAGTGGAGTCAATACGATGATAAAATAGGAATAAGGACAAGAATAAGAGTTATTACGATAATAATAATAGTTATAAGGATAAAAATAAGAGTTATTACGATAATAATAATAGTTATAAGGATAAAAATAAGAGGTACTACGATAATAATAATAGAAAGAAGGATGAAAATAATAGTTATTACATAATAAAAATAGGAATATGGCTAAAAGTAATAGTTATAATCATAATAATAATAGTAATAAGGACAAAAATAAGAGTTATTACGATAATAATGATAGTAATAAGGATAAAAGTAAGAGTTAATACGATGATAAAATAGGAATAAGGACAAAAATAAGAGTTATTACGATGATACAATAGGAATAAGGACAAGAACAAGAGCTATTACGATAATAATAATAGTTATAAGGATAAAAATAAGAGTTATTACGATAATAATAATAGTAATAAGGATAAAAGTGGGAGTTAATACGATGATAAAATAGGAATAAGGACAAAAATAATTGTTATTACGATAATGATAATAGTTATAAGGATAAGAATAAGAGTTATTACGATAATAATAATAGAAATAAGGATAAAAATAAGCATTATTACATAATAAAGATAGGAATATGGTTGAAAGTAATAGTTATAATCATAATAATAACAGAAATAAGGATAAAAATAAGAGTTATTACGATAATAATAATAGAAATATGGATATACGTAGGAGTTATTACATAATAAAAATAGGAATATGGCTGAAAGTAATAGTTATAATGATAATAATAACAGCAATAAGGATAATAATAAGAGTTATTACGATAATAATAATAGTAATAAGGATAAAAGTGGAGTTGATACGATGATAAAATAGGAATAAGGACAAAAATAAGAGTTATTACATAATAAAAATAGGAATAAGGCTGAAAATAATGGTTATAATGATAATAATAATAGAAATAAGGATAAAAATAAGAGTTATTACGATAATAATGATAGTAATAAGGATAAAAGTAAGAGTTAATACGATGATAAAATAGGAATAAGGACAAAAATAAGAGTTATTACGATGATACAATAGGAATAAGGATAAAAATAAGAGTTATTACGATAATAATAATAGAAATAAGGATAAAAATAAGCGTTACTACATAATAAAAATAGGAACATGGCTGAAAGTAGTAGTTATAATGATAATAACAACAGAAATAAGGATAATAATAAGAGTTATTACGATAATAATAATAGTAATAAGGATAAAAGTAAGAGTTAATACGATGATAAAATAGGAATAAGTACAAAAATAAGAGTTATTACGATAATAATAATAGTTATAAGGACAAAAATAAGAGTTATTACGATAATAATAATAGTAATAAGGATGAAAGTAAGAGTTAATACGATGATAAAATAGGAATAAGGACAAAAATAAGAGTTATTACGATAATAATAATAGTAATGAGGATAAAAGTAAGAGTTAATACGATGATAAAATAGGAATAAGGACAAAACTGAGAGTTATTACGATAATAATAAAAGCTATAAGGATAAAAATAAGAGTTACTACGATAATAATAATAGAAACAACGATAAAAATAAGAGTATTACATAATAAAAATAGGAATATGGCTGAAAGTAATAGTTATAATGATAATAATAACAGAAATAAGGATAAGAATAAGAGTTATTACGATAATAATAATAGTAATAAGGATAAAAGTAAGAGTTAATACGATGATAAAATAGGAATAAGTACAAAAATAAGAGTTATTACGGTAATAATAATAGTTATAAGGATAAAAATAAGAGTTATTACGATAATAATAATAGAAATAAGGATGAAAATAAGCGTTATTACATAATAAAAATAGGAATATGGCTGAAAGTAGTAGTTATAATGATAATAATAACAGAAATAAGGATAATAATAGGAGTTATTACGAAGAATAATAATAGTAATAAGGATAAAAGTGGGAGTTAATACGATGATAAAATAGGAATAAGGACAAGAATAAGAGTTATTACGATAATACTAATAGGTATAAGTAAAAAATCAGAGTTATTACGATAATAATAATAGTTATAAGGATAAAAATAAGAGTTATTACGATAATAATAATAGTTATAAGGATAAAAATAAGAGGTACTACGATAATAATAATAGAAAGAAGGATGAAAATAATAGTTATTACATAATAAAAATAGGAATATGGCTAAAAGTAATAGTTATAATCATAATAATAATAGTAATAAGGACAAAAATAAGAGTTATTACGATAATAATGATAGTAATAAGGATAAAAGTAAGAGTTAATACGATGATAAAATAGGAATAAGGACAAAAATAAGAGTTATTACGATGATACAATAGGAATAAGGACAAGAACAAGAGCTATTACGATAATAATAATAGTTATAAGGATAAAAATAAGAGTTATTACGATAATAATAATAGTAATAAGGATAAAAGTGGGAGTTAATACGATGATAAAATAGGAATAAGGACAAAAATAATTGTTATTACGATAATGATAATAGTTATAAGGATAAGAATAAGAGTTATTACGATAATAATAATAGAAATAAGGATAAAAATAAGCATTATTACATAATAAAGATAGGAATATGGTTGAAAGTAACAGTTATAATCATAATAATAACAGAAATAAGGATAAAAATAAGAGTTATTACGATAATAATAATAGAAATATGGATAAACGTAGGAGTTATTACATAATAAAAATAGGAATATGGCTGAAAGTAATAGTTATAATGATAATAATAACAGCAATAAGGATAATAATAAGAGTTATTACGATAATAATAATAGTAATAAGGATAAAAGTGGAGTTGATACGATGATAAAATAGGAATAAGGACAAAAATAAGAGTTATTACATAATAAAAATAGGAATAAGGCTGAAAATAATGGTTATAATGATAATAATAATAGAAATAAGGATAAAAATAAGAGTTATTACGATAATAATGATAGTAATAAGGATAAAAGTAAGAGTTAATACGATGATAAAATAGGAATAAGGACAAAAATAAGAGTTATTACGATGATACAATAGGAATAAGGATAAAAATAAGAGCTATTACGATAATAATAATAGAAATATGGATAAACGTAGGAGTTATTACATAATAAAAATAGGAATATGGCTGAAAGTAATAGTTATAATGATAATAATAACAGCAATAAGGATAATAATAAGAGTTATTACGATAATAATAATAGTAATAAGGATAAAAGTGGAGTCAATACGATGATAAAATAGGAATAAGGACAAGAATAAGAGTTATTACGATAATAATAATAGTTATAAGGATAAAAATAAGAGTTATTACGATAATAATAATAGTTATAAGGATAAAAATAAGAGGTACTACGATAATAATAATAGAAAGAAGGATGAAAATAATAGTTATTACATAATAAAAATAGGAATATGGATAAAAGTAATAGTTATAATCATAATAATAATAGTAATAAGGACAAAAATAAGAGTTATTACGATAATAATGATAGTAATAAGGATAAAAGTAAGAGTTAATACGATGATAAAATAGGAATAAGGACAAAAATAAGAGTTATTACGATGATACAATAGGAATAAGGACAAGAACAAGAGCTATTACGATAATAATAATAGTTATAAGGATAAAAATAAGAGTTATTACGATAATAATAATAGTAATAAGGATAAAAGTGGGAGTTAATACGATGATAAAATAGGAATAAGGACAAAAATAATTGTTATTACGATAATGATAATAGTTATAAGGATAAGAATAAGAGTTATTACGATAATAATAATAGAAATAAGGATAAAAATAAGCATTATTACATAATAAAGATAGGAATATGGTTGAAAGTAATAGTTATAATCATAATAATAACAGAAATAAGGATAAAAATAAGAGTTATTACGATAATAATAATAGAAATATGGATAAACGTAGGAGTTATTACATAATAAAAATAGGAATATGGCTGAAAGTAATAGTTATAATGATAATAATAACAGCAATAAGGATAATAATAAGAGTTATTACGATAATAATAATAGTAATAAGGATAAAAGTGGAGTTGATACGATGATAAAATAGGAATAAGGACAAAAATAAGAGTTATTACATAATAAAAATAGGAATAAGGCTGAAAATAATGGTTATAATGATAATAATAATAGAAATAAGGATAAAAATAAGAGTTATTACGATAATAATGATAGTAATAAGGATAAAAGTAAGAGTTAATACGATGATAAAATAGGAATAAGGACAAAAATAAGAGTTATTACGATGATACAATAGGAATAAGGATAAAAATAAGAGCTATTACGATAATAATAATAGAAATATGGATAAACGTAGGAGTTATTACATAATAAAAATAGGAATATGGCTGAAAGTAATAGTTATAATGATAATAATAACAGCAATAAGGATAATAATAAGAGTTATTACGATAATAATAATAGTAATAAGGATAAAAGTGGAGTCAATACGATGATAAAATAGGAATAAGGACAAGAATAAGAGTTATTACGATAATAATAATAGTTATAAGGATAAAAATAAGAGTTATTACGATAATAATAATATTTATAAGGATAAAAATAAGAGTTATTACATAATAAAAATAGGAATATGGCTAAAAGTAATAGTCATAATCATAATAATAATAGTAATAAGGACAAAAATGAGAGTTATTACGATAATAGTAATAGTTATAAGGATAAAAATAAGAGTTACTACGATAATAATAATAGAAATAAGAATAAAAATAAGAGTTATTACGATAATAATAATAGTAATGAGGATAAAAGTAAGAGTTAATACGATGATAAAATAGGAATAAGGACAAAACTGAGAGTTATTACGATAATAATAAAAGCTATAAGGATAAAAATAAGAGTTACTACGATAATAATAATAGAAACAACGATAAAAATAAGAGTATTACATAATAAAAATATGAATATGGCTGAAAGTAATAGTTATAATGATAATAATAACAGAAATAAGGATAATAATAAGAGTTATTACGATAATAATAATAGTAATAAGGATAAAAGTAAGAGTTAATACGATGATAAAATAGGAATAAGTACAAAAATAAGAGTTATTACGATAATAATAATAGTTATAAGGACAAAAATAAGAGTTATTACGATAATAATAATAGTAATAAGGATGAAAGTAAGAGTTAATACGATGATAAAATAGGAATAAGGACAAAAATAAGAGTGATTACGATAATAATAATAGTAATGAGGATAAAAGTAAGAGTTAATACGATGATAAAATAGGAATAAGGACAAAACTGAGAGTTATTACGATAATAATAAAAGCTATAAGGATAAAAATAAGAGTTACTACGATAATAATAATAGAAACAACGATAAAAATAAGAGTATTACATAATAAAAATAGGAATATGGCTGAAAGTAATAGTTATAATGATAATAATAACAGAAATAAGGATAAGAATAAGAGTTATTACGATAATAATAATAGTAATAAGGATAAAAGTAAGAGTTAATACGATGATAAAATAGGAATAAGTACAAAAATAAGAGTTATTACGATAATAATAATAGTTATAAGGATAAAAATAAGAGTTATTACGATAATAATAATAGAAATAAGGATGAAAATAAGCGTTATTACATAATAAAAATAGGAATATGGCTGAAAGTAGTAGTTATAATGATAATAATAACAGAAATAAGGATAATAATAGGAGTTATTACGAAGAATAATAATAGTAATAAGGATAAAAGTGGGAGTTAATACGATGATAAAATAGGAATAAGGACAAGAATAAGAGTTATTACGATAATACTAATAGGTATAAGTAAAAAATCAGAGTTATTACGATAATAATAATAGTTATAAGGATAAAAATAAGAGTTATTACGATAATAATAATAGTTATAAGGATAAAAATAAGAGGTACTACGATAATAATAATAGAAAGAAGGATGAAAATAATAGTTATTACATAATAAAAATAGGAATATGGCTAAAAGTAATAGTTATAATCATAATAATAATAGTAATAAGGACAAAAATAAGAGTTATTACGATAATAATGATAGTAATAAGGATAAAAGTAAGAGTTAATACGATGATAAAATAGGAATAAGGACAAAAATAAGAGTTATTACGATGATACAATAGGAATAAGGACAAGAACAAGAGCTATTACGATAATAATAATAGTTATAAGGATAAAAATAAGAGTTATTACGATAATAATAATGGTAATAAGGATAAAAGTGGGAGTTAATACGATGATAAAATAGGAATAAGGACAAAAATAATTGTTATTACGATAATGATAATAGTTATAAGGATAAGAATAAGAGTTATTACGATAATAATAATAGAAATAAGGATAAAAATAAGCATTATTACATAATAAAGATAGGAATATGGTTGAAAGTAATAGTTATAATCATAATAATAACAGAAATAAGGATAAAAATAAGAGTTATTACGATAATAATAATAGAAATATGGATAAACGTAGGAGTTATTACATAATAAAAATAGGAATATGGCTGAAAGTAATAGTTATAATGATAATAATAACAGCAATAAGGATAATAATAAGAGTTATTACGATAATAATAATGGAAATAAGGATAAAAATAAGAGTTATTACGTTAATAATAATAGTAATGAGGATAAAAGTAGGAGTTGATACGATGATAAAATAGGAATAAGGACAAAAATAAGAGTTATTACGATAATAATAATAGTAATAAGGATAAAAGTAAGAGTTAATACGATGATAAAATAGGAATAAGGACAAAAATAAGAGTTATTACGATAATAATAATAGTTATAAGGATAAAAATAAGATTTATTGCGATAATAACAATAGAAATAAGGATGAAAATAAGCGTTATTACATAATAAAAATAGGAATATGGCTGAAAGAAGTAGTTATAATGATAATAATAACAGAAATAAGGATAATAATAAGAGTTATTACGATAATAATAATAGTAATAAGGATAAAAGTGGGAGTTAATACGATGATAAAATAGGAATAAGGACAAGAATAAGAGTTATTACGATAATAATAATAGGTATAAGTAAAAAATAAGAGTTATTACGATAATAATAATATTTATAAGGATAAAAATAAGAGTTATTACATAATAAAAATAGGAATATGGCTAAAAGTAATAGTTATAATCATAATAATAATAGTAATAAGGACAAAAATGAGAGTTATTACGATAATAGTAATAGTTATAAGGATAAAAATAAGAGTTACTACGATAATAATAATAGAAATAAGAATAAAAATAAGAGTTATTACGATAATAATAATAGTAATGAGGATAAAAGTAAGAGTTAATACGATGATAAAATAGGAATAAGGACAAAACTGAGAGTTATTACGATAATAATAAAAGCTATAAGGATAAAAATAAGAGTTACTACGATAATAATAATAGAAACAACGATAAAAATAAGAGTATTACATAATAAAAATAGGAATATGGCTGAAAGTAATAGTTATAATGATAATAATAACAGAAATAAGGATAAGAATAAGAGTTATTACGATAATAATAATAGTAATAAGGATAAAAGTAAGAGTTAATACGATGATAAAATAGGAATAAGTACAAAAATAAGAGTTATTACGATAATAATAATAGTTATAAGGATAAAAATAAGAGTTATTACGATAATAATAATAGAAATAAGGATGAAAATAAGCGTTATTACATAATAAAAATAGGAATATGGCTGAAAGTAGTAGTTATAATGATAATAATAACAGAAATAAGGATAATAATAGGAGTTATTACGAAGAATAATAATAGTAATAAGGATAAAAGTGGGAGTTAATACGATGATAAAATAGGAATAAGGACAAGAATAAGAGTTATTACGATAATACTAATAGGTATAAGTAAAAAATCAGAGTTATTACGATAATAATAATAGTTATAAGGATAAAAATAAGAGTTATTACGATAATAATAATAGTTATAAGGATAAAAATAAGAGGTACTACGATAATAATAATAGAAAGATGGATGAAAATAATAGTTATTACATAATAAAAATAGGAATATGGCTAAAAGTAATAGTTATAATCATAATAATAATAGTAATAAGGACAAAAATAAGAGTTATTACGATAATAATAATGGTAATAAGGATAAAAGTGGGAGTTAATACGATGATAAAATAGGAATAAGGACAAAAATAATTGTTATTACGATAATGATAATAGTTATAAGGATAAGAATAAGAGTTATTACGATAATAATAATAGAAATAAGGATAAAAATAAGCATTATTACATAATAAAGATAGGAATATGGTTGAAAGTAATAGTTATAATCATAATAATAACAGAAATAAGGATAAAAATAAGAGTTATTACGATAATAATAATAGAAATATGGATAAACGTAGGAGTTATTACATAATAAAAATAGGAATATGGCTGAAAGTAATAGTTATAATGATAATAATAACAGCAATAAGGATAATAATAAGAGTTATTACGATAATAATAATAGTAATAAGGATAAAAGTGGAGTTGATACGATGATAAAATAGGAATAAGGACAAAAATAAGAGTTATTACATAATAAAAATAGGAATAAGGCTGAAAATAATGGTTATAATGATAATAATAATAGAAATAAGGATAAAAATAAGAGTTATTACGATAATAATGATAGTAATAAGGATAAAAGTAAGAGTTAATACGATGATAAAATAGGAATAAGGACAAAAATAAGAGTTATTACGATGATACAATAGGAATAAGGATAAAAATAAGAGTTATTACGATAATAATAATAGAAATATGGATAAACGTAGGAGTTATTACATAATAAAAATAGGAATATGGCTGAAAGTAATAGTTATAATGATAATAATAACAGCAATAAGGATAATAATAAGAGTTATTACGATAATAATAATAGTAATAAGGATAAAAGTGGAGTTAATACGATGATAAAATAGGAATAAGGACAAGAATAAGAGTTATTACGATAATAATAATAGGTATAAGTAAAAAATAAGAGTTATTACGATAATAATAATAGTTATAAGGATAAAAATAAGAGTTATTACGATAATAATAATAGTTATAAGGATAAAAATAAGAGGTACTACGATAATAATAATAGAAATAAGGATGAAAATAAGAGTTATTACATAATAAAAATAGGAATATGGCTAAAAGTAATAGTTATAATCACAATAATAATAGTAATAAGGACAAAAATAAGAGTTATTACGATAATAATAATAGTAATAAGGATGAAAGTAAGAGTTAATACGATGATAAAATAGGAATAAGGACAAAAATAAGAGTTATTACGATAATGATAATAGTTATAAGGATAAAAATAAGAGTTATTACGATAACAATAATAGAAATAAGGATAAAAATAAGAGTTATTACATAATAAAAATAGGAATATGGCTGAAAGTAATAGTTACAATCATAATCATAATAGTAATAAGGACAAAAATGAGAGTTATTACGATAATAATAATAGCAACAAGGGTAAAAGTAAGAGTTAATACGATTATAAAATAGGAATAAGGACAAAAATAAGAGTTATTACATAATAAAAATAGGAATATGGCTGAAAGTAATAGTTACAATCATAATAATAATAGTAATAAGGACAAAAATAAGAGTTATTACGATAATAATAATAGTAACAAGGGTAAAAGTAAGAGTTAATACGATTATAAAATAGGAATAAGGACAAAAATAAGAGTTATTACATAATAAAAATAGGAATAAGTCTGAAAATAATGGTTATAATGATAATAATAATAGAAATAAGGATAAAAATAAGAGTTATTACGATAATAATGATAGTAATAAGGATAAAAGTAAGAGTTAATACGATGATAAAATAGGAATAAGGACAAAAATAAGAGTTATTACGATGATACAATAGGAATAAGGATAAAAATAAGAGTTATTACGATAATAATAATAGAAATAAGGATAAAAATAAGCGTTATTACATAATGAAAATAGGAACATGGCTGAAAGTAGTAGTTATAATGATAATAATAACAGAAATAAGGATAATAATAAGAGTTATTACGATAATAATAATAGTAATAAGGATAAAAGTGGGAGTTAATACGATGATAAAATAGGAATAAGGACAAGAATAAGAGTTATTACGATAATAATAATAGGTATAAGTAAAAAATAAGAGTTATTACGATAATAATAATAGTTATAAGGATAAAAATAAGAGTTATTACGATAATAATAATAGTTATAAGGATAAAAATAAGAGGTACTACGATAATAATAATAGAAATAAGGATAAAAATAAGAGTTATTACATAATAAAAATAGGAATATGGCTGAAAGTAATAGTTACAATCATAATAATAATAGTAATAAGGACAAAAATAAGAGTTATTACGATAATAATAATAGTAACAAGGGTAAAAGTAAGAGTTAATACGATTATAAAATAGGAATAAGGACAAAAATAAGAGTTATTACATAATAAAAATAGGAATAAGGCTGAAAATAATGGTTATAATGATAATAATAATAGAAATAAGGATAAAAATAAGAGTTATTACGATAATAATGATAGTAATAAGGATAAAAGTAAGAGTTAATACGATGATAAAATAGGAATAAGGACAAAAATAAGAGTTATTACGATGATACAATAGGAATAAGGACAAGAACAAGAGCTATTACGATAATAATAATAGTTATAAGGATAAAAATAAGAGTTATTACGATAATAATAATAGTAATAAGGATAAAAGTGGGAGTTAATACGATGATAAAATAGGAATAAGGACAAAAATAAGAGTTATTACGATAATGATAATAGTTATAAGGATAAGAATAAGAGTTATTACGATAATAATAATAGAAATAAGGATAAAAATAAGCATTATTACATAATAAAGATAGGAATATGGTTGAAAGTAATAGTTATAATGATAATAATAACAGAAATAAGGATAAAAATAAGAGTTATTACGATGATAATAATAGAAATATGGATAAACGTAGGAGTTATTACATAATAAAAATAGGAATATGGCTGAAAGTAATAGTTATAATGATAATAATAACAGAAATAAGCATAAAAATAAGAGTTATTACGATAATAATAATGGAAATAAGGATAAAAATAAGAGTTATTACGTTAATAATAATAGTAATGAGGATAAAGGTAGGAGTTAATACGATGATAAAATAGGAATAAGGACAAAAATAAGAGTTATTACGATAATAATAATAGTTATAAGGATGATAATAAGAGTTATTACGATAATAATAATAGTTATAAGGATAAAAATAAGAGGTACTACGATAATAATAATAGAAATAAGGATGAAAATAAGAGTTATTACATAATAAAAATAGGAATATGGCTAAAAGTAATAGTTATAATCATAATAATAATAGTTATAAGGACAAAAATAAGAGTTATTACGATAATAATGATAGTAATAAGGATAAAAGTAAGAGTTAATACGATGATAAAATAGGAATAAGGACAAAAATAAGAGTTATTACGATAATAATAATAGTTATAAGGATAAAAATAAGAGTTATTACGATAATAATAATAGAAATAAGGATAAAAATAAGAGTTATTACATAATAAAAATAGGAATATGGCTGAAAGTAATAGTTACAATCATAATAATAATAGTAATAAGGACAAAAATAAGAGTTATTACATAATAAAAATAGGAATAAGGCTGAAAATAATGGTTATAATGATAATAATAATAGAAATAAGGATAAAAATAAGAGTTATTACGATAATAATGATAGTAATAAGGATAAAAGTAAGAGTTAATACGATGATAAAATAGGAATAAGGACAAAAATAAGAGTTATTACGATGATACAATAGGAATAAGGACAAGAACAAGAGCTATTACGATAATAATAATAGTTATAAGGATAAAAATAAGAGTTATTACGATAATAATAATAGTAATAAGGATAAAAGTGGGAGTTAATACGATGATAAAATAGGAATAAGGACAAAAATAAGAGTTATTACGATAATGATAATAGTTATAAGGATAAGAATAAGTGTTTTTACGATAATAATAATAGAAATAAGGATAAAAATAAGCATTATTACATAATAAAGATAGGAATATGGTTGAAAGTAATAGTTATAATGATAATAATAACAGAAATAAGGATAAAAATAACAGTTATTACGATAATAATAATAGAAATATGGATAAACGTAGGAGTTATTACATAATAAAAATAGGAATATGGCTGAAAGTAATAGTTATAATGATAATAATAACAGAAATAAGCATAAAAATAAGAGTTATTACGATAATAATAATGGAAATAAGGATAAAAATAAGAGTTATTACGTTAATAATAATAGTAATGAGGATAAGGGTAGGAGTTAATACGATGATAAAATAGGAATAAGGACAAAAATAAAAGTTATTACGATGATACAATAGGAATAAGGACAAGAACAAGAGCTATTACGATAATAATAATAGTTATAAGGATAAAAATAAGAGTTATTACGATAATAATAATAGTAATAAGGATAAAAGTGGGAGTTAATACGATGATAAAATAGGAATAAGGACAAAAATAAGAGTTATTACGATAATGATAATAGTTATAAGGATAAGAATAAGTGTTATTACGATAATAATAATAGAAATAAGGATAAAAATAAGCATTATTACATAATAAAGATAGGAATATGGTTGAAAGTAATAGTTATAATGATAATAATAACAGAAATAAGGATAAAAATAAGAGTTATTACGATAATAATAATAGAAATATGGATAAACGTAGGAGTTATTACATAATAAAAACAGGAATATGGCTGAAAGTAATAGTTATAATGATAATAATAACAGAAATAAGCATAAAAATAAGAGTTATTACGATAATAATAATGGAAATAAGGATAAAAATAAGAGGTATTACGTTAATAATAATAGTAATGAGGATAAAAGTAGGAGTTGATACCATGATAAAATAGGAATCAGGACAAAAATAAGAGTTATTACGATAATAATAATAGTAATAAGGATAAAAGTAAGAGTTAATACGATGATAAAATAGGAATAAGGACAAAAATAAGAGTTATTACGATAATAATAATAGTTATAAGGATAAAAATAAGATTTATTACGATAATAACAATAGAAATAAGGATAAAAATAAGCGTTATTACATAATAAAAATAGGAATATGGCTGAAAGTAGTAGTTATAATGATAATAATAACAGAAATAAGGATAATAATAAGAGTTATTACGATAATAATAATAGTAATAAGGATAAAAGTGGGAGTTAATACGATGATAAAATAGGAATAAGGACAAGAATAAGAGTTATTACGATAATAATAATAGGTATAAGTAAAAAATAGGAGTTATTACGATAATAATAATATTTATAAGGATAAAAATAAGAGTTATTACGATAATAATAATAGTTATAAGGATAAAAATAAGAGTTACTACGATAATAATAATAGAAATAAGGATGAAAATAAGAGTTATTACATAATAAAAATAGGAATATGGCTGAAAGTAGTAGTTATAATGATAATAATAACAGAAATAAGGATAATAATAAGAGTTATTACGATAATAATGATAGTAATAAGGATAAAAGTAAGAGTTAATACGATGATAAAATAGGAATAAGGACAAAAATAAGAGTTATTACGATGATACAATAGGAATAAGGACAAGAACAAGAGCTATTACGATAATAATAATAGTTATAAGGATAAAAATAAGAGTTATTACGATAATAATAATAGTAATAAGGATAAAAGTGGGAGTTAATACGATGATAAAATAGGAATAAGGACAAAAATAAGAGTTATTACGATAATGATAATAGTTATAAGGATAAGAATAAGTGTTATTACGATAATAATAATAGAAATAAGGATAAAAATAAGCATTATTACATAATAAAGATAGGAATATGGTTGAAAGTAATAGTTATAATGATAATAATAACAGAAATAAGGATAAAAATAAGAGTTATTACGATAATAATAATAGAAATATGGATAAACGTAGGAGTTATTACATAATAAAAATAGGAATATGGCTGAAAGTAATAGTTATAATGATAATAATAACAGAAATAAGCATAAAAATAAGAGTTATTACGATAATAATAATGGAAATAAGGATAAAAATAAGAGTTATTACGTTAATAATAATAGTAATGAGGATAAGGGTAGGAGTTAATACGATGATAAAATAGGAATAAGGACAAAAATAAAAGTTATTACGATGATACAATAGGAATAAGGACAAGAACAAGAGCTATTACGATAATAATAATAGTTATAAGGATAAAAATAAGAGTTATTACGATAATAATAATAGTAATAAGGATAAAAGTGGGAGTTAATACGATGATAAAATAGGAATAAGGACAAAAATAAGAGTTATTACGATAATGATAATAGTTATAAGGATAAGAATAAGTGTTATTACGATAATAATAATAGAAATAAGGATAAAAATAAGCATTATTACATAATAAAGATAGGAATATGGTTGAAAGTAATAGTTATAATGATAATAATAACAGAAATAAGGATAAAAATAAGAGTTATTACGATAATAATAATAGAAATATGGATAAACGTAGGAGTTATTACATAATAAAAACAGGAATATGGCTGAAAGTAATAGTTATAATGATAATAATAACAGAAATAAGCATAAAAATAAGAGTTATTACGATAATAATAATGGAAATAAGGATAAAAATAAGAGTTATTACGTTAATAATAATAGTAATGAGGATAAAAGTAGGAGTTGATACGATGATAAAATAGGAATCAGGACAAAAATAAGAGTTATTACGATAATAATAATAGTAATAAGGATAAAAGTAAGAGTTAATACGATGATAAAATAGGAATAAGGACAAAAATAAGAGTTATTACGATAATAATAATAGTTATAAGGATAAAAATAAGATTTATTACGATAATAACAATAGAAATAAGGATAAAAATAAGCGTTATTACATAATAAAAATAGGAATATGGCTGAAAGTAGTAGTTATAATGATAATAATAACAGAAATAAGGATAATAATAAGAGTTATTACGATAATAATAATAGTAATAAGGATAAAAGTGGGAGTTAATACGATGATAAAATAGGAATAAGGACAAGAATAAGAGTTATTACGATAATAATAATAGGTATAAGGATAAAAATAAGAGTTATTACGATAATAATAATAGTTATAAGGATAAAAATAAGAGTTACTACGATAATAATAATAGAAATAAGGATGAAAATAAGAGTTATTACATAATAAAAATAGGAATATGGCTGAAAGTAATAGTTATAATGATAATAATAACAGAAATAAGCATAAAAATAAGAGTTATTACGATAATAATAATGGAAATAAGGATAAAAATAAGAGTTATTACGTTAATAATAATAGTAATGAGGATAAGGGTAGGAGTTAATACGATGATAAAATAGGAATAAGGAAAAAAATAAAAGTTATTACGATGATACAATAGGAATAAGGACAAGAACAAGAGCTATTACGATAATAATAATAGTTATAAGGATAAAAATAAGAGTTATTACGATAATAATAATAGTAATAAGGATAAAAGTGGGAGTTAATACGATGATAAAATAGGAATAAGGACAAAAATAAGAGTTATTACGATAATGATAATAGTTATAAGGATAAGAATAAGTGTTATTACGATAATAATAATAGAAATAAGGATAAAAATAAGCATTATTACATAATAAAGATAGGAATATGGTTGAAAGTAATAGTTATAATGATAATAATAACAGAAATAAGGATAAAAATAAGAGTTATTACGATAATAATAATAGAAATATGGATAAAAATAAGAGTTACTACGATAATAATAATAGAAATAAGGATGAAAATAAGAGTTATTACATAATAAAAATAGGAATATGGCTGAAAGTAGTAGTTATAATGATAATAATAACAGAAATAAGGATAATAATAAGAGTTATTACGATAATAATGATAGTAATAAGGATAAAAGTAAGAGTTAATACGATGATAAAATAGGAATAAGGACAAAAATAAGAGTTATTACGATGATACAATAGGAATAAGGACAAGAACAAGAGCTATTACGATAATAATAATAGTTATAAGGATAAAAATAAGAGTTATTACGATAATAATAATAGTAATAAGGATAAAAGTGGGAGTTAATACGATGATAAAATAGGAATAAGGACAAAAATAAGAGTTATTACGATAATGATAATAGTTATAAGGATAAGAATAAGTGTTATTACGATAATAATAATAGAAATAAGGATAAAAATAAGCATTATTACATAATAAAGATAGGAATATGGTTGAAAGTAATAGTTATAATGATAATAATAACAGAAATAAGGATAAAAATAAGAGTTATTACGATAATAATAATAGAAATATGGATAAACGTAGGAGTTATTACATAATAAAAATAGGAATATGGCTGAAAGTAATAGTTATAATGATAATAATAACAGAAATAAGCATAAAAATAAGAGTTATTACGATAATAATAATGGAAATAAGGATAAAAATAAGAGTTATTACGTTAATAATAATAGTAATGAGGATAAGGGTAGGAGTTAATACGATGATAAAATAGGAATAAGGACAAAAATAAAAGTTATTACGATGATACAATAGGAATAAGGACAAGAACAAGAGCTATTACGATAATAATAATAGTTATAAGGATAAAAATAAGAGTTATTACGATAATAATAATAGTAATAAGGATAAAAGTGGGAGTTAATACGATGATAAAATAGGAATAAGGACAAAAATAAGAGTTATTACGATAATGATAATAGTTATAAGGATAAGAATAAGTGTTATTACGATAATAATAATAGAAATAAGGATAAAAATAAGCATTATTACATAATAAAGATAGGAATATGGTTGAAAGTAATAGTTATAATGATAATAATAACAGAAATAAGGATAAAAATAAGAGTTATTACGATAATAATAATAGAAATATGGATAAACGTAGGAGTTATTACATAATAAAAACAGGAATATGGCTGAAAGTAATAGTTATAATGATAATAATAACAGAAATAAGCATAAAAATAAGAGTTATTACGATAATAATAATGGAAATAAGGATAAAAATAAGAGTTATTACGTTAATAATAATAGTAATGAGGATAAAAGTAGGAGTTGATACGATGATAAAATAGGAATCAGGACAAAAATAAGAGTTATTACGATAATAATAATAGTAATAAGGATAAAAGTAAGAGTTAATACGATGATAAAATAGGAATAAGGACAAAAATAAGAGTTATTACGATAATAATAATAGTTATAAGGATAAAAATAAGATTTATTACGATAATAACAATAGAAATAAGGATAAAAATAAGCGTTATTACATAATAAAAATAGGAATATGCTGAAAGTAGTAGTTATAATGATAATAATAACAGAAATAAGGATAATAATAAGAGTTATTACGATAATAATAATAGTAATAAGGATAAAAGTGGGAGTTAATACGATGATAAAATAGGAATAAGGACAAGAATAAGAGTTATTACGATAATAATAATAGGTATAAGGATAAAAATAAGAGTTATTACGATAATAATAATAGTTATAAGGATAAAAATAAGAGTTACTACGATAATAATATAGAAATAAGGATGAAAATAAGAGTTATTACATAATAAAAATAGGAATATGGCTGAAAGTAATAGTTATAATGATAATAATAACAGAAATAAGCATAAAAATAAGAGTTATTACGATAATAATAATGGAAATAAGGATAAAAATAAGAGTTATTACGTTAATAATAATAGTAATGAGGTTAAGGGTAGGAGTTAATACGATGATAAAATAGGAATAAGGAAAAAAATAAAAGTTATTACGATGATACAATAGGAATAAGGACAAGAACAAGAGCTATTACGATAATAATAATAGTTATAAGGATAAAAATAAGAGTTATTACGATAATAATAATAGTAATAAGGATAAAAGTGGGAGTTAATACGATGATAAAATAGGAATAAGGACAAAAATAAGAGTTATTACGATAATGATAATAGTTATAAGGATAAGAATAAGTGTTATTACGATAATAATAATAGAAATAAGGATAAAAATAAGCATTATTACATAATAAAGATAGGAATATGGTTGAAAGTAATAGTTATAATGATAATAATAACAGAAATAAGGATAAAAATAAGAGTTATTACGATAATAATAATAGAAATATGGATAAAAATAAGAGTTACTACGATAATAATAATAGAAATAAGGATGAAAATAAGAGTTATTACATAATAAAAATAGGAATATGGCTGGAAGTAGTAGTTATAATGATAATAATAACAGAAATAAGGATAATAATAAGAGTTATTACGATAATAATGATAGTAATAAGGATAAAAGTAAGAGTTAATACGATGATAAAATAGGAATAAGGACAAAAATAAGAGTTATTACGATGATACAATAGGAATAAGGACAAGAACAAGAGCTATTACGATAATAATAATAGTTATAAGGATAAAAATAAGAGTTATTACGATAATAATAATAGTAATAAGGATAAAAGTGGGAGTTAATACGATGATAAAATAGGAATAAGGACAAAAATAAGAGTTATTACGATAATGATAATAGTTATAAGGATAAGAATAAGTGTTATTACGATAATAATAATAGAAATAAGGATAAAAATAAGCATTATTACATAATAAAGATAGGAATATGGTTGAAAGTAATAGTTATAATGATAATAATAACAGAAATAAGGATAAAAATAAGAGTTATTACGATAATAATAATAGAAATATGGATAAACGTAGGAGTTATTACATAATAAAAATAGGAATATGGCTGAAAGTAATAGTTATAATGATAATAATAACAGAAATAAGCATAAAAATAAGAGTTATTCCGATAATAATAATGGAAATAAGGATAAAAATAAGAGTTATTACGTTAATAATAATAGTAATGAGGATAAGGGTAGGAGTTAATACGATGATAAAATAGGAATAAGGACAAAAATAAAAGTTATTACGATGATACAATAGGAATAAGGACAAGAACAAGAGCTATTACGATAATAATAATAGTTATAAGGATAAAAATAAGAGTTATTACGATAATAATAATAGTAATAAGGATAAAGGTGGGAGTTAATACGATGATAAAATAGGAATAAGGACAAAAATAAGAGTTATTACGATAATGATAATAGTTATAAGGATAAGAATAAGTGTTATTACGATAATAATAATAGAAATAAGGATAAAAATAAGCATTATTACATAATAAAGATAGGAATATGGTTGAAAGTAATAGTTATAATGATAATAATAACAGAAATAAGGATAAAAATAAGAGTTATTACGATAATAATAATAGAAATATGGATAAACGTAGGAGTTATTACATAATAAAAAACAGGAATATGGCTGAAAGTAATAGTTATAATGATAATAATAACAGAAATAAGCATAAAAATAAGAGTTATTACGATAATAATAATGGAAATAAGGATAAAAATAAGAGTTATTACGTTAATAATAATAGTAATGAGGATAAAAGTAGGAGTTGATACGATGATAAAATAGGAATCAGGACAAAAATAAGAGTTATTATGATAATAATAATAGTAATAAGGATAAAAGTAAGAGTTAATACGATGATAAAATAGGAATAAGGACAAAAATAAGAGTTATTACGATAATAATAATAGTTATAAGGATAAAAATAAGATTTATTACGATAATAACAATAGAAATAAGGATAAAAATAAGCGTTATTACATAATAAAAATAGGAATATGGCTGAAAGTAGTAGTTATAATGATAATAATAACAGAAATAAGGATAATAATAAGAGTTATTACGATAATAATAATAGTAATAAGGATAAAAGTGGGAGTTAATACGATGATAAAATAGGAATAAGGACAAGAATAAGAGTTATTACGATAATAATAATAGGTATAAGGATAAAAATAAGAGTTATTACGATAATAATAATAGTTATAAGGATAAAAATAAGAGTTACTACGATAATAATAATAGAAATAAGGATGAAAATAAGAGTTATTACATAATAAAAATAGGAATATGGCTGAAAGTAATAGTTATAATGATAATAATAACAGAAATAAGCATAAAAATAAGAGTTATTACGATAATAATAATGGAAATAAGGATAAAAATAAGAGTTATTACGTTAATAATAATAGTAATGAGGATAAGGGTAGGAGTTAATACGATGATAAAATAGGAATAAGGAAAAAAATAAAAGTTATTACGATGATACAATAGGAATAAGGACAAGAACAAGAGCTATTACGATAATAATAATAGTTATAAGGATAAAAATAAGAGTTATTACGATAATAATAATAGTAATAAGGATAAAAGTGGGAGTTAATACGATGATAAAATAGGAATAAGGACAAAAATAAGAGTTATTACGATAATGATAATAGTTATAAGGATAAGAATAAGTGTTATTACGATAATAATAATAGAAATAAGGATAAAAATAAGCATTATTACATAATAAAGATAGGAATATGGTTGAAAGTAATAGTTATAATGATAATAATAACAGAAATAAGGATAAAAATAAGAGTTATTACGATAATAATAATAGAAATATGGATAAACGTAGGAGTTATTACATAATAAAAACAGGAATATGGCTGAAAGTAATAGTTATAATGATAATAATAACAGAAATAAGCATAAAAATAAGAGTTATTCCGATAATAATAATGGAAATAAGGATAAAAATAAGAGTTATTACGTTAATAATAATAGTAATGAGGATAAAAGTAGGAGTTGATACGATGATAAAATAGGAACCAGGACAAAAATAAGAGTTATTACGATAATAATAATAGTAATAAGGATAAAAGTAAGAGTTAATACGATGATAAAATAGGAATAAGGACAAAAATAAGAGTTATTACGATAATAATAATAGTTATAAGGATAAAAATAAGATTTATTACGATAATAACAATAGAAATAAGGAAAAAATAAGCGTTATTACATAATAAAAATAGGAATATGGCTGAAAGGAGTAGTTATAATGATAATAATAACAGAAATAAGGATAATAATAAGAGTTATTACGATAATAATAATAGTAATAAGGATAAAAGTGGGAGTTAATACGATGATAAAATAGGAATAAGGACAAGAATAAGAGTTATTACGATAATAATAATAGGTATAAGGATAAAAATAAGAGTTATTACGATAATAATAATAGTTATAAGGATAAAAATAAGAGTTACTACGATAATAATAATAGAAATAAGGATGAAAATAAGAGTTATTACATAATAAAAATAGGAATATGGCTGAAAGTAGTAGTTATAATGATAATAATAACAGAAATAAGGATAATAATAAGAGTTATTACGATAATAATAATAGTAATAAGGATAAAAGTGGGAGTTAATGCGATGATAAAATAGGAATAAGGACAAAAATAAGAGTTATTACGATAATAATAATAGTTATAAGGATAAAAATAAGAGTTATTACGATAACAATAATAGAAATAAGGATAAAAATAAGAATTAGTACATAATAAAAATAGGAATATGGCTGAAAGTAATAGTTACAATCATAATAATAATAGTAATAAGGACAAAAATAAGAGTTATTACGATAATAATAATAGTAACAAGGGTAAAAGTAAGAGTTAATACGATGATAAAATAGGAATAAGGACAAAAATAAGAGTTATTACGATGATACAATAGGAATAAGGACAAGAACAAGAGCTATTACGATAATAATAATAGTTATAAGGATAAAAATAAGAGTTATTACGATAATAATAATAGTTATAAGGATAAAAATAAGAGTTATTACGATAATAATAATAGTTATAAGGATAAAAATAAGAGTTACTACGATAATAATAATAGAAATAAGGATGAAAATAAGAGTTATTACATAATAAAAATAGGAATATGGCTGAAAGTAGTAGTTATAATGATAATAATAACAGAAATAAGGATAATAATAAGAGTTATTACGATGATAATAATAGTAATAAGGATAAAAGTGGGAGTTAATACGATGATAAAATAGGAATAAGGACAAGAATAAGAGTTATTACGATAATAATAATAGGTATAAGTAAAAAATAAGAGTTATTACGATAATAATAATAGTTATAAGGATAAAAATAAGAGTTATTACGATAATAATAATAGTTATAAGGATAAAAATAAGAGTTACTACGATAATAATAATAGAAATAAGGATGAAAATAAGAGTTATTACGATAATAATAATAGTAATAAGGATGAAAGTAAGAGTTAATACGATGATAAAATAGGAATAAGGACAAAAATAAGAGTTATTACGATAACAATAATAAAAATAAGAGTTATTACATAATAAAAATAGGAATATGGCTGAAAGTAATAGTTACAATCATAATAATAATAGTAATAAGGACAAAAATAAGAGTTATTACGATAATAATAATAGTAACAAGGGTAAAAGTAAGAGTTAATACGATTATAAAATAGGAATAAGGACAAAAATAAGAGTTATTACATAATAAAAATAGGAATAAGGCTGAAAATAATGGTTATTACGATAATAATAATAGTTATAAGGATAGAAATAAGAGTTATTACGATAATAATAATAGTTATAAGGATAAAAATAAGAGTTACTACGATAATAATAATAGAAATAAGGATGAAAATAAGAGTTATTACATAATAAAAATAGGAATATGGCTAAAAGTAATAGTTATAATCATAATAATAATAGTAATAAGGACAAAAATAAGAGTTATTACGATAATAATAATAGTAATAAGGATAAAAGTAAGTGTTAATACGATGATAAAATAGGAATAAGGACAAAAATAAGAGTTATTACGATAATAATAATAGTTATAAGGACAAAAATAAGAGTTATTACGATAACAATAATAGAAATAAGGATAAAAATAAGAGTTATTACATAATAAAAATAGGAATATGGCTGAAAGTAATAGTTACAATCATAATAATAATAGTAATAAGGACAAAAATAAGAGTTATTACGATAATAATAATAGTAACAAGGGTAAAAGTAAGATTTAATACGATTATAAAATAGGAATAAGGACAAAAATAAGAGTTATTACATAATAAAAATAGGAATAAGGCTGAAAATAATGGTTATAATGATAATAATAATAGAAATAAGGATAAAAATAAGAGTTATTACGATAATAATAATAGTAATAAGGATAAAAGTGGGAGTTAATACGATGATAAAATCGGAATAAGGACAAGAATAAGAGTTATTACGATAATAATAATAGTAATAAGGATAAAAGTGGGAGTTAATACGATGATAAAATAGGAATAAGGACAAAAATAAGAGTTATTACGATAATGATAATAGTTATAAGGATAAGAGTAAGAGTTATTACGATAATAATAATAGAAATAAGGATAAAAATAAGCATTATTACATAATAAAGATAGGAATATGGTTGAAAGTAATAGTTATAATGATAATAATAACAGAAATAAGGATAAAAATAAGAGTTATTACGTTAATAATAATAGTAATAAGGATAAAAGTAAGAGTTAATACGATGATAAAATAGGAATAAGGACAAAAATAAGAGTTATTACGATGATACAATAGGAATAAGGACAAGAATAAGAGTTATTACGATAATAATAATAGTTATAAGGATAAAAATAAGAGTTATTACGATAATAATAATAGTTATAAGGATAGAAATAAGATTTATTACGATAATAATAATAGTTATAAGGATAAAAATAAGAGTTACTACGATAATAATAATAGAAATAAGGATGAAAATAAGAGTTATTACATAATAAAAATAGGAATATGGCTAAAAGTAATAGTTATAATCATAATAATAATAGTAATAAGGACAAAAATAAGAGTTATTACGATAATAATAATAGTAATAAGGATGAAAGTAAGAGTTAATACGATGATAAAATAGGAATAAGGACAAAAATAAGAGTTATTACGATAATGTTAATAGTTATAAGGATAAAAATAAGAGTTATTACGATAACAATAATAGAAATAAGGATAAAAGTAAGAGTTAATACGATGATAAAATAGGAATAAGGACAAAAATAAGAGTTATTACGATGATACAATAGGAATAAGGACAAGAACAAGAGCTATTACGATAATAATAATAGTTATAAGGATAAAAATAAGAGTTATTACGATAATAATAAGAGTAATAAGGATAAAAGTGGGAGTTAATACGATGATAAAATAGGAATAAGGACAAAAATAAGAGTTATTACGATAATAATAATAGTTATAAGTAAAAAATAAGAGTTATTACGATAATAATAATAGTTATAAGGATAAAGATAAGAGTTATTACGATAATAATAATAGTTATAAGGATAAAAATAAGAGTTACTACGATAATAATAATAGAAATAAGGATGAAAATAAGAGTTATTACATAATAAAAATAGGAATATGGCTAAAAGTAATAGTTATAATCATAATAATAATAGTAATAAGGACAAAAATAAGAGTTATTACGATAATAATAATAGTAATAAGGATAAAAGTAAGTGTTAATACGATGATAAAATAGGAATAAGGACAAAAATAAGAGTTATTACGATAATAATAATAGTTATACGGACAAAAATAAGAGTTATTACGATAACAATAATAGAAATAAGGATAAAAGTAAGAGTTAATACGATGATAAAATAGGAATAAGTACAAAAATAAGAGTTATTACGATAATAATAATAGTTATAAGGATGAAAATAAGAGTTATTACGATAACAATAGTAGAAATAAGGATGAAAATAAGCGTTATTACATAATAAAGATAGGAATATGGTTGAAAGTAATAGTTATAATGATAATAATAACAGAAATAAGGATAAAAATAAGAGTTATTACGATAATAATAATAGTTATAAGGATAAAAATAAGAGTTATTGCGATAATAATAATAGTAATAATAATAAAAGTGGGAGTTAATACGATGATAATATAGGAATACGGACAAAATTAAGAATTATTACGATAATAATAATAGTAATAAGGATAAAAGTAAGAGTTAATACGATGATAAAATAGGAATAAGGACAAAAATAAGAGTTATTACGATAATAATAATAGTAATAAGGATGAAAGTAAGAGTTAATACGATGATAAAATCGGAATAAGGACAAAAATAAGAGTTATTACGATAACAATAATAGAAATAAGGATAAAAGTAAGAGTTAATACGATGATAAAATAGGAATAAGTACAAAAATAAGAGTTATTACGATAATAATAATAGTTATAAGGATAAAAATAAGAGTTATTACGATAATAATAGTAGAAATAAGGATGAAAATAAGCGTTATTACATAATAAAGATAGGAATATGGTTGAAAGTAATAGTTATAATGATAATAATAACAGAAATAAGGATAAAAATAAGAGTTATTACGATAATAATAATAGTAATAAGGATAAAAGTAAGAGTTAATACGATGATAAAATAGGAATAAGGACAAAAATAAGAGTTATTACGATGATACAATAGGAATAAGGACAAGAATAAGAGTTATTACGATAATAATAATAGTTATAAGGATAAAAATAAGAGTTATTACGATAATAATAATAGTTATAAGGATAGAAATAAGATTTATTACGAAAATAATAATAGTTATAAGGATAAAAATAAGAGTTACTACGATAATAATAATAGAAATAAGGATGAAAATAAGAGTTATTACATAATAAAAATAGGAATATGGCTAAAAGTAATAGTTATAATCATAATAATAATAGTAATAAGGACAAAAATAAGAGTTATTACGATAATAATAATAGTAATAAGGATGAAAGTAAGAGTTAATACGATGATAAAATAGGAATAAGAACAAAAATAAGAGTTATTACGATAATGTTAATAGTTATAAGGATAAAAATAAGAGTTATTACGATAACAATAATAGAAATAAGGATCAAAGTAAGAGTCAATACGATGATAAAATAGGAATACGGACAAAAATAAGAATTATTACGATAATAATAATAGTAATAAGGATAAAAGTAAGAGTTAATACGATGATAAAATAGGAATAAGGACAAAAATAAGAGTTATTACGATAATAATAATAGTTATAAGGATAAGAATAAGAGTTATTACGATAATAATAATAGAAATAAGGATAAAAATAAGAGTTATTACGATAATAATAATAGTAATAAGGATAAAAGTAAGAGTTAATACGATGATAAAATAGGAATAAGGACAAAAATAAGAGTTATTACGATGATACAATAGGAATAAGGACAAGAATAAGAGTTATTACGATAATAATAATAGTTATAAGGATAAAAATAAGAGTTATTACGATAATAATAATAGTTATAAGGATAGAAATAAGAGTTATTACGATAATAATAATAGTTATAAGGATAAAAATAAGAGTTATTATGATAATAATAATAGTTATAAGGACAAAAATAAGAGTTATTACGATAACAATAATAGAAATAAGGATAAAAATAAGAGTTATTACATAATAAAAATAGGAATATGGCTGAAAGTAATAGTTACAATCATAATAATAATAGTAATAAGGACAAAAATAAGAGTTATTACGATAATAATAATAGTAACAAGGGTAAAAGTAAGATTTAATACGATTATAAAATAGGAATAAGGACAAAAATAAGAGTTATTACATAATAAAAATAGGAATAAGGCTGAAAATAATGGTTATAATGATAATAATAATAGAAATAAGGATAAAAATAAGAGTTATTACGATAATAATAATAGTAATAAGGATAAAAGTGGGAGTTAATACGATGATAAAATCGGAATAAGGACAAGAATAAGAGTTATTACGATAATAATAATAGTTATAAGGATAAAATAAGAGTTATTACGATAAATAATTATAAGGATAAAAATAAGAGTTATTACGATAATAATAATAGTTATAAGGATAAAAATAAGAGTTATTACGATAATAATAATAGTAATAAGGATAAAAGTGGGAGTTAATACGATGATAAAATAGGAATAAGGACAAAAACAAGAGTTATTACGATAATGATAATAGTTATAAGGATAAGAGTAAGAGTTATTACGATAATAATAATAGAAATAAGGATAAAAATAAGCATTATTACATAATAAAGATAGGAATATGGTTGAAAGTAATAGTTATAATGATAATAATAACAGAAATAAGGATAAAAATAAGAGTTATTACGATAATAATAATAGTAATAAGGATAAAAGTAAGAGTTAATACGATGATAAAATAGGAATAAGGACAAAAATAAGAGTTATTACGATGATACAATAGGAATAAGGACAAGAATAAGAGTTATTACGATAATAATAATAGTTATAAGGATAAAAATAAGAGTTATTACGATAATAATAATAGTTATAAGGATAGAAATAAGATTTATTACGATAATAATAATAGTTATAAGGATAAAAATAAGAGTTACTACGATAATAATAATAGAAATAAGGATGAAAATAAGAGTTATTACATAATAAAAATAGGAATATGGCTAAAAGTAATAGTTATAATCATAATAATAATAGTAATAAGGACAAAAATAAGAGTTATTACGATAATAATAATAGTAATAAGGATGAAAGTAAGAGTTAATACGATGATAAAATAGGAATAAGAACAAAAATAAGAGTTATTACGATAATGTTAATAGTTATAAGGATAAAAATAAGAGTTATTACGATAACAATAATAGAAATAAGGATAAAAGTAAGAGTTAATACGATGATAAAATAGGAATAAGGACAAAAATAAGAGTTATTACGATGATACAATAGGAATAAGGACAAGAACAAGAGCTATTACGATAATAATAATAGTTATAAGGATAAAAATAAGAGTTATTACGATAATAATAATAGTAATAATAATAAAAGTGGGAGTTAATACGATGATAATATAGGAATACGGACAAAAATAAGAATTATTACGATAATAATAATAGTAATAAGGATAAAAGTAAGAGTTAATACGATGATAAAATAGGAATAAGGACAAAAATAAGAGTTATTACGATAATAATAATAGTTATAAGGATAAGAATAAGAGTTATTACGATAATAATAATAGAAATAAGGATAAAAATAAGCATTATTACATAATAAAGATAGGAATATGGTTGAAAGTAATAGTTATAATGATAATAATAACAGAAATAAGGATAAAAATAAGAGTTATTACGATAATAATAATAGTAATAAGGATAAAAGTAAGAGTTAATACGATGATAAAATAGGAATAAGGACAAAAATAAGAGTTATTACGATGATACAATAGGAATAAGGACAAGAATAAGAGTTATTACGATAATAATAATAGTTATAAGGATAAAAATAAGAGTTATTACGATAATAATAATAGTTATAAGGATAGAAATAAGAGTTATTACGATAATAATAATAGTTATAAGGATAAAAATAAGAGTTACTACGATAATAATAATAGAAATAAGGATGAAAATAAGAGTTATTACATAATAAAAATAGGAATATGGCTAAAAGTAATAGTTATAATCATAATAATAATAGTAATAAGGACAAAAATAAGAGTTATTACGATAATAATAATAGTAATAAGGATGAAAGTAAGAGTTAATACGATGATAAAATAGGAATAAGGACAAAAATAAGAGTTATTACGATAATGTTAATAGTTATAAGGATAAAAATAAGAGTTATTACGATAACAATAATAGAAATAAGGATAAAAGTAAGAGTTAATACGATGATAAAATAGGAATAAGGACAAAAATAAGAGTTATTACGATAATAATAATACTAATAAGGATAAAAGTAAGAGTTAATACGATGATAAAATAGGAATAAGGACAAAAATAAGAGTTATTACGATAATAATAATAGTTATAAGGACAAAAATAAGAGTTATTACGATAACAATAATAGAAATAAGGATAAAAATAAGAGTTATTACATAATAAAAATAGGAATATGGCTGAAAGTAATAGTTACAATCATAATAATAATAGTAATAAGGACAAAAATAAGAGTTATTACGATAATAATAATAGTAACAAGGGTAAAAGTAAGAGTTAATACGATGATAAAATAGGAATAAGGACAAAAATAAGAGTTATTACGATAATAATAATAGTTATAAGGACAAAAATAAGAGTTATTACGATAACAATAATAGAAATAAGGATAAAAGTAAGAGTTAATACGATGATAAAATAGGAATAAGGACAAAAATAAGAGTTATTACGATGATACAATAGGAATAAGGACAAGAACAAGAGCTATTACGATAATAATAATAGTTATAAGGATAAAAATAAGAGTTATTACGATAATAATAAGAGTAATAAGGATAAAAGTGGGAGTTAATACGATGATAAAATAGGAATAAGGACAAAAATAAGAGTTATTACGATAATAATAATAGTTATAAGTAAAAAATAAGAGTTATTACGATAATAATAATAGTTATAAGGATAAAGATAAGAGTTATTACGATAATAATAATAGTTATAAGGATAAAAATAAGAGTTACTACGATAATAATAATAGAAATAAGGATGAAAATAAGAGTTATTACATAATAAAAATAGGAATATGGCTAAAAGTAATAGTTATAATCATAATAATAATATTAATAAGGACAAAAATAAGAGTTATTACGATAATAATAATAGTAATAAGGATAAAAGTAAGAGTTAATACGATGATAAAATAGGAATAAGGACAAAAATAAGAGTTATTACGATAATAATAATAGTTATAAGGACAAAAATAAGAGTTATTACGATAAAAATAATAGAAATAAGGATAAAAATAAGAGTTATTACATAATAAAAATAGGAATATGGCTGAAAGTAATAGTTACAATCATAATAATAATAGTAATAAGGACAAAAATAAGAGTTATTACGATAATAATAATAGTAACAAGGGTAAAAGTAAGATTTAATACAATTATAAAATAGGAATAAGGACAAAAATAAGAGTTATTACATAATAAAAATAGGAATACGGCTGAAAATAATGGTGATAATGATAATAATAATAGAAATAAGGATAAAAATAAGAGTTATTACGATAATAATAATAGTAATAAGGATAAAAGTGGGAGTTAATACGATGATAAAATCGGAATAAGGACAAGAGTAAGAGTTATTACGATAATAATTATAGTTATAAGGATAAAATAAGAGTTATTACGATAATAATAATAATTATAAGGATAAAAATAAGAGTTATTACGATAATAATAATAGTTATAAGGATAAAAATAAGAGTTATTACGATAATAATAATAGTAATAAGGATAAAAGTGGGAGTTAATACGATGATAAAATAGGAATAAGGACAAAAATAAGAGTTATTACGATAATGTTAATAGTTATAAGGATAAAAATAAGAGTTATTACGATAACAATAATAGAAATAAGGATAAAAGTAAGAGTTAATACGATGATAAAATAGGAATAAGGACAAAAATAAGAGTTATTACGATAATAATAATACTAATAAGGATAAAAGTAAGAGTTAATACGATGATAAAATAGGAATAAGGACAAAAATAAGAGTTATTACGATAATAATAATAGTTATAAGGACAAAAATAAGAGTTATTACGATAACAATAATAGAAATAAGGATAAAAATAAGAGTTATTACATAATAAAAATAGGAATATGGCTGAAAGTAATAGTTACAATCATAATAATAATAGTAATAAGGACAAAAATAAGAGTTATTACGATAATAATAATAGTAACAAGGGTAAAAGTAAGAGTTAATACGATGATAAAATAGGAATAAGGACAAAAATAAGAGTTATTACGATAATAATAATAGTTATAAGGACAAAAATAAGAGTTATTACGATAACAATAATAGAAATAAGGATAAAAGTAAGAGTTAATACGATGATAAAATAGGAATAAGGACAAAAATAAGAGTTATTACGATGATACAATAGGAATAAGGACAAGAACAAGAGCTATTACGATAATAATAATAGTTATAAGGATAAA
This sequence comes from Megachile willughbiella, assembly GCA_945859595.2. Classification (NCBI taxonomy): domain Eukaryota; kingdom Metazoa; phylum Arthropoda; class Insecta; order Hymenoptera; family Megachilidae; genus Megachile; species Megachile willughbiella. The sequence goes on along the minus strand of CAMAOD020000188.1, from coordinate 329,043 downwards.
AATAAGAGTTATTACGATAATAATAATAGTAATAATAATAAAAGTGGGAGTTAATACGATGATAATATAGGAATACGGACAAAAATAAGAATTATTACGATAATAATAATAGTAATAAGGATAAAAGTAAGAGTTAATACGATGATAAAATAGGAATAAGGACAAAAATAAGAGTTATTACGATAATAATAATAGTTATAAGGATAAGAATAAGAGTTATTACGATAATAATAATAGAAATAAGGATAAAAATAAGCATTATTACATAATAAAGATAGGAATATGGTTGAAAGTAATAGTTATAATGATAATAATAACAGAAATAAGGATAAAAATAAGAGTTATTACGATAATAATAATAGTAATAAGGATAAAAGTAAGAGTTAATACGATGATAAAATAGGAATAAGGACAAAAATAAGAGTTATTACGATGATACAATAGGAATAAGGACAAGAATAAGAGTTATTACGATAATAATAATAGTTATAAGGATAAAAATAAGAGTTATTACGATAATAATAATAGTTATAAGGATAGAAATAAGAGTTATTACGATAATAATAATAGTTATAAGGATAAAAATAAGAGTTACTACGATAATAATAATAGAAATAAGGATGAAAATAAGAGTTATTACATAATAAAAATAGGAATATGGCTAAAAGTAATAGTTATAATCATAATAATAATAGTAATAAGGACAAAAATAAGAGTTATTACGATAATAATAATAGTAATAAGGATGAAAGTAAGAGTTAATACGATGATAAAATAGGAATAAGGACAAAAATAAGAGTTATTACGATAATGTTAATAGTTATAAGGATAAAAATAAGAGTTATTACGATAACAATAATAGAAATAAGGATAAAAGTAAGAGTTAATACGATGATAAAATAGGAATAAGGACAAAAATAAGAGTTATTACGATAATAATAATACTAATAAGGATAAAAGTAAGAGTTAATACGATGATAAAATAGGAATAAGGACAAAAATAAGAGTTATTACGATAATAATAATAGTTATAAGGACAAAAATAAGAGTTATTACGATAACAATAATAGAAATAAGGATAAAAATAAGAGTTATTACATAATAAAAATAGGAATATGGCTGAAAGTAATAGTTACAATCATAATAATAATAGTAATAAGGACAAAAATAAGAGTTATTACGATAATAATAATAGTAACAAGGGTAAAAGTAAGAGTTAATACGATGATAAAATAGGAATAAGGACAAAAATAAGAGTTATTACGATAATAATAATAGTTATAAGGACAAAAATAAGAGTTATTACGATAACAATAATAGAAATAAGGATAAAAGTAAGAGTTAATACGATGATAAAATAGGAATAAGGACAAAAATAAGAGTTATTACGATGATACAATAGGAATAAGGACAAGAACAAGAGCTATTACGATAATAATAATAGTTATAAGGATAAAAATAAGAGTTATTACGATAATAATAAGAGTAATAAGGATAAAAGTGGGAGTTAATACGATGATAAAATAGGAATAAGGACAAAAATAAGAGTTATTACGATAATAATAATAGTTATAAGTAAAAAATAAGAGTTATTACGATAATAATAATAGTTATAAGGATAAAGATAAGAGTTATTACGATAATAATAATAGTTATAAGGATAAAAATAAGAGTTACTACGATAATAATAATAGAAATAAGGATGAAAATAAGAGTTATTACATAATAAAAATAGGAATATGGCTAAAAGTAATAGTTATAATCATAATAATAATATTAATAAGGACAAAAATAAGAGTTATTACGATAATAATAATAGTAATAAGGATAAAAGTAAGAGTTAATACGATGATAAAATAGGAATAAGGACAAAAATAAGAGTTATTACGATAATAATAATAGTTATAAGGACAAAAATAAGAGTTATTACGATAAAAATAATAGAAATAAGGATAAAAATAAGAGTTATTACATAATAAAAATAGGAATATGGCTGAAAGTAATAGTTACAATCATAATAATAATAGTAATAAGGACAAAAATAAGAGTTATTACGATAATAATAATAGTAACAAGGGTAAAAGTAAGATTTAATACAATTATAAAATAGGAATAAGGACAAAAATAAGAGTTATTACATAATAAAAATAGGAATACGGCTGAAAATAATGGTGATAATGATAATAATAATAGAAATAAGGATAAAAATAAGAGTTATTACGATAATAATAATAGTAATAAGGATAAAAGTGGGAGTTAATACGATGATAAAATCGGAATAAGGACAAGAGTAAGAGTTATTACGATAATAATTATAGTTATAAGGATAAAATAAGAGTTATTACGATAATAATAATAATTATAAGGATAAAAATAAGAGTTATTACGATAATAATAATAGTTATAAGGATAAAAATAAGAGTTATTACGATAATAATAATAGTAATAAGGATAAAAGTGGGAGTTAATACGATGATAAAATAGGAATAAGGACAAAAATAAGAGTTATTACGATAATGTTAATAGTTATAAGGATAAAAATAAGAGTTATTACGATAACAATAATAGAAATAAGGATAAAAGTAAGAGTTAATACGATGATAAAATAGGAATAAGGACAAAAATAAGAGTTATTACGATAATAATAATACTAATAAGGATAAAAGTAAGAGTTAATACGATGATAAAATAGGAATAAGGACAAAAATAAGAGTTATTACGATAATAATAATAGTTATAAGGACAAAAATAAGAGTTATTACGATAACAATAATAGAAATAAGGATAAAAATAAGAGTTATTACATAATAAAAATAGGAATATGGCTGAAAGTAATAGTTACAATCATAATAATAATAGTAATAAGGACAAAAATAAGAGTTATTACGATAATAATAATAGTAACAAGGGTAAAAGTAAGAGTTAATACGATGATAAAATAGGAATAAGGACAAAAATAAGAGTTATTACGATAATAATAATAGTTATAAGGACAAAAATAAGAGTTATTACGATAACAATAATAGAAATAAGGATAAAAGTAAGAGTTAATACGATGATAAAATAGGAATAAGGACAAAAATAAGAGTTATTACGATGATACAATAGGAATAAGGACAAGAACAAGAGCTATTACGATAATAATAATAGTTATAAGGATAAAAATAAGAGTTATTACGATAATAATAAGAGTAATAAGGATAAAAGTGGGAGTTAATACGATGATAAAATAGGAATAAGGACAAAAATAAGAGTTATTACGATAATAATAATAGTTATAAGTAAAAAATAAGAGTTATTACGATAATAATAATAGTTATAAGGATAAAGATAAGAGTTATTACGATAATAATAATAGTTATAAGGATAAAAATAAGAGTTACTACGATAATAATAATAGAAATAAGGATGAAAATAAGAGTTATTACATAATAAAAATAGGAATATGGCTAAAAGTAATAGTTATAATCATAATAATAATATTAATAAGGACAAAAATAAGAGTTATTACGATAATAATAATAGTAATAAGGATAAAAGTAAGAGTTAATACGATGATAAAATAGGAATAAGGACAAAAATAAGAGTTATTACGATAATAATAATAGTTATAAGGACAAAAATAAGAGTTATTACGATAAAAATAATAGAAATAAGGATAAAAATAAGAGTTATTACATAATAAAAATAGGAATATGGCTGAAAGTAATAGTTACAATCATAATAATAATAGTAATAAGGACAAAAATAAGAGTTATTACGATAATAATAATAGTAACAAGGGTAAAAGTAAGATTTAATACAATTATAAAATAGGAATAAGGACAAAAATAAGTGTTATTACATAATAAAAATAGGAATACGGCTGAAAATAATGGTGATAATGATAATAATAATAGAAATAAGGATAAAAATAAGAGTTATTACGATAATAATAATAGTAATAAGGATAAAAGTGGGAGTTAATACGATGATAAAATCGGAATAAGGACAAGAGTAAGAGTTATTACGATAATAATAATAGTTATAAGGATAAAATAAGAGTTATTACGATAAATAATTATAAGGATAAAAATAAGAGTTATTACGATAATAATAATAGTTATAAGGATAAAAATAAGAGTTATTACGATAATAATAATAGTAATAAGGATAAAAGTGGGAGTTAATACGATGATAAAATAGGAATAAGGACAAAAACAAGAGTTATTACGATAATGATAATAGTTATAAGGATAAGAGTAAGAGTTATTACGATAATAATAATAGAAATAAGGATAAAAATAAGCATTATTACATAATAAAGATAGGAATATGGTTGAAAGTAATAGTTATAATGATAATAATAACAGAAATAAGGATAAAAATAAGAGTTATTACGATAATAATAATAGTAATAAGGATAAAAGTAAGAGTTAATACGATGATAAAATAGGAATAAGGACAAAAATAAGAGTTATTACGATGATACAATAGGAATAAGGACAAGAATAAGAGTTATTACGATAATAATAATAGTTATAAGGATAAAAATAAGAGTTATTACGATAATAATAATAGTTATAAGGATAGAAATAAGATTTATTACGATAATAATAATAGTTATAAGGATAAAAATAAGAGTTACTACGATAATAATAATAGAAATAAGGATGAAAATAAGAGTTATTACATAATAAAAATAGGAATATGGCTAAAAGTAATAGTTATAATCATAATAATAATAGTAATAAGGACAAAAATAAGAGTTATTACGATAATAATAATAGTAATAAGGATGAAAGTAAGAGTTAATACGATGATAAAATAGGAATAAGAACAAAAATAAGAGTTATTACGATAATGTTAATAGTTATAAGGATAAAAATAAGAGTTATTACGATAACAATAATAGAAATAAGGATAAAAGTAAGAGTTAATACGATGATAAAATAGGAATAAGGACAAAAATAAGAGTTATTACGATGATACAATAGGAATAAGGACAAGAACAAGAGCTATTACGATAATAATAATAGTTATAAGGATAAAAATAAGAGTTATTACGATAATAATAATAGTAATAATAATAAAAGTGGGAGTTAATACGATGATAATATAGGAATACGGACAAAAATAAGAATTATTACGATAATAATAATAGTAATAAGGATAAAAGTAAGAGTTAATACGATGATAAAATAGGAATAAGGACAAAAATAAGAGTTATTACGATAATAATAATAGTTATAAGGATAAGAATAAGAGTTATTACGATAATAATAATAGAAATAAGGATAAAAATAAGCATTATTACATAATAAAGATAGGAATATGGTTGAAAGTAATAGTTATAATGATAATAATAACAGAAATAAGGATAAAAATAAGAGTTATTACGATAATAATAATAGTAATAAGGATAAAAGTAAGAGTTAATACGATGATAAAATAGGAATAAGGACAAAAATAAGAGTTATTACGATGATACAATAGGAATAAGGACAAGAATAAGAGTTATTACGATAATAATAATAGTTATAAGGATAAAAATAAGAGTTATTACGATAATAATAATAGTTATAAGGATAGAAATAAGAGTTATTACGATAATAATAATAGTTATAAGGATAAAAATAAGAGTTACTACGATAATAATAATAGAAATAAGGATGAAAATAAGAGTTATTACATAATAAAAATAGGAATATGGCTAAAAGTAATAGTTATAATCATAATAATAATAGTAATAAGGACAAAAATAAGAGTTATTACGATAATAATAATAGTAATAAGGATGAAAGTAAGAGTTAATACGATGATAAAATAGGAATAAGGACAAAAATAAGAGTTATTACGATAATGTTAATAGTTATAAGGATAAAAATAAGAGTTATTACGATAACAATAATAGAAATAAGGATAAAAGTAAGAGTTAATACGATGATAAAATAGGAATAAGGACAAAAATAAGAGTTATTACGATAATAATAATACTAATAAGGATAAAAGTAAGAGTTAATACGATGATAAAATAGGAATAAGGACAAAAATAAGAGTTATTACGATAATAATAATAGTTATAAGGACAAAAATAAGAGTTATTACGATAACAATAATAGAAATAAGGATAAAAATAAGAGTTATTACATAATAAAAATAGGAATATGGCTGAAAGTAATAGTTACAATCATAATAATAATAGTAATAAGGACAAAAATAAGAGTTATTACGATAATAATAATAGTAACAAGGGTAAAAGTAAGAGTTAATACGATGATAAAATAGGAATAAGGACAAAAATAAGAGTTATTACGATAATAATAATAGTTATAAGGACAAAAATAAGAGTTATTACGATAACAATAATAGAAATAAGGATAAAAGTAAGAGTTAATACGATGATAAAATAGGAATAAGGACAAAAATAAGAGTTATTACGATGATACAATAGGAATAAGGACAAGAACAAGAGCTATTACGATAATAATAATAGTTATAAGGATAAAAATAAGAGTTATTACGATAATAATAAGAGTAATAAGGATAAAAGTGGGAGTTAATACGATGATAAAATAGGAATAAGGACAAAAATAAGAGTTATTACGATAATAATAATAGTTATAAGTAAAAAATAAGAGTTATTACGATAATAATAATAGTTATAAGGATAAAGATAAGAGTTATTACGATAATAATAATAGTTATAAGGATAAAAATAAGAGTTACTACGATAATAATAATAGAAATAAGGATGAAAATAAGAGTTATTACATAATAAAAATAGGAATATGGCTAAAAGTAATAGTTATAATCATAATAATAATATTAATAAGGACAAAAATAAGAGTTATTACGATAATAATAATAGTAATAAGGATAAAAGTAAGAGTTAATACGATGATAAAATAGGAATAAGGACAAAAATAAGAGTTATTACGATAATAATAATAGTTATAAGGACAAAAATAAGAGTTATTACGATAACAATAATAGAAATAAGGATAAAAATAAGAGTTATTACATAATAAAAATAGGAATATGGCTGAAAGTAATAGTTACAATCATAATAATAATAGTAATAAGGACAAAAATAAGAGTTATTACGATAATAATAATAGTAACAAGGGTAAAAGTAAGATTTAATACAATTATAAAATAGGAATAAGGACAAAAATAAGAGTTATTACATAATAAAAATAGGAATACGGCTGAAAATAATGGTGATAATGATAATAATAATAGAAATAAGGATAAAAATAAGAGTTATTACGATAATAATAATAGTAATAAGGATAAAAGTGGGAGTTAATACGATGATAAAATCGGAATAAGGACAAGAGTAAGAGTTATTACGATAATAATTATAGTTATAAGGATAAAATAAGAGTTATTACGATAATAATAATAATTATAAGGATAAAAATAAGAGTTATTACGATAATAATAATAGTTATAAGGATAAAAATAAGAGTTATTACGATAATAATAATAGTAATAAGGATAAAAGTGGGAGTTAATACGATGATAAAATAGGAATAAGGACAAAAATAAGAGTTATTACGATAATGATAATAGTTATAAGGATAAGAATAAGAGTTATTACGATAATAATAATAGAAATAAGGATAAAAATAAGCATTATTACATAATAAAGATAGGAATATGGTTGAAAGTAATAGTTATAATGATAATAATAACAGAAATAAGGATAAAAATAAGAGTTATTACGATAATAATAATAGTAATAAGGATAAAAGTAAGAGTTAATACGATGATAAAATAGGAATAAGGACAAAAATAGGAGTTATTACGATGATACAATAGGAATAAGGACAAGAATAAGAGTTATTACGATAATAATAATAGTTATAAGGATAAAAATAAGAGTTATTACGATAATAATAATAGTTATAAGGATAGAAATAAGATTTATTACGATAATAATAATAGTTATAAGGATAAAAATAAGAGTTACTACGATAATAATAATAGAAATAAGGATGAAAATAAGAGTTATTACATAATAAAAATAGGAATATGGCTAAAAGTAATAGTTATAATCATAAGAATAATAGTAATAAGGACAAAAATAAGAGTTATTACGATAATAATAATACTAATAAGGATAAAAGTAAGAGTTAATACGATGATAAAATAGGAATAAGGACAAAAATAAGAGTTATTACGATAATAATAATAGTTATAAGGACAAAAATAAGAGTTATTACGATAACAATAATAGAAATAAGGATAAAAATAAGAGTTATTACATAATAAAAATAGGAATATGGCTGAAAGTAATAGTTACAATCATAATAATAATAGTAATAAGGACAAAAATAAGAGTTATTACGATAATAATAATAGTAACAAGGGTAAAAGTAAGAGTTAATACGATGATAAAATAGGAATAAGGACAAAAATAAGAGTTATTACGATAATAATAATAGTTATAAGGACAAAAATAAGAGTTATTACGATAACAATAATAGAAATAAGGATAAAAATAAGAGTTATTACATAATAAAAATAGGAATATGGCTGAAAGTAATAGTTACAATCATAATAACAATAGTAATAATGATAAAAATAAGAGTTATTACGATAATAATAATAGTTATAAGGATAGAAATAAGAGTTATTACGATAATAATAATAGTTATAAGGATAAAAATAAGAGTTACTACGATAATAATAATAGAAATAAGGATGAAAATAAGAGTTATTACATAATAAAAATAGGAATATGGCTAAAAGTAATAGTTATAATCATAATAATAATAGTAATAAGGACAAAAATAAGAGTTATTACGATAATAATAATAGTAATAAGGATGAAAGTAAGAGTTAATACGATGATAAAATAGGAATAAGGACAAAAATAAGAGTTATTACGATAATGATAATAGTTATAAGGATAAAAATAAGAGTTATTACGATAACAATAATAGAAATAAGGATAAAAGTAAGAGTTAATACGATGATAAAATAGGAATAAGGACAAAAATAAGAGTTATTACGATGATACAATAGGAATAAGGACAAGAACAAGAGCTATTACGATAATAATAATAGTTATAAGGATAAAAATAAGAGTTATTACGATAATAATAAGAGTAATAAGGATAAAAGTGGGAGTTAATACGATGATAAAATAGGAATAAGGACAAAAATAAGAGTTATTACGATAACAATAATAGAAATAAGGATAAAAATAAGAGTTATTACATAATAAAAATAGGAATATGGCTGAAAGTAATAGTTACAATCATAATAATAATAGTAATAAGGACAAAAATAAGAGTTATTACGATAATAATAATAGTAACAAGGGTAAAAGTAAGAGTTAATACGATGATAAAATAGGAATAAGGACAAAAATAAGAGTTATTACGATAATAATAATAGTTATAAGGACAAAAATAAGAGTTATTACGATAACAATAATAGAAATAAGGATAAAAATAAGAGTTATTACATAATAAAAATAGGAATATGGCTGAAAGTAATAGTTACAATCATAATAATAATAGTAATAATGATAAAAATAAGAGTTATTACGATAATAATAATAGTTATAAGGATAGAAATAAGAGTTATTACGATAATAATAATAGTTATAAGGATAAAAATAAGAGTTACTACGATAATAATAATAGAAATAAGGATGAAAATAAGAGTTATTACATAATAAAAATAGGAATATGGCTAAAAGTAATAGTTATAATCATAATAATAATAGTAATAAGGACAAAAATAAGAGTTATTACGATAATAATAATAGTAATAAGGATGAAAGTAAGAGTTAATACGATGATAAAATAGGAATAAGGACAAAAATAAGAGTTATTACGATAATGATAATAGTTATAAGGATAAAAATAAGAGTTATTACGATAACAATAATAGTAATAAGGATAAAAGTAAGAGTTAATACGATGATAAAATAGGAATAAGGACAAAAATAAGAGTTATTACGATAATAATAATAGTTATAAGGACAAAAATAAGAGTTATTACGATAACAATAATAGAAATAAGGATAAAAATAAGAGTTATTACATAATAAAAATAGGAATATGGCTGAAAGTAATAGTTACAATCATAATAATAATAGTAATAAGGACAAAAATAAGAGTTATTACGATAATAATAATAGTAACAAGGGTAAAAGTAAGATTTAATACAATTATAAAATAGGAATAAGGACAAAAATAAGAGTTATTACATAATAAAAATAGGAATACGGCTGAAAATAATGGTGATAATGATAATAATAATAGAAATAAGGATAAAAATAAGAGTTATTACGATAATAATAATAGTAATAAGGATAAAAGTGGGAGTTAATACGATGATAAAATCGGAATAAGGACAAGAGTAAGAGTTATTACGATAATAATTATAGTTATAAGGATAAAATAAGAGTTATTACGATAATAATAATAATTATAAGGATAAAAATAAGAGTTATTACGATAATAATAATAGTTATAAGGATAAAAATAAGAGTTATTACGATAATAATAATAGTAATAAGGATAAAAGTGGGAGTTAATACGATGATAAAATAGGAATAAGGACAAAAATAAGAGTTATTACGATAATGATAATAGTTATAAGGATAAGAATAAGAGTTATTACGATAATAATAATAGAAATAAGGATAAAAATAAGCATTATTACATAATAAAGATAGGAATATGGTTGAAAGTAATAGTTATAATGATAATAATAACAGAAATAAGGATAAAAATAAGAGTTATTACGATAATAATAATAGTAATAAGGATAAAAGTAAGAGTTAATACGATGATAAAATAGGAATAAGGACAAAAATAGGAGTTATTACGATGATACAATAGGAATAAGGACAAGAATAAGAGTTATTACGATAATAATAATAGTTATAAGGATAAAAATAAGAGTTATTACGATAATAATAATAGTTATAAGGATAGAAATAAGATTTATTACGATAATAATAATAGTTATAAGGATAAAAATAAGAGTTACTACGATAATAATAATAGAAATAAGGATGAAAATAAGAGTTATTACATAATAAAAATAGGAATATGGCTAAAAGTAATAGTTATAATCATAAGAATAATAGTAATAAGGACAAAAATAAGAGTTATTACGATAATAATAATACTAATAAGGATAAAAGTAAGAGTTAATACGATGATAAAATAGGAATAAGGACAAAAATAAGAGTTATTACGATAATAATAATAGTTATAAGGACAAAAATAAGAGTTATTACGATAACAATAATAGAAATAAGGATAAAAATAAGAGTTATTACATAATAAAAATAGGAATATGGCTGAAAGTAATAGTTACAATCATAATAATAATAGTAATAAGGACAAAAATAAGAGTTATTACGATAATAATAATAGTAACAAGGGTAAAAGTAAGAGTTAATACGATGATAAAATAGGAATAAGGACAAAAATAAGAGTTATTACGATAATAATAATAGTTATAAGGACAAAAATAAGAGTTATTACGATAACAATAATAGAAATAAGGATAAAAATAAGAGTTATTACATAATAAAAATAGGAATATGGCTGAAAGTAATAGTTACAATCATAATAATAATAGTAATAATGATAAAAATAAGAGTTATTACGATAATAATAATAGTTATAAGGATAGAAATAAGAGTTATTACGATAATAATAATAGTTATAAGGATAAAAATAAGAGTTACTACGATAATAATAATAGAAATAAGGATGAAAATAAGAGTTATTACATAATAAAAATAGGAATATGGCTAAAAGTAATAGTTATAATCATAATAATAATAGTAATAAGGACAAAAATAAGAGTTATTACGATAATAATAATAGTAATAAGGATGAAAGTAAGAGTTAATACGATGATAAAATAGGAATAAGGACAAAAATAAGAGTTATTACGATAATGATAATAGTTATAAGGATAAAAATAAGAGTTATTACGATAACAATAATAGAAATAAGGATAAAAGTAAGAGTTAATACGATGATAAAATAGGAATAAGGACAAAAATAAGAGTTATTACGATGATACAATAGGAATAAGGACAAGAACAAGAGCTATTACGATAATAATAATAGTTATAAGGATAAAAATAAGAGTTATTACGATAATAATAAGAGTAATAAGGATAAAAGTGGGAGTTAATACGATGATAAAATAGGAATAAGGACAAAAATAAGAGTTATTACGATAACAATAATAGAAATAAGGATAAAAATAAGAGTTATTACATAATAAAAATAGGAATATGGCTGAAAGTAATAGTTACAATCATAATAATAATAGTAATAAGGACAAAAATAAGAGTTATTACGATAATAATAATAGTAACAAGGGTAAAAGTAAGAGTTAATACGATGATAAAATAGGAATAAGGACAAAAATAAGAGTTATTACGATAATAATAATAGTTATAAGGACAAAAATAAGAGTTATTACGATAACAATAATAGAAATAAGGATAAAAATAAGAGTTATTACATAATAAAAATAGGAATATGGCTGAAAGTAATAGTTACAATCATAATAATAATAGTAATAATGATAAAAATAAGAGTTATTACGATAATAATAATAGTTATAAGGATAGAAATAAGAGTTATTACGATAATAATAATAGTTATAAGGATAAAAATAAGAGTTACTACGATAATAATAATAGAAATAAGGATGAAAATAAGAGTTATTACATAATAAAAATAGGAATATGGCTAAAAGTAATAGTTATAATCATAATAATAATAGTAATAAGGACAAAAATAAGAGTTATTACGATAATAATAATAGTAATAAGGATGAAAGTAAGAGTTAATACGATGATAAAATAGGAATAAGGACAAAAATAAGAGTTATTACGATAATGATAATAGTTATAAGGATAAAAATAAGAGTTATTACGATAACAATAATAGTAATAAGGATAAAAGTAAGAGTTAATACGATGATAAAATAGGAATAAGGACAAAAATAAGAGTTATTACGATAATAATAATAGTTATAAGGACAAAAATAAGAGTTATTACGATAACAATAATAGAAATAAGGATAAAAATAAGAGTTATTACATAATAAAAATAGGAATATGGCTGAAAGTAATAGTTACAATCATAATAATAATAGTAATAAGGACAAAAATAAGAGTTATTACGATAATAATAATAGTAACAAGGGTAAAAGTAAGATTTAATACAATTATAAAATAGGAATAAGGACAAAAATAAGAGTTATTACATAATAAAAATAGGAATACGGCTGAAAATAATGGTGATAATGATAATAATAATAGAAATAAGGATAAAAATAAGAGTTATTACGATAATAATAATAGTAATAAGGATAAAAGTGGGAGTTAATACGATGATAAAATCGGAATAAGGACAAGAGTAAGAGTTATTACGATAATAATTATAGTTATAAGGATAAAATAAGAGTTATTACGATAATAATAATAATTATAAGGATAAAAATAAGAGTTATTACGATAATAATAATAGTTATAAGGATAAAAATAAGAGTTATTACGATAATAATAATAGTAATAAGGATAAAAGTGGGAGTTAATACGATGATAAAATAGGAATAAGGACAAAAATAAGAGTTATTACGATAATGATAATAGTTATAAGGATAAGAATAAGAGTTATTACGATAATAATAATAGAAATAAGGATAAAAATAAGCATTATTACATAATAAAGATAGGAATATGGTTGAAAGTAATAGTTATAATGATAATAATAACAGAAATAAGGATAAAAATAAGAGTTATTACGATAATAATAATAGTAATAAGGATAAAAGTAAGAGTTAATACGATGATAAAATAGGAATAAGGACAAAAATAGGAGTTATTACGATGATACAATAGGAATAAGGACAAGAATAAGAGTTATTACGATAATAATAATAGTTATAAGGATAAAAATAAGAGTTATTACGATAATAATAATAGTTATAAGGATAGAAATAAGATTTATTACGATAATAATAATAGTTATAAGGATAAAAATAAGAGTTACTACGATAATAATAATAGAAATAAGGATGAAAATAAGAGTTATTACATAATAAAAATAGGAATATGGCTAAAAGTAATAGTTATAATCATAAGAATAATAGTAATAAGGACAAAAATAAGAGTTATTACGATAATAATAATACTAATAAGGATAAAAGTAAGAGTTAATACGATGATAAAATAGGAATAAGGACAAAAATAAGAGTTATTACGATAATAATAATAGTTATAAGGACAAAAATAAGAGTTATTACGATAACAATAATAGAAATAAGGATAAAAATAAGAGTTATTACATAATAAAAATAGGAATATGGCTGAAAGTAATAGTTACAATCATAATAATAATAGTAATAAGGACAAAAATAAGAGTTATTACGATAATAATAATAGTAACAAGGGTAAAAGTAAGAGTTAATACGATGATAAAATAGGAATAAGGACAAAAATAAGAGTTATTACGATAATAATAATAGTTATAAGGACAAAAATAAGAGTTATTACGATAACAATAATAGAAATAAGGATAAAAATAAGAGTTATTACATAATAAAAATAGGAATATGGCTGAAAGTAATAGTTACAATCATAATAATAATAGTAATAATGATAAAAATAAGAGTTATTACGATAATAATAATAGTTATAAGGATAGAAATAAGAGTTATTACGATAATAATAATAGTTATAAGGATAAAAATAAGAGTTACTACGATAATAATAATAGAAATAAGGATGAAAATAAGAGTTATTACATAATAAAAATAGGAATATGGCTAAAAGTAATAGTTATAATCATAATAATAATAGTAATAAGGACAAAAATAAGAGTTATTACGATAATAATAATAGTAATAAGGATGAAAGTAAGAGTTAATACGATGATAAAATAGGAATAAGGACAAAAATAAGAGTTATTACGATAATGATAATAGTTATAAGGATAAAAATAAGAGTTATTACGATAACAATAATAGAAATAAGGATAAAAGTAAGAGTTAATACGATGATAAAATAGGAATAAGGACAAAAATAAGAGTTATTACGATGATACAATAGGAATAAGGACAAGAACAAGAGCTATTACGATAATAATAATAGTTATAAGGATAAAAATAAGAGTTATTACGATAATAATAAGAGTAATAAGGATAAAAGTGGGAGTTAATACGATGATAAAATAGGAATAAGGACAAAAATAAGAGTTATTACGATAACAATAATAGAAATAAGGATAAAAATAAGAGTTATTACATAATAAAAATAGGAATATGGCTGAAAGTAATAGTTACAATCATAATAATAATAGTAATAAGGACAAAAATAAGAGTTATTACGATAATAATAATAGTAACAAGGGTAAAAGTAACAGTTAATACGATGATAAAATAGGAATAAGGACAAAAATAAGAGTTATTACGATAATAATAATAGTTATAAGAACAAAAATAAGAGTTATTACGATAACAATAATAGAAATAAGGATAAAAATAAGAGTTATTACATAATAAAAATAGGAATATGGCTGAAAGTAATAGTTACAATCATAATAATAATAGTAATAATGATAAAAATAAGAGTTATTACGATAATAATAATAGTTATAAGGATAGAAATAAGAGTTATTACGATAATAATAATAGTTATAAGGATAAAAATAAGAGTTACTACGATAATAATAATAGAAATAAGGATGAAAATAAGAGTTATTACATAATAAAAATAGGAATATGGCTAAAAGTAATAGTTATAATCATAATAATAATAGTAATAAGGACAAAAATAAGAGTTATTACGATAATAATAATAGTAATAAGGATGAAAGTAAGAGTTAATACGATGATAAAATAGGAATAAGGACAAAAATAAGAGTTATTACGATAATGATAATAGTAATAAGGACAAAAATAAGAGTTATTACGATAATAATAATAGTAATAAGGATGAAAGTAAGAGTTAATACGATGATAAAATAGGAATAAGGACAAAAATAAGAGTTATTACGATAATGTTAATAGTTATAAGGATAAAAATAAGAGTTATTACGATAACAATAATAGAAATAAGGATAAAAGTAAGAGTTAATACGATGATAAAATAGTAATAAGGACAAAAATAAGAGTTATTACGATGATACAATAGGAATAAGGACAAGAACAAGAGCTATTACGATAATAATAATAGTTATAAGGATAAAAATAAGAGTTATTGCGATAATAATAATAGTAATAATAATAAAAGTGGGAGTTAATACGATGATAATATAGGAATACGGACAAAATTAAGAATTATTACGATAATAATAATAGTAATAAGGATAAAAGTAAGAGTTAATACGATGATAAAATAGGAATAAGGACAAAAATAAGAGTTATTACGATAATAATAATAGTAATAAGGATGAAAGTAAGAGTTAATACGATGATAAAATCGGAATAAGGACAAGAATAAGAGTTATTACGATAATAATAATAGTAATAAGGATAAAAGTGGGAGTTAATACGATGATAAAATAGGAATAAGGACAAAAATAAGAGTTATTACGATAATGATAATAGTTATAAGGATAAGAATAAGAGTTATTACGATAATAATAATAGAAATAAGGATAAAAATAAGCATTATTACATAATAAAGATAGGAATATGGTTGAAAGTAATAGTTATAATGATAATAATAACAGAAATAAGGATAAAAATAAGAGTTATTACGATAATAATAATAGTAATAAGGATAAAAGTAAGAGTTAATACGATGATAAAATAGGAATAAGGACAAAAATAGGAGTTATTACGATGATACAATAGGAATAAGGACAAGAATAAGAGTTATTACGATAATAATAATAGTTATAAGGATAAAAATAAGAGTTATTACGATAATAATAATAGTTATAAGGATAGAAATAAGATTTATTACGATAATAATAATAGTTATAAGGATAAAAATAAGAGTTACTACGATAATAATAATAGAAATAAGGATGAAAATAAGAGTTATTACATAATAAAAATAGGAATATGGCTAAAAGTAATAGTTATAATCATAAGAATAATAGTAATAAGGACAAAAATAAGAGTTATTACGATAATAATAATACTAATAAGGATAAAAGTAAGAGTTAATACGATGATAAAATAGGAATAAGGACAAAAATAAGAGTTATTACGATAATAATAATAGTTATAAGGACAAAAATAAGAGTTATTACGATAACAATAATAGAAATAAGGATAAAAATAAGAGTTATTACATAATAAAAATAGGAATATGGCTGAAAGTAATAGTTACAATCATAATAATAATAGTAATAAGGACAAAAATAAGAGTTATTACGATAATAATAATAGTAACAAGGGTAAAAGTAAGAGTTAATACGATGATAAAATAGGAATAAGGACAAAAATAAGAGTTATTACGATAATAATAATAGTTATAAGGACAAAAATAAGAGTTATTACGATAACAATAATAGAAATAAGGATAAAAATAAGAGTTATTACATAATAAAAATAGGAATATGGCTGAAAGTAATAGTTACAATCATAATAATAATAGTAATAATGATAAAAATAAG
Organism: Megachile willughbiella; assembly: GCA_945859595.2. Taxonomy (NCBI): domain Eukaryota; kingdom Metazoa; phylum Arthropoda; class Insecta; order Hymenoptera; family Megachilidae; genus Megachile; species Megachile willughbiella. Next base: position 311,428 of record CAMAOD020000188.1, on the reverse strand, counting down.
AGTTATTACGATAATAATAATAGTTATAAGGATAGAAATAAGAGTTATTACGATAATAATAATAGTTATAAGGATAAAAATAAGAGTTACTACGATAATAATAATAGAAATAAGGATGAAAATAAGAGTTATTACATAATAAAAATAGGAATATGGCTAAAAGTAATAGTTATAATCATAATAATAATAGTAATAAGGACAAAAATAAGAGTTATTACGATAATAATAATAGTAATAAGGATGAAAGTAAGAGTTAATACGATGATAAAATAGGAATAAGGACAAAAATAAGAGTTATTACGATAATGATAATAGTTATAAGGATAAAAATAAGAGTTATTACGATAACAATAATAGAAATAAGGATAAAAGTAAGAGTTAATACGATGATAAAATAGGAATAAGGACAAAAATAAGAGTTATTACGATGATACAATAGGAATAAGGACAAGAACAAGAGCTATTACGATAATAATAATAGTTATAAGGATAAAAATAAGAGTTATTACGATAATAATAAGAGTAATAAGGATAAAAGTGGGAGTTAATACGATGATAAAATAGGAATAAGGACAAAAATAAGAGTTATTACGATAACAATAATAGAAATAAGGATAAAAATAAGAGTTATTACATAATAAAAATAGGAATATGGCTGAAAGTAATAGTTACAATCATAATAATAATAGTAATAAGGACAAAAATAAGAGTTATTACGATAATAATAATAGTAACAAGGGTAAAAGTAAGAGTTAATACGATGATAAAATAGGAATAAGGACAAAAATAAGAGTTATTACGATAATAATAATAGTTATAAGAACAAAAATAAGAGTTATTACGATAACAATAATAGAAATAAGGATAAAAATAAGAGTTATTACATAATAAAAATAGGAATATGGCTGAAAGTAATAGTTACAATCATAATAATAATAGTAATAATGATAAAAATAAGAGTTATTACGATAATAATAATAGTTATAAGGATAGAAATAAGAGTTATTACGATAATAATAATAGTTATAAGGATAAAAATAAGAGTTACTACGATAATAATAATAGAAATAAGGATGAAAATAAGAGTTATTACATAATAAAAATAGGAATATGGCTAAAAGTAATAGTTATAATCATAATAATAATAGTAATAAGGACAAAAATAAGAGTTATTACGATAATAATAATAGTAATAAGGATGAAAGTAAGAGTTAATACGATGATAAAATAGGAATAAGGACAAAAATAAGAGTTATTACGATAATGATAATAGTAATAAGGACAAAAATAAGAGTTATTACGATAATGATAATAGTTATAAGGATAAGAATAAGAGTTATTACGATAATAATAATAGAAATAAGGATAAAAATAAGCATTATTACATAATAAAGATAGGAATATGGTTGAAAGTAATAGTTATAATGATAATAATAACAGAAATAAGGATAAAAATAAGAGTTATTACGATAATAATAATAGTAATAAGGATAAAAGTAAGAGTTAATACGATGATAAAATAGGAATAAGGACAAAAATAGGAGTTATTACGATGATACAATAGGAATAAGGACAAGAATAAGAGTTATTACGATAATAATAATAGTTATAAGGATAAAAATAAGAGTTATTACGATAATAATAATAGTTATAAGGATAGAAATAAGATTTATTACGATAATAATAATAGTTATAAGGATAAAAATAAGAGTTACTACGATAATAATAATAGAAATAAGGATGAAAATAAGAGTTATTACATAATAAAAATAGGAATATGGCTAAAAGTAATAGTTATAATCATAAGAATAATAGTAATAAGGACAAAAATAAGAGTTATTACGATAATAATAATACTAATAAGGATAAAAGTAAGAGTTAATACGATGATAAAATAGGAATAAGGACAAAAATAAGAGTTATTACGATAATAATAATAGTTATAAGGACAAAAATAAGAGTTATTACGATAACAATAATAGAAATAAGGATAAAAATAAGAGTTATTACATAATAAAAATAGGAATATGGCTGAAAGTAATAGTTACAATCATAATAATAATAGTAATAAGGACAAAAATAAGAGTTATTACGATAATAATAATAGTAACAAGGGTAAAAGTAAGAGTTAATACGATGATAAAATAGGAATAAGGACAAAAATAAGAGTTATTACGATAATAATAATAGTTATAAGGACAAAAATAAGAGTTATTACGATAACAATAATAGAAATAAGGATAAAAATAAGAGTTATTACATAATAAAAATAGGAATATGGCTGAAAGTAATAGTTACAATCATAATAATAATAGTAATAATGATAAAAATAAGAGTTATTACGATAATAATAATAGTTATAAGGATAGAAATAAGAGTTATTACGATAATAATAATAGTTATAAGGATAAAAATAAGAGTTACTACGATAATAATAATAGAAATAAGGATGAAAATAAGAGTTATTACATAATAAAAATAGGAATATGGCTAAAAGTAATAGTTATAATCATAATAATAATAGTAATAAGGACAAAAATAAGAGTTATTACGATAATAATAATAGTAATAAGGATGAAAGTAAGAGTTAATACGATGATAAAATAGGAATAAGGACAAAAATAAGAGTTATTACGATAATGATAATAGTTATAAGGATAAAAATAAGAGTTATTACGATAACAATAATAGAAATAAGGATAAAAGTAAGAGTTAATACGATGATAAAATAGGAATAAGGACAAAAATAAGAGTTATTACGATGATACAATAGGAATAAGGACAAGAACAAGAGCTATTACGATAATAATAATAGTTATAAGGATAAAAATAAGAGTTATTACGATAATAATAAGAGTAATAAGGATAAAAGTGGGAGTTAATACGATGATAAAATAGGAATAAGGACAAAAATAAGAGTTATTACGATAACAATAATAGAAATAAGGATAAAAATAAGAGTTATTACATAATAAAAATAGGAATATGGCTGAAAGTAATAGTTACAATCATAATAATAATAGTAATAAGGACAAAAATAAGAGTTATTACGATAATAATAATAGTAACAAGGGTAAAAGTAAGAGTTAATACGATGATAAAATAGGAATAAGGACAAAAATAAGAGTTATTACGATAATAATAATAGTTATAAGGACAAAAATAAGAGTTATTACGATAACAATAATAGAAATAAGGATAAAAATAAGAGTTATTACATAATAAAAATAGGAATATGGCTGAAAGTAATAGTTACAATCATAATAATAATAGTAATAATGATAAAAATAAGAGTTATTACGATAATAATAATAGTTATAAGGATAGAAATAAGAGTTATTACGATAATAATAATAGTTATAAGGATAAAAATAAGAGTTACTACGATAATAATAATAGAAATAAGGATGAAAATAAGAGTTATTACATAATAAAAATAGGAATATGGCTAAAAGTAATAGTTATAATCATAATAATAATAGTAATAAGGACAAAAATAAGAGTTATTACGATAATAATAATAGTAATAAGGATGAAAGTAAGAGTTAATACGATGATAAAATAGGAATAAGGACAAAAATAAGAGTTATTACGATAATGATAATAGTTATAAGGATAAAAATAAGAGTTATTACGATAACAATAATAGTAATAAGGATAAAAGTAAGAGTTAATACGATGATAAAATAGGAATAAGGACAAAAATAAGAGTTATTACGATAATAATAATAGTTATAAGGACAAAAATAAGAGTTATTACGATAACAATAATAGAAATAAGGATAAAAATAAGAGTTATTACATAATAAAAATAGGAATATGGCTGAAAGTAATAGTTACAATCATAATAATAATAGTAATAAGGACAAAAATAAGAGTTATTACGATAATAATAATAGTAACAAGGGTAAAAGTAAGATTTAATACAATTATAAAATAGGAATAAGGACAAAAATAAGAGTTATTACATAATAAAAATAGGAATACGGCTGAAAATAATGGTGATAATGATAATAATAATAGAAATAAGGATAAAAATAAGAGTTATTACGATAATAATAATAGTAATAAGGATAAAAGTGGGAGTTAATACGATGATAAAATCGGAATAAGGACAAGAGTAAGAGTTATTACGATAATAATTATAGTTATAAGGATAAAATAAGAGTTATTACGATAATAATAATAATTATAAGGATAAAAATAAGAGTTATTACGATAATAATAATAGTTATAAGGATAAAAATAAGAGTTATTACGATAATAATAATAGTAATAAGGATAAAAGTGGGAGTTAATACGATGATAAAATAGGAATAAGGACAAAAATAAGAGTTATTACGATAATGATAATAGTTATAAGGATAAGAATAAGAGTTATTACGATAATAATAATAGAAATAAGGATAAAAATAAGCATTATTACATAATAAAGATAGGAATATGGTTGAAAGTAATAGTTATAATGATAATAATAACAGAAATAAGGATAAAAATAAGAGTTATTACGATAATAATAATAGTAATAAGGATAAAAGTAAGAGTTAATACGATGATAAAATAGGAATAAGGACAAAAATAGGAGTTATTACGATGATACAATAGGAATAAGGACAAGAATAAGAGTTATTACGATAATAATAATAGTTATAAGGATAAAAATAAGAGTTATTACGATAATAATAATAGTTATAAGGATAGAAATAAGATTTATTACGATAATAATAATAGTTATAAGGATAAAAATAAGAGTTACTACGATAATAATAATAGAAATAAGGATGAAAATAAGAGTTATTACATAATAAAAATAGGAATATGGCTAAAAGTAATAGTTATAATCATAAGAATAATAGTAATAAGGACAAAAATAAGAGTTATTACGATAATAATAATACTAATAAGGATAAAAGTAAGAGTTAATACGATGATAAAATAGGAATAAGGACAAAAATAAGAGTTATTACGATAATAATAATAGTTATAAGGACAAAAATAAGAGTTATTACGATAACAATAATAGAAATAAGGATAAAAATAAGAGTTATTACATAATAAAAATAGGAATATGGCTGAAAGTAATAGTTACAATCATAATAATAATAGTAATAAGGACAAAAATAAGAGTTATTACGATAATAATAATAGTAACAAGGGTAAAAGTAAGAGTTAATACGATGATAAAATAGGAATAAGGACAAAAATAAGAGTTATTACGATAATAATAATAGTTATAAGGACAAAAATAAGAGTTATTACGATAACAATAATAGAAATAAGGATAAAAATAAGAGTTATTACATAATAAAAATAGGAATATGGCTGAAAGTAATAGTTACAATCATAATAATAATAGTAATAATGATAAAAATAAGAGTTATTACGATAATAATAATAGTTATAAGGATAGAAATAAGAGTTATTACGATAATAATAATAGTTATAAGGATAAAAATAAGAGTTACTACGATAATAATAATAGAAATAAGGATGAAAATAAGAGTTATTACATAATAAAAATAGGAATATGGCTAAAAGTAATAGTTATAATCATAATAATAATAGTAATAAGGACAAAAATAAGAGTTATTACGATAATAATAATAGTAATAAGGATGAAAGTAAGAGTTAATACGATGATAAAATAGGAATAAGGACAAAAATAAGAGTTATTACGATAATGATAATAGTTATAAGGATAAAAATAAGAGTTATTACGATAACAATAATAGAAATAAGGATAAAAGTAAGAGTTAATACGATGATAAAATAGGAATAAGGACAAAAATAAGAGTTATTACGATGATACAATAGGAATAAGGACAAGAACAAGAGCTATTACGATAATAATAATAGTTATAAGGATAAAAATAAGAGTTATTACGATAATAATAAGAGTAATAAGGATAAAAGTGGGAGTTAATACGATGATAAAATAGGAATAAGGACAAAAATAAGAGTTATTACGATAACAATAATAGAAATAAGGATAAAAATAAGAGTTATTACATAATAAAAATAGGAATATGGCTGAAAGTAATAGTTACAATCATAATAATAATAGTAATAAGGACAAAAATAAGAGTTATTACGATAATAATAATAGTAACAAGGGTAAAAGTAAGAGTTAATACGATGATAAAATAGGAATAAGGACAAAAATAAGAGTTATTACGATAATAATAATAGTTATAAGAACAAAAATAAGAGTTATTACGATAACAATAATAGAAATAAGGATAAAAATAAGAGTTATTACATAATAAAAATAGGAATATGGCTGAAAGTAATAGTTACAATCATAATAATAATAGTAATAATGATAAAAATAAGAGTTATTACGATAATAATAATAGTTATAAGGATAGAAATAAGAGTTATTACGATAATAATAATAGTTATAAGGATAAAAATAAGAGTTACTACGATAATAATAATAGAAATAAGGATGAAAATAAGAGTTATTACATAATAAAAATAGGAATATGGCTAAAAGTAATAGTTATAATCATAATAATAATAGTAATAAGGACAAAAATAAGAGTTATTACGATAATAATAATAGTAATAAGGATGAAAGTAAGAGTTAATACGATGATAAAATAGGAATAAGGACAAAAATAAGAGTTATTACGATAATGATAATAGTAATAAGGACAAAAATAAGAGTTATTACGATAATAATAATAGTAATAAGGATGAAAGTAAGAGTTAATACGATGATAAAATAGGAATAAGGACAAAAATAAGAGTTATTACGATAATGTTAATAGTTATAAGGATAAAAATAAGAGTTATTACGATAACAATAATAGAAATAAGGATAAAAGTAAGAGTTAATACGATGATAAAATAGTAATAAGGACAAAAATAAGAGTTATTACGATGATACAATAGGAATAAGGACAAGAACAAGAGCTATTACGATAATAATAATAGTTATAAGGATAAAAATAAGAGTTATTGCGATAATAATAATAGTAATAATAATAAAAGTGGGAGTTAATACGATGATAATATAGGAATACGGACAAAATTAAGAATTATTACGATAATAATAATAGTAATAAGGATAAAAGTAAGAGTTAATACGATGATAAAATAGGAATAAGGACAAAAATAAGAGTTATTACGATAATAATAATAGTAATAAGGATGAAAGTAAGAGTTAATACGATGATAAAATCGGAATAAGGACAAGAATAAGAGTTATTACGATAATAATAATAGTAATAAGGATAAAAGTGGGAGTTAATACGATGATAAAATAGGAATAAGGACAAAAATAAGAGTTATTACGATAATGATAATAGTTATAAGGATAAGAATAAGAGTTATTACGATAATAATAATAGAAATAAGGATAAAAATAAGCATTATTACATAATAAAGATAGGAATATGGTTGAAAGTAATAGTTATAATGATAATAATAACAGAAATAAGGATAAAAATAAGAGTTATTACGATAATAATAATAGTAATAAGGATAAAAGTAAGAGTTAATACGATGATAAAATAGGAATAAGGACAAAAATAGGAGTTATTACGATGATACAATAGGAATAAGGACAAGAATAAGAGTTATTACGATAATAATAATAGTTATAAGGATAAAAATAAGAGTTATTACGATAATAATAATAGTTATAAGGATAGAAATAAGATTTATTACGATAATAATAATAGTTATAAGGATAAAAATAAGAGTTACTACGATAATAATAATAGAAATAAGGATGAAAATAAGAGTTATTACATAATAAAAATAGGAATATGGCTAAAAGTAATAGTTGTAATCATAAGAATAATAGTAATAAGGACAAAAATAAGAGTTATTACGATAATAATAATACTAATAAGGATAAAAGTAAGAGTTAATACGATGATAAAATAGGAATAAGGACAAAAATAAGAGTTATTACGATAATAATAATAGTTATAAGGACAAAAATAAGAGTTATTACGATAACAATAATAGAAATAAGGATAAAAATAAGAGTTATTACATAATAAAAATAGGAATATGGCTGAAAGTAATAGTTACAATCATAATAATAATAGTAATAAGGACAAAAATAAGAGTTATTACGATAATAATAATAGTAACAAGGGTAAAAGTAAGAGTTAATACGATGATAAAATAGGAATAAGGACAAAAATAAGAGTTATTACGATAATAATAATAGTTATAAGGACAAAAATAAGAGTTATTACGATAACAATAATAGAAATAAGGATAAAAATAAGAGTTATTACATAATAAAAATAGGAATATGGCTGAAAGTAATAGTTACAATCATAATAATAATAGTAATAATGATAAAAATAAGAGTTATTACGATAATAATAATAGTTATAAGGATAGAAATAAGAGTTATTACGATAATAATAATAGTTATAAGGATAAAAATAAGAGTTACTACGATAATAATAATAGAAATAAGGATGAAAATAAGAGTTATTACATAATAAAAATAGGAATATGGCTAAAAGTAATAGTTATAATCATAATAATAATAGTAATAAGGACAAAAATAAGAGTTATTACGATAATAATAATAGTAATAAGGATGAAAGTAAGAGTTAATACGATGATAAAATAGGAATAAGGACAAAAATAAGAGTTATTACGATAATGATAATAGTTATAAGGATAAAAATAAGAGTTATTACGATAACAATAATAGAAATAAGGATAAAAGTAAGAGTTAATACGATGATAAAATAGGAATAAGGACAAAAATAAGAGTTATTACGATGATACAATAGGAATAAGGACAAGAACAAGAGCTATTACGATAATAATAATAGTTATAAGGATAAAAATAAGAGTTATTACGATAATAATAAGAGTAATAAGGATAAAAGTGGGAGTTAATACGATGATAAAATAGGAATAAGGACAAAAATAAGAGTTATTACGATAACAATAATAGAAATAAGGATAAAAATAAGAGTTATTACATAATAAAAATAGGAATATGGCTGAAAGTAATAGTTACAATCATAATAATAATAGTAATAAGGACAAAAATAAGAGTTATTACGATAATAATAATAGTAACAAGGGTAAAAGTAAGAGTTAATACGATGATAAAATAGGAATAAGGACAAAAATAAGAGTTATTACGATAATAATAATAGTTATAAGAACAAAAATAAGAGTTATTACGATAACAATAATAGAAATAAGGATAAAAATAAGAGTTATTACATAATAAAAATAGGAATATGGCTGAAAGTAATAGTTACAATCATAATAATAATAGTAATAATGATAAAAATAAGAGTTATTACGATAATAATAATAGTTATAAGGATAGAAATAAGAGTTATTACGATAATAATAATAGTTATAAGGATAAAAATAAGAGTTACTACGATAATAATAATAGAAATAAGGATGAAAATAAGAGTTATTACATAATAAAAATAGGAATATGGCTAAAAGTAATAGTTATAATCATAATAATAATAGTAATAAGGACAAAAATAAGAGTTATTACGATAATAATAATAGTAATAAGGATGAAAGTAAGAGTTAATACGATGATAAAATAGGAATAAGGACAAAAATAAGAGTTATTACGATAATGATAATAGTAATAAGGACAAAAATAAGAGTTATTACGATAATAATAATAGTAATAAGGATGAAAGTAAGAGTTAATACGATGATAAAATAGGAATAAGGACAAAAATAAGAGTTATTACGATAATGTTAATAGTTATAAGGATAAAAATAAGAGTTATTACGATAACAATAATAGAAATAAGGATAAAAGTAAGAGTTAATACGATGATAAAATAGTAATAAGGACAAAAATAAGAGTTATTACGATGATACAATAGGAATAAGGACAAGAACAAGAGCTATTACGATAATAATAATAGTTATAAGGATAAAAATAAGAGTTATTGCGATAATAATAATAGTAATAATAATAAAAGTGGGAGTTAATACGATGATAATATAGGAATACGGACAAAATTAAGAATTATTACGATAATAATAATAGTAATAAGGATAAAAGTAAGAGTTAATACGATGATAAAATAGGAATAAGGACAAAAATAAGAGTTATTACGATAATAATAATAGTAATAAGGATGAAAGTAAGAGTTAATACGATGATAAAATCGGAATAAGGACAAGAATAAGAGTTATTACGATAATAATAATAGTAATAAGGATAAAAGTGGGAGTTAATACGATGATAAAATAGGAATAAGGACAAAAATAAGAGTTATTACGATAATGATAATAGTTATAAGGATAAGAGTAAGAGTTATTACGATAATAATAATAGAAATAAGGATAAAAATAAGCATTATTACATAATAAAGATAGGAATATGGTTGAAAGTAATAGTTATAATGATAATAATAACAGAAATAAGGATAAAAATAAGAGTTATTACGATAATAATAATAGTAATAAGGATAAAAGTAAGAGTTAATACGATGATAAAATAGGAATAAGGACAAAAATAAGAGTTATTACGATGATACAATAGGAATAAGGACAAGAATAAGAGTTATTACGATAATAATAATAGTTATAAGGATAAAAATAAGAGTTATTACGATAATAATAATAGTTATAAGGATAGAAATAAGATTTATTACGATAATAATAATAGTTATAAGGATAAAAATAAGAGTTACTACGATAATAATAATAGAAATAAGGATGAAAATAAGAGTTATTACATAATAAAAATAGGAATATGGCTAAAAGTAATAGTTATAATCATAATAATAATAGTAATAAGGACAAAAATAAGAGTTATTACGATAATAATAATAGTAATAAGGATGAAAGTAAGAGTTAATACGATGATAAAATAGGAATAAGGACAAAAATAAGAGTTATTACGATAATGTTAATAGTTATAAGGATAAAAATAAGAGTTATTACGATAACAATAATAGAAATAAGGATAAAAGTAAGAGTTAATACGATGATAAAATAGGAATAAGGACAAAAATAAGAGTTATTACGATGATACAATAGGAATAAGGACAAGAACAAGAGCTATTACGATAATAATAATAGTTATAAGGATAAAAATAAGAGTTATTACGATAATAATAATAGTAATAATAATAAAAGTGGGAGTTAATACGATGATAATATAGGAATACGGACAAAAATAAGAATTATTACGATAATAATAATAGTAATAAGGATAAAAGTAAGAGTTAATACGATGATAAAATAGGAATAAGGACAAAAATAAGAGTTATTACGATAATAATAATAGTTATAAGGATAAGAATAAGAGTTATTACGATAATAATAATAGAAATAAGGATAAAAGTAAGAGTTAATACGATGATAGAATAGGAATAAGTACAAAAATAAGAGTTATTACGATAATAATAATAGTTATAAGGATAAAAATAAGAGTTATTACGATAATAATAGTAGAAATAAGGATGAAAATAAGCGTTATTACATAATAAAGATAGGAATATGGTTGAAAGTAATAGTTATAATGATAATAATAACAGAAATAAGGATAAAAATAAGAGTTATTACGATAATAATAATAGTAATAAGGATAAAAGTAAGAGTTAATACGATGATAAAATAGGAATAAGGACAAAAATAAGAGTTATTACGATGATACAATAGGAATAAGGACAAGAATAAGAGTTATTACGATAATAATAATAGTTATAAGGATAAAAATAAGAGTTATTACGATAATAATAATAGTTATAAGGATAGAAATAAGATTTATTACGAAAATAATAATAGTTATAAGGATAAAAATAAGAGTTACTACGATAATAATAATAGAAATAAGGATGAAAATAAGAGTTATTACATAATAAAAATAGGAATATGGCTAAAAGTAATAGTTATAATCATAATAATAATAGTAATAAGGACAAAAATAAGAGTTATTACGATAATAATAATAGTAATAAGGATGAAAGTAAGAGTTAATACGATGATAAAATAGGAATAAGAACAAAAATAAGAGTTATTACGATAATGTTAATAGTTATAAGGATAAAAATAAGAGTTATTACGATAACAATAATAGAAATAAGGATCAAAGTAAGAGTCAATACGATGATAAAATAGGAATACGGACAAAAATAAGAATTATTACGATAATAATAATAGTAATAAGGATAAAAGTAAGAGTTAATACGATGATAAAATAGGAATAAGGACAAAAATAAGAGTTATTACGATAATAATAATAGTTATAAGGATAAGAATAAGAGTTATTACGATAATAATAATAGAAATAAGGATAAAAATAAGAGTTATTACGATAATAATAATAGTAATAAGGATAAAAGTAAGAGTTAATACGATGATAAAATAGGAATAAGGACAAAAATAAGAGTTATTACGATGATACAATAGGAATAAGGACAAGAATAAGAGTTATTACGATAATAATAATAGTTATAAGGATAAAAATAAGAGTTATTACGATAATAATAATAGTTATAAGGATAGAAATAAGAGTTATTACGATAATAATAATAGTTATAAGGATAAAGATAAGAGTTATTACGATAATAATAATAGTTATAAGGATAAAAATAAGAGTTACTACGATAATAATAATAGAAATAAGGATGAAAATAAGAGTTATTACATAATAAAAATAGGAATATGGCTAAAAGTAATAGTTATAATCATAATAATAATAGTAATAAGGACAAAAATAAGAGTTATTACGATAATAATAATACTAATAAGGATAAAAGTAAGAGTTAATACGATGATAAAATAGGAATAAGGACAAAAATAAGAGTTATTACGATAATAATAATAGTTATAAGGACAAAACTAAGAGTTATTACGATAACAATAATAGAAATAAGGATAAAAATAAGAGTTATTACATAATAAAAATAGGAATATGGCTGAAAGTAATAGTTACAATCATAATAATAATAGTAATAAGGACAAAAATAAGAGTTATTACGATAATAATAATAGTAACAAGGGTAAAAGTAAGATTTAATACGATTATAAAATAGGAATAAGGACAAGAATAAGAGTTATTACATAATAAAAATAGGAATAAGGCTGAAAATAATGGTTATAATGATAATAAGAATAGAAATAAGGATAAAAATAAGAGTTATTACGATAATAATAATAGTAATAAGGATAAAAGTAAGAGTTAATACGATGATAAAATAGGAATAAGGACAAAAATAAGTGTTATTACGATAATAATAATAGTTATAAGTAAAAAAATAAGAGTTATTACGATAATAATAATAGTAATAATAATAAAAGTGGGAGTTAATACGATGATAATATAGGAATACGGACAAAAATAAGAATTATTACGATAATAATAATAGTAATAAGGACAAAAATAAGAGTTATTACGATAATAATAATAGTAACAAGGGTAAAAGTAAGATTTAATACGATTATAAAATAGGAATAAGGACAAAAATAAGAGTTATTACATAATAAAAATAGGAATAAGGCTGAAAATAATGGTTATAATGATAATAATAATAGAAATAAGGATAAAAATAAGAGTTATTACGATAATAATGATAGTAATAAGGATAAAAGTAAGAGTTAACACGATGATAAAATAGGAATAAGGACAAAAATAAGAGTTATTACGATGATACAATAGGAATAAGGACAAGAACAAGAGCTATTACGATAATAATAATAGTTATAAGGATAAAAATAAGAGTTATTACGATAATAATAATAGTAATAAGGATAAAAGTGGGAGTTAATACGATGATAAAATAGGAATAAGGACAAAAATAAGAGTTATTACGATAATGATAATAGTTATAAGGATAAGAATAAGAGTTATTACGATAATAATAATAGAAATAAGGATAAAAATAAGCATTATTACAAAATAAAGATAGGAATATGGTTGAAAGTAATAGTTATAATGATAATAATAACAGAAATAAGGATAAAAATAAGAGTTATTACGATAATAATAATAGAAATATGGATAAACGTAGGAGTTATTACATAATAAAAATAGGAATATGGCTGAAAGTAATAGTTACAATCATAATAATAATAGTAATAAGGACAAAAATAAGAGTTATTACGATAATAATAATAGTTATAAGGATAGAAATAAGAGTTATTACGATAATAATAATAGTTATAAGGATAAAAATAAGAGTTACTACGATAATAATAATAGAAATAAGGATGAAAATAAGAGTTATTACATAATAAAAATAGGAATATGGCTAAAAGTAATAGTTATAATCATAATAATAATAGTAATAAGGACAAAAATAAGAGTTATTACGATAATAATAATAGTAATAAGGATGAAAGTAAGAGTTAATACGATGATAAAATAGGAATAAGGACAAAAATAAGAGTTATTACGATAATGATAATAGTTATAAGGATAAAAATAAGAGTTATTACGATAACAATAATAGAAATAAGGATAAAAGTAAGAGTTAATACGATGATAAAATAGGAATAAGGACAAAAATAAGAGTTATTACGATGATACAATAGGAATAAGGACAAGAACAAGAGCTATTACGATAATAATAATAGTTATAAGGATAAAAATAAGAGTTATTACGATAATAATAAGAGTAATAAGGATAAAAGTGGGAGTTAATACGATGATAAAATAGGAATAAGGACAAAAATAAGAGTTATTACGATAATAATAATAGTTATAAGTAAAAAATAAGAGTTATTACGATAATAATAATAGTTATAAGGATAAAGATAAGAGTTATTACGATAATAATAATAGTTATAAGGATAAAAATAAGAGTTACTACGATAATAATAATAGAAATAAGGATGAAAATAAGAGTTATTACATAATAAAAATAGGAATATGGCTAAAAGTAATAGTTATAATCATAATAATAATAGTAATAAGGACAAAAATAAGAGTTATTACGATAATAATAATAGTAATAAGGATAAAAGTAAGAGTTAATACGATGATAAAATAGGAATAAGGACAAAAATAAGAGTTATTACGATAATAATAATAGTTATAAGGGCAAAAATAAGAGTTATTACGATAACAATAATAGAAATAAGGATAAAAATAAGAGTTATTACATAATAAAAATAGGAATATGGCTGAAAGTAATAGTTACAATCATAATAATAATAGTAATAAGGACAAAAATAAGAGTTATTACGATAATAATAATAGTAACAAGGGTAAAAGTAAGATTTAATACGATTATAAAATAGGAATAAGGACAAAAATAAGAGTTATTACATAATAAAAATAGGAATAAGGCTGAAAATAATGGTTATAATGATAATAATAATAGAAATAAGGATAAAAATAAGAGTTATTACGATAATAATAATAGTTATAAGTAAAAAATAAGAGTTATTACGATAATAATAATAGTTATAAGTAAAAAATAAGAGTTATTACGATAATAATAATAGTTATAAGGATAAAGATAAGAGTTATTACGATAATAATAATAGTTATAAGGATAAAAATAAGAGTTACTACGATAATAATAATAGAAATAAGGATGAAAATAAGAGTTATTACATAATAAAAATAGGAATATGGCTAAAAGTAATAGTTATAATCATAATAATAATAGTAATAAGGACAAAAATAAGAGTTATTACGATAATAATAATACTAATAAGGATAAAAGTAAGAGTTAATACGATGATAAAATAGGAATAAGGACAAAAATAAGAGTTATTACGATAATAATAATAGTTATAAGGACAAAACTAAGAGTTATTACGATAACAATAATAGAAATAAGGATAAAAATAAGAGTTATTACATAATAAAAATAGGAATATGGCTGAAAGTAATAGTTACAATCATAATAATAATAGTAATGAGGACAAAAATAAGAGTTATTACGATAATAATAATAGTAACAGGGGTAAAAGTAAGATTTAATACGATTATAAAATAGGAATAAGGACAAAAATAAGAGTTATTACATAATAAAAATAGGAATAAGGCTGAAAATAATGGTTATAATGATAATAAGAATACAAATAAGGATAAAAATAAGAGTTATTACGATAATAATAATAGTAATAAGGATAAAAGTAAGAGTTAATACGATGATAAAATAGGAATAAGGACAAAAATAAGTGTTATTACGATAATAATAATAGTTATAAGTAAAAAAATAAGAGTTATTACGATAATAATAATAGTAATAATAATAAAAGTGGGAGTTAATACGATGATAATATAGGAATACGGACAAAAATAAGAATTATTACGATAGTAATAATAGTAATAAGGACAAAAATAAGAGTTATTACGATAATAATAATAGTAACAAGGGTAAAAGTAAGATTTAATACGATTATAAAATAGGAATAAGGACAAAAATAAGAGTTATTACATAATAAAAATAGGAATAAGGCTGAAAATAATGGTTATAATGATAATAATAATAGAAATAAGGATAAAAATAAGAGTTATTACGATAATAATGATAGTAATAAGGATAAAAGTAAGAGTTAACACGATGATAAAATAGGAATAAGGACAAAAATAAGAGTTATTACGATGATACAATAGGAATAAGGACAAGAACAAGAGCTATTACGATAATAATAATAGTTATAAGGATAAAAATAAGAGTTATTACGATAATAATAATAGTAATAAGGATAAAAGTGGGAGTTAATACGATGATAAAATAGGAATAAGGACAAAAATAAGAGTTATTACGATAATGATAATAGTTATAAGGATAAGAATAAGAGTTATTACGATAATAATAATAGAAATAAGGATAAAAATAAGCATTATTACAAAATAAAGATAGGAATATGGTTGAAAGTAATAGTTATAATGATAATAATAACAGAAATAAGGATAAAAATAAGAGTTATTACGATAATAATAATAGAAATATGGATAAACGTAGGAGTTATTACATAATAAAAATAGGAATATGGCTGAAAGTAATAGTTACAGTCATAATTATAATAGTAATAAGGACAAAAATAAGAGTTATTACGATAATAATAATAGTAACAAGGGTAAAAGTAAGAGTTAATACGATGATAAAATAGGAATAAGGACAAAAATAAGAGTTATTACGATGATACAATAGGAATAAGGACAAGAACAAGAGCTATTACGATAATAATAATAGTTATAAGGATAAAAATAAGAGTTATTACGATAATAATAAGAGTAATAAGGATAAAAGTGGGAGTTAATACGATGATAAAATAGGAATAAGGACAAAAATAAGAGTTATTACGATAATAATAATAGTTATAAGTAAAAAATAAGAGTTATTACGATAATAATAATAGTTATAAGTAAAAAATAAGAGTTATTACGATAATAATAATAGTTATAAGGATAAAGATAAGAGTTATTACGATAACAATAATAGAAATAAGGATAAAAATAAGAGTTATTACATAATAAAAATAGGAATATGGCTGAAAGTAATAGTTACACTCATAATAATAATAGTAATAATGATAAAAATAAGAGTTATTACGATAATAATAATAGTTATAAGGATAGAAATAAGAGTTATTACGATAATAATAATAGTTATAAGGATAAAAATAAGAGTTACTACGATAATAATAATAGAAATAAGGATGAAAATAAGAGTTATTACATAATAAAAATAGGAATATGGCTAAAAGTAATAGTTATAATCATAATAATAATAGTAATAAGGACAAAAATAAGAGTTATTACGATAATAATAATAGTAATAAGGATGAAAGTAAGAGTTAATACGATGATAAAATAGGAATAAGGACAAAAATAAGAGTTATTACGATAATGATAAAAGTTATAAGGATAAAAATAAGAGTTATTACGATAACAATAATAGAAATAAGGATAAAAGTAAGAGTTAATACGATGATAAAATAGGAATAAGGACAAAAATAAGAGTTATTACGATGATACAATAGGAATAAGGACAAGAACAAGAGCTATTACGATAATAATAATGGTTATAAGGATAAAAATAAGAGTTATTACGATAATAATAAGAGTAATAAGGATAAAAGTGGGAGTTAATACGATGATAAAATAGGAATAAGGACAAAAATAAGAGTTATTACGATAATAATAATAGTTATAAGTAAAAAATAAGAGTTATTACGATAATAATAATAGTTATAAGGATAAAGATAAGAGTTATTACGATAATAATAATAGTTATAAGGATAAAAATAAGAGTTACTACGATAATAATAATAGAAATAAGGATGAAAATAAGAGTTATTACATAATAAAAATAGGAATATGGCTAAAAGTAATAGTTATAATCATAATAATAATAGTAATAAGGACAAAAATAAGAGTTATTACGATAATAATAATAGTAATAAGGATAAAAGTAAGAGTTAATACGATGATAAAATAGGAATAAGGACAAAAATAAGAGTTATTACGATAATAATAATAGTTATAAGGGCAAAAATAAGAGTTATTACGATAACAATAATAGAAATAAGGATAAAAATAAGAGTTATTACATAATAAAAATAGGAATATGGCTGAAAGTAATAGTTACAATCATAATAATAATAGTAATAAGGACAAAAATAAGAGTTATTACGATAATAATAATAGTAACAAGGGTAAAAGTAAGATTTAATACGATTATAAAATAGGAATAAGGACAAAAATAAGAGTTATTACATAATAAAAATAGGAATAAGGCTGAAAATAATGGTTATAATGATAATAATAATAGAAATAAGGATAAAAATAAGAGTTATTACGATAATAATAATAGTTATAAGTAAAAAATAAGAGTTATTACGATAATAATAATAGTTATAAGGATAAAGATAAGAGTTATTACGATAATAATAATAGTTATAATGATAAAAATAAGAGTTACTACGATAATAATAATAGAAATAAGGATGAAAATAAGAGTTATTACATAATAAAAATAGGAATATGGCTGAAAGTAATAGTTATAATCATAATAATAATAGTAATAAGGACAAAAATAAGAGTTATTACGATAATAATAATAGTAACAAGGGTAAAAGTAAGAGTTAATACGATGATAAAATAGGAATAAGGACAAAAATAAGAGTTATTACGATAATAATAATAGTTATAAGGATAAAGATAAGAGTTATTACGATAATAATAATAGTTATAATGATAAAAATAAGAGTTACTACGATAATAATAATAGAAATAAGGATGAAAATAAGAGTTATTACATAATAAAAATAGGAATATGGCTGAAAGTAATAGTTATAATCATAATAATAATAGTAATAAGGACAAAAATAAGAGTTATTACGATAACAATAATAGAAATAAGGATAAAAATAAGAGTTATTACATAATAAAAATAGGAATATGGCTGAAAGTAGAAGTTATAATGATAATAATAACAGAAATAAGGATAATAATAAGAGTTATTACGATAGTAATAATAGTAATAAGGATAAAAGTGGGAGTTAATACGATGATAAAATAGGAATAAGGACAAAAATAAGAGTTATTACGATAATGATAATAGTTATAAGGATAAGAATAAGAGTTATTACGATAATAATAATAGAAATAAGGATAAAAATAAGCATTATTACATAATAAAGATAGGAATATGGTTGAAAGTAATAGTTATAATGATAATAATAACAGAAATAAGGATAAAAATAAGAGTTATTACGATAATAATAATAGTAATAAGGATAAAAGTAAGAGTTAATACGATGATAAAATAGGAATGAGGACAAAAATAAGAGTTATTACATAATAAAAATAGGAATAAGGCTGAAAATAATGGTTATAATGATAATAAGAATAGAAATAAGGATAAAAATAAGAGTTATTACGATAATAATAATAGTAATAAGGATAAAAGTAAGAGTTAATACGATGATAAAATAGGAATAAGGACAAAAATAAGTGTTATTACGATAATAATAATAGTTATAAGTAAAAAAATAAGAGTTATTACGATAATAATAATAGTAATAATAATAAAAGTGGGAGTTAATACGATGATAATATAGGAATACGGACAAAAATAAGAATTATTACGATAATAATAATAGTAATAAGGACAAAAATAAGAGTTATTACGATAATAATAATAGTAATAAGGATAAAAGTGGGAGTTAATACGATGATAAAATAGGAATAAGGACAAAAATAAGAGTTATTACGATAATGATAATAGTTATAAGGATAAGAATAAGAGTTATTACGATAATAATAATAGAAATAAGGATAAAAAATAAGCATTATTACATAATAAAGATAGGAATATGGTTGAAAGTAATAGTTATAATGATAATAATAACAAAAATAAGGATAAAAATAAGAGTTATTACGATAATAATAATAGAAATATGGATAAACGTAGGAGTTATTACATAATAAAAATAGGAATATGGCTGAAAGTAATAGTTATAATGATAATAATAACAGAAATAAGCATAAAAATAAGAGTTATTACGATAATAATAATGGAAATAAGGATAAAAATAAGAGTTATTACGTTAATAATAATAGTAATGAGGATAAAAGTAGGAGTTGATACGATGATAAAATAGGAATAAGGACAAAAATAAGAGTTATTACGATAATAATAATAGTAATAAGGATAAAAGTAAGAGTTAATACGATGATAAAATAGGAATAAGGACAAAAATAAGAGTTATTACGATAATAATAATAGTTATAAGGATAAAAATAAGAGTTATTACGATAATAACAATAGAAATAAGGATAAAAATAAGCGTTATTACATAATAAAAATAGGAATATGGCTGAAAGTAGTAGTTATAATGATAATAATAACAGAAATAAGGATAATAATAAGAGTTATTACGATAATAATAATAGTAATAAGGATAAAAGTGGGAGTTAATACGATGATAAAATAGGAATAAGGACAAGAATAAGAGTTATTACGATAATAATAATAGGTATAAGTAAAAAATAAGAGTTATTACGATAATAATAATAGTTATAAGGATAAAAATAAGAGTTATTACGATAATAATAATAGTTATAAGGATAAAAATAAGAGTTACTACGATAATAATAATAGAAATAAGGATGAAAATAAGAGTTATTACATAATAAAAATAGGAATATGGCTAAAAGTAATAGTTATAATCATAATAATAATAGTAATAAGGACAAAAATAAGAGTTATTACGATAATAATAATAGTAATAAGGATGAAAGTAAGAGTTAATACGATGATAAAATAGGAATAAGGACAAAAATAAGAGTTATTACGATAATAATAATAGTTATAAGGACAAAAATAAGAGTTATTACGATAATAATAATAGTAACAAGGGTAAAAGTAAGATTTAATACGATTATAAAATAGGAATAAGGACAAAAATAAGAGTTATTACATAATAAAAATAGGAATAAGGCTGAAAATAATGGTTATAATGATAATAATAATAGAAATAAGGATAAAAATAAGAGTTATTACGATAATAATAATAGTAATAAGGATAAAAGTGGGAGTTAATACGATGATAAAATCGGAATAAGGACAAGAATAAGAGTTATTACGATAATAATAATAGTTATAAGGATAAAATAAGAGTTATTACGATAATAATAATAATTATAAGGATAAAAATAAGAGTTATTACGATAATAATAATAGTTATAAGGATAAAAATTAGAGTTATTACGATAATAATAATAGTAATAAGGATAAAAGTGGGAGTTAATACGATGATAAAATAGGAATAAGGACAAAAATAAGAGTTATTACGATAATGATAATAGTTATAAGGATAAGAATAAGAGTTATTACGATAATAATAATAGAAATAAGGATAAAAATAAGCATTATTACATAATAAAGATAGGAATATGGTTGAAAGTAATAGTTATAATGATAATAATAACAGAAATAAGGATAAAAATAAGAGTTATTACGATAATAATAATAGAAATATGGATAAACGTAGGAGTTATTACATAATAAAAATAGGAATATGGCTGAAAGTAATAGTTATAATGATAATAATAACAGAAATAAGCATAAAAATAAGAGTTATTACGATAATAATAATGGAAATAAGGATAAAAATAAGAGTTATTACGTTAATAATAATAGTAATGAGGATAAAAGTAGGAGTTGATACGATGATAAAATAGGAATAAGGACAAAAATAAGAGTTATTACGATAATAATAATAGTTATAAGGATAAAAATAAGAGTTATTACGATAATAACAATAGAAATAAGGATAAAAATAAGCGTTATTACATAATAAAAATAGGAATATGGCTGAAAGTAGTAGTTATAATGATAATAATAACAGAAATAAGGATAATAATAAGAGTTATTACGATAATAATAATAGTAATAAGGATAAAAGTGGGAGTTAATACGATGATAAAATAGGAATAAGGACAAGAATAAGAGTTATTACGATAATAATAATAGGTATAAGTAAAAAATAAGAGTTATTACGATAATAATAATAGTTATAAGGATAAAAATAAGAGTTATTACGATAATAATAATAGTAATAATAATAAAAGTGGGAGTTAATACGATGATAATATAGGAATACGGACAAAAATAAGAATTATTACGATAATAATAATAGTAATAAGGATAAAAGTAAGAGTTAATACGATGATAAAATAGGAATAAGGACAAAAATAAGAGTTATTACGATAATAATAATAGTTATAAGTAAAAAATAAGAGTTATTACGATAATAATAATAGTTATAAGCATAAAGATAAGAGTTATTACGATAATAATAATAGTTATAAGGATAAAAATAAGAGTTACTACGATAATAATAATAGAAATAAGGATGAAAATAAGAGTTATTACATAATAAAAATAGGAATATGGCTAAAAGTAATAGTTATAATCATAATAATAATAGTAATAAGGACAAAAATAAGAGTTATTACGATAATAATAATAGTAACAAGGGTAAAAGTAAGATTTAATACGATTATAAAATAGGAATAAGGACAAAAATAAGAGTTATTACATAATAAAAATAGGAATAAGGCTGAAAATAATGGTTATAATGATAATAATAATAGAAATAAGGATAAAAATAAGAGTTATTACGATAATAATAATAGTAATAAGGATAAAAGTGGGAGTTAATACGATGATAAAATCGGAATAAGGACAAGAATAAGAGTTATTACGATAATAATAATAGTTATAAGGATAAAATAAGAGTTATTACGATAATAATAATAATTATAAGGATAAAAATAAGAGTTATTACGATAATAATAATAGTTATAAGGATAAAAATAAGAGTTATTACGATAATAATAATAGTAATAAGGATAAAAGTGGGAGTTAATACGATGATAAAATAGGAATAAGGACAAAAATAAGAGTTATTACGATAATGATAATAGTTATAAGGATAAGAATAAGAGTTATTACGATAATAATAATAGAAATAAGGATAAAAATAAGCATTATTACATAATAAAGATAGGAATATGGTTGAAAGTAATAGTTATAATGATAATAATAACAGAAATAAGGATAAAAATAAGAGTTATTACGATAATAATAATAGAAATATGGATAAACGTAGGAGTTATTACATAATAAAAATAGGAATATGGCTGAAAGTAATAGTTATAATGATAATAATAACAGAAATAAGCATAAAAATAAGAGTTATTACGATAATAATAATGGAAATAAGGATAAAAATAAGAGTTATTACGTTAATAATAATAGTAATGAGGATAAAAGTAGGAGTTGATACGATGATAAAATAGGAATAAGGACAAAAATAAGAGTTATTACGATAATAATAATAGTAATAAGGATAAAAGTAAGAGTTAATACGATGATAAAATAGGAATAAGGACAAAAATAAGAGTTATTACGATAATAATAATAGTTATAAGGATAAAAATAAGAGTTACTACGATAATAATAATAGAAATAAGGATGAAAATAAGAGTTAATACGATGATAAAATAGGAATAAGGACAAAAATAAGAGTTATTACGATAATAATAATAGTTATAAGGATAAAAATAAGAGTTATTACGATAACAATAATAGAAATAAGGATGAAAATAAGAGTTATTACATAATAAAAATAGGAATATGGCTAAAAGTAATAGTTATAATCATAATAATAATAGTAATAAGGACAGAAATAAGAGTTATTACGATAATAATAATAGTAATAAGGATAAAAGTAAGAGTTAATACGATGATAAAATAGGAATAAGGACAAAAATAAGAGTTATTACGATAATAATAATAGTTATAAGGATAAAAATACGAGTTATTACGATAATAATAAAAGTTATAAGGATAAAAATAAGAGTTACTACGATAATAATAATAGAAATAAGGATAAAAATAAGATTATTACATAATAAAAATAGGAATATGGCTAAAAGTAATAGTTATAATCATAATAATAATAGTAATAAGGACAAAAATAAGAGTTATTACGATAATAATAATAATTATAAGGATAAAAATAAGAGTTATTACGATAATAATAATAGTTATAAGGATAAAAATAAGAGTTATTACGATAATAATAATAGTTATAAGGATAAAAATAAGAGTTACTACGATAATAATAATAGAAATAAGGATGAAAATAAGAGTTATTACATAATAAAAATAGGAATATGGCTAAAAGTAATAGTTATAATCATAATAATAATAGTAATAAGGACAAAAATAAGTGTTATTACGATAATAATAATAGTAATAAGGATAAAAGTAAGAGTTAATACGATGACAAAATAGGAATAAGGACAAAAATAAGAGTTATTTCGATAATAATAATAGTTATAAGGATAAAAATAAGAGTTATTACGATAATAATAATAGTTATAAGGATAAAAATAAGAGGTACTACGATAATAATAATAGAAATAAGGATGAAAATAAGAGTTATTACATAATAAAAATAGGAATATGGCTGAAAGTAATAGTTATAATGATAATAATAACAGAAATAAGCATAGAAATAAGAGTTATTACGATAATAATAATGGAAATAAGGATAAAAATAAGCGTTATTACATAATAAAAATAGGAATATGGCTGAAAGTAATAGTTATAATGATAATAATAACAGAAATAAGCATAAAAATAAGAGTTATTACGATAATAATAATGGAAATAAGGATAAAAATAAGAGTTATTACGTTAATAATAATAGTAATGAGGATAAAAGTAGGAGTTAATACGATGATAAAATGGGAATAAGGACAAAAATAAGAGTTATTACGATAATAATAATAGTAATAAGGATAAAAGTAAGAGTTAATACGATGATAAAATAGGAATAAGGACAAAAATAAGAGTTATTACGATAATAATAATAGTTATAAGTAAAAAATAAGAGTTATTACGATAATAATAATAGTAATAAGGACAAAAATAAGAGTTATTACGATAATAATAATAGTAATAAGGATAAAAGTAAGAGTTAATACGATGATAAAATAGGAATAAGGACAAAAATAAGAGTTATTACGATAATAATAATAGTAATAAGGATAAAAGTGGGAGTTAATACGATGATAAAATAGGAATAAGGACAAGAATAAGAGTTATTACGATAATAGTAATAGTTATAAGGATAAAATAAGAGTTATTACGATAATAATAATAATTATAAGGATAAAAATAATAGTTATTACGATAATAATAATAGTTATAAGGATAAAATTAAGAGTTATTACGATAATAATAATAGTAATAAGGATAAAAGTGGGAGTTAATACGATGATAAAATAGGAATAAGGATAAAAATAAGAGTTATTACGATAATAATAATAGTTATAAGTAAAAAATAAGAGTTATTACGATAATAATAATAGCTATAAGGATAAAAATAAGAGTTACTACGATAATAATAATAGAAATATGGATGAAAATAAGAGTTATTACATAATAAAAATAGAAATATGGCTAAAAGTAATAGTTATAATCATAATAATAATAGTAATAAGGACAAAAATAAGAGTTATTACGATAATAATAATAGTAATAAGGATAAAAGTAAGAGTTAATACGATTATAAAATAGGAATAAGGACAAAAATAAGAGTTATTACATAATAAAAATAGGAATAAGGCTGAAAATAATGGTTATAATGATAATAATAATAGAAATAAGGATAAAAATAAGAGTTATTACGATAATAATAATAGTAATAAGGATAAAAGTAAGAGTTAATACGATGATGAAATAGGAATAAGGACAAAAATAAGAGTTATTACGATAATAATAATAGTTATAAGTAAAAAATAAGAGTTATTACGATAATAATAATAGTTATAAGGATAAAAATAAGAGTTACTACGATAATAATAATAGAAATAAGGATGAAAATAAGAGTTATTACATAATAAAAATAGGAATATGGCTAAAAGTAATAGTTATAATCATAATAATAATAGTAATAAGGACAGAAATAAGAGTTATTACGATAATAATAATAGTAATAAGGATAAAAGTAAGAGTTAATACGATGATAAAATAGGAATAAGGACAAAAATAAGAGTTATTACGATAATAATAATAGTTATAAGGATAAAAATAAGTGTTATTACGATAATAATAATAGTAATAAGGATAAAAGTAAGAGTTAATACGATGACAAAATAGGAATAAGGACAAAAATAAGAGTTATTTCGATAATAATAATAGTTATAAGGATAAAAATAAGAGTTATTACGATAATAATAATAGTTATAAGGATAAAAATAAGAGGTACTACGATAATAATAATAGAAATAAGGATGAAAATAAGAGTTATTACATAATAAAAATAGGAATATGGCTGAAAGTAATAGTTATAATGATAATAATAACAGAAATAAGCATAGAAATAAGAGTTATTACGATAATAATAATGGAAATAAGGATAAAAATAAGTGTTATTACATAATAAAAATAGGAATATGGCTGAAAGTAGTAGTTATAATGATAATAATAACAGAAATAAGGATAATAATAAGAGTTATTACGATAATAATAATAGTAATAAGGATAAAAGTGGGAGTTAATACGATGATAAAATAGGAATAAGGACAAGAATAAGAGTTATTACGATAATAATAATAGGTATAAGTAAAAAATAAGAGTTATTACGATAATAATAATAATTATAAGGATAAAAATAAGAGTTATTACGATAATAATTATAGTTATAAGGATAAAAATAAGAGTTATTACGATAATAATAATAGTAATAAGGATAAAAGTGGGAGTTAATACGATGCTAAAATAGGAATAAGGACAAAAATAAGAGTTATTACGATAATGATAATAGTTATAAGGATAAGAATAAGAGTTATTACGATAATAATAATAGAAATAAGGATAAAAATAAGCATTATTACATAATAAAGATAGGAATATGGTTGAAAGTAATAGTTATAATGATAATAATAACAGAAATAAGGATAAAAATAAGAGTTATTACGATAATAATAATAGAAATATGGATAAACGTAGGAGTTATTACATAATAAAAATAGGAATATGGCTGAAAGTAATAGTTATAATGATAATAATAACAGAAATAAGCATAAAAATAAGAGTTATTACGATAATAATAATGGAAATAAGGATAAAAATAAGAGTTATTACGTTAATAATAATAGTAATGAGGATAAAAGTAGGAGTTAATACGATGATAAAATAGGAATAAGGACAAAAATAAGAGTTATTACGATAATAATAATAGTAATAAGGATAAAAGTAAGAGTTAATACGATGATAAAATAGGAATAAGGACAAAAATAAGAGTTATTACGATAATAATAATAGAAATAAGGATAAAAATAAGAGTTATTACATAATAAAAATAGGAATATGGCTGAAAGTAAAAGTTCTAATGATAATAATAACAGGAATAAGCATAAAAATAAGAGTTATTACGATAATAATAATAGTAATAAGGATAAAAGTGGGAGTTAATACGATGATAAAATAGGAATAAGGACAAGAATAAGAGTTATTACGATAATAATAATAGTTATAAGGATAAAATAAGAGTTATGACGATAATAATAACAATTATAAGGATAAAAATAAGAGTTATTACGATAATAATAATAGTTATAAGGATAAAAATAAGAGTTATTACGATAATAATAATAGTAATAAGGATAAAAGTGGGAGTTAATACGATGATAAAATAGGAATAAGGACAAAAATAAGAGTTATTACGATAATGATAATAGTTATAAGGATAAGAATAAGAGTTATTACGATAATAATAATAGGTATAAGTAAAAAATAAGAGTTATTACGATAATAATAATAATTATAAGGATAAAAATAAGAGTTATTACGATAATAATTATAGTTATAAGGATAAAAGTAAGAGTTAATACGATGATAAAATAGGAATAAGGACAAAAATAAGAGTTATTACGATAACAATAATAGAAATAAGGATAAAAATAAGAGTTATTACATAATAAAAATAGGAATATGGCTGAAAGTAATAGTTACAATCATAATAATAATAGGAATAAGGACAAAAATAAGAGTTATTACATAATAAAAATAGGAATAAGGCTGAAAATAATGGTTATAATGATAATAATAATAGAAATAAGGATAAAAATAAGAGTTATTACGATAATAATAACAGTAATAAGGATAAAAGTAAGAGTTAATACGATGATAAAATAGGAATAAGGACAAAAATAAGAGTTATTACGATGATACAATAGGAATAAGGACAAGAACAAGAGTTATTACGATAATAATAAAAGTTATAAGGATAAAAATAAGAGTTACTACGATAATAATAATAGAAATAAGGATAAAAATAAGAGTTATTACATAATAAAAATAGGAATATGGCTAAAAGTAATAGTTATAATCATAATAATAATAGTAATAAGGACAAAAATAAGAGTTATTACGATAATAATAATAATTATAAGGATAAAAATAAGAGTTATTACGATAATAATAATAGTTATAAGGATAAAAATAAGAGTTATTACGATAATAATAATAGTAATAAGGATAAAAGTGGGAGTTAATACGATGATAAAATAGGAATAAGGACAAAAATAAGAGTTATTACGATAATGATAATAGTTATAAGGATAAGAATAAGAGTTATTACGATAATAATAATAGAAATAAGGATAAAAATAAGCATTATTACATAATAAGGATAGGAATATGGTTGAAAGTAATAGTTATAATGATAATAATAACAGAAATAAGGATAAAAATAAGAGTTATTACGATAATAATAATAGAAATATGGATAAACGTAGGAGTTATTACATAATAAAAATACGAATATGGCTGAAAGTAATAGTTATAATGATAATAATAACAGAAATAAGCATAAAAATAAGAGTTATTACGATAATAATAATGGAAATAAGGATAAAAATAAGAGTTATTACGTTAATAATAATAGTAATGAGGATAAAAGTAGGAGTTAATACGATGATAAAATAGGAATAAGGACAAAAATAAGAGTTATTACGATAATAATAATAGTAATAAGGATAAAAGTAAGAGTTAATACGATGATGAAATAGGAATAAGGACAAAAATAAGAGTTATTACGATAATAATAATAGTTATAAGGATAAAAATAAGAGTTATTACGATAATAATAATAGTTATAAGGATAAAAATAAGAGTTACTACGATAATAATAATAGAAATAAGGATGAAAATAAGAGTTATTACATAATAAAAATAGGAATATGGCTAAAAGTAATAGTTATAATCATAACAATAATAGTAATAAGGACAAAAATAAGAGTTATTACGATAATAATAATAGTAATAAGGATAAAAGTAAGAGTTAATACGATGATAAAATAGGAATAAGGACAAAAATAAGAGTTATTACGATAATAATAATAGTTATAAGGATAAAAATAAGAGTTATTACGATAACAATAATAGAAATAAGGATAAAAATAAGAGTTATTACATAATAAAAATAGGAATATGGCTGAAAGTAATAGTTACAATCATAATAATAATAGTAATAAGGACAAAAATAAGAGTTATTACGATAATAATAATAGTAACAAGGGTAAAAGTAAGAGTTAATACGATTATAAAATAGGAATAAGGACAAAAATAAGAGTTATTACATAATAAAAATAGGAATAAGGCTGAAAATAATGGTTATAATGATAATAATAATAGAAATAAGGATAAAAATAAGAGTTATTACGATAATAATAATAGTAATAAGGATAAAAGTAAGAGTTAATACGATGATAAAATAGGAATAAGGACAAAAATAAGAGTTATTACGATGATACAATAGGAATAAGGACAAGAACAAGAGTTATTACGATAATAATAAAAGTTATAAGGATAAAAATAAGAGTTACTACGATAATAATAATAGAAATAAGGATAAAAATAAGAGTTATTACATAATAAAAATAGGAATATGGCTAAAAGTAATAGTTATAATCATAATAATAATAGTAATAAGGACAAAAATAAGAGTTATTACGATAATAATAATAATTATAAGGATAAAAATAAGAGTTATTACGATAATAATAATAGTTATAAGGATAAAAATAAGAGTTATTACGATAATAATAATAGTAATAAGGATAAAAGTGGGAGTTAATACGATGATAAAATAGGAATAAGGACAAAAATAAGAGTTATTACGATAATGATAATAGTTATAAGGATAAGAATAAGAGTTATTACGATAATAATAATAGAAATAAGGATAAAAATAAGCATTATTACATAATAAGGATAGGAATATGGTTGAAAGTAATAGTTATAATGATAATAATAACAGAAATAAGGATAAAAATAAGAGTTATTACGATAATAATAATAGAAATATGGATAAACGTAGGAGTTATTACATAATAAAAATAGGAATATGGCTGAAAGTAATAGTTATAATGATAATAATAACAGAAATAAGCATAAAAATAAGAGTTATTACGATAATAATAATGGAAATAAGGATAAAAATAAGAGTTATTACGTTAATAATAATAGTAATGAGGATAAAAGTAGGAGTTAATACGATGATAAAATAGGAATAAGGACAAAAATAAGAGTTATTACGATAATAATAATAGTTATAAGTAAAAAATAAGAGTTATTACGATAATAATAATAGTAATAAGGACAAAAATAAGAGTTATTACGATAATAATAATAGAAATAAGGATAGAAATAAGAGTTATTACATAATAAAAATAGGAATGTGGCTGAAAGTAAAAGTTATAATGATAATAATAACAGGAATAAGGATAAAAATAAGAGTTATTACGATAATAATAATAGTAATAAGGATAAAAGTGGGAGTTAATACGATGATAAAATAGGAATAAGTACAAGAATAAGAGTTATTACGATAATAGTAATAGTTATAAGGATAAAATAAGAGTTATTACGATAATAATAATAATTATAAGGATAAAAATAATAGTTATTACGATAATAATAATAGAAATAAGGATGAAAATAAGAGTTATTACATAATAAAAATAGGAATATGGCTAAAAGTAATAGTTATAATCATAATAATAATAGTAATAAGGACAGAAATAAGAGTTATTACGATAATAATAATAGTAATAAGGATAAAAGTAAGAGTTAATACGATGATAAAATAGGAATAAGGACAAAAATAAGAGTTATTACGATAATAATAATAGTTATAAGGATAAAAATACGAGTTATTACGATAATAATAAAAGTTATAAGGATAAAAATAAGAGTTACTACGATAATAATAATAGAAATAAGGATAAAAATAAGATTATTACATAATAAAAATAGGAATATGGCTAAAAGTAATAGTTATAATCATAATAATAATAGTAATAAGGACAAAAATAAGAGTTATTACGATAATAATAATAATTATAAGGATAAAAATAAGAGTTATTACGATAATAATAATAGTTATAAGGATAAAAATAAGAGTTATTACGATAATAATAATAGTTATAAGGATAAAAATAAGAGTTACTACGATAATAATAATAGAAATAAGGATGAAAATAAGAGTTATTACATAATAAAAATAGGAATATGGCTAAAAGTAATAGTTATAATCATAATAATAATAGTAATAAGGACAAAAATAAGTGTTATTACGATAATAATAATAGTAATAAGGATAAAAGTAAGAGTTAATACGATGACAAAATAGGAATAAGGACAAAAATAAGAGTTATTTCGATAATAATAATAGTTATAAGGATAAAAATAAGAGTTATTACGATAATAATAATAGTTATAAGGATAAAAATAAGAGGTACTACGATAATAATAATAGAAATAAGGATGAAAATAAGAGTTATTACATAATAAAAATAGGAATATGGCTGAAAGTAATAGTTATAATGATAATAATAACAGAAATAAGCATAGAAATAAGAGTTATTACGATAATAATAATGGAAATAAGGATAAAAATAAGCGTTATTACATAATAAAAATAGGAATATGGCTGAAAGTAATAGTTATAATGATAATAATAACAGAAATAAGCATAAAAATAAGAGTTATTACGATAATAATAATGGAAATAAGGATAAAAATAAGAGTTATTACGTTAATAATAATAGTAATGAGGATAAAAGTAGGAGTTAATACGATGATAAAATGGGAATAAGGACAAAAATAAGAGTTATTACGATAATAATAATAGTAATAAGGATAAAAGTAAGAGTTAATACGATGATAAAATAGGAATAAGGACAAAAATAAGAGTTATTACGATAATAATAATAGTTATAAGTAAAAAATAAGAGTTATTACGATAATAATAATAGTAATAAGGACAAAAATAAGAGTTATTACGATAATAATAATAGTAATAAGGATAAAAGTAAGAGTTAATACGATGATAAAATAGGAATAAGGACAAAAATAAGAGTTATTACGATAATAATAATAGAAATAAGGATAGAAATAAGAGTTATTACATAATAAAAATAGGAATATGGCTGAAAGTAAAAGTTATAATGATAATAATAACAGGAATAAGGATAAAAATAAGAGTTATTACGATAATAATAATAGTAATAAGGATAAAAGTGGGAGTTAATACGATGATAAAATAGGAATAAGGACAAGAATAAGAGTTATTACGATAATAGTAATAGTTATAAGGATAAAATAAGAGTTATTACGATAATAATAATAATTATAAGGATAAAAATAATAGTTATTACGATAATAATAATAGTTATAAGGATAAAATTAAGAGTTATTACGATAATAATAATAGTAATAAGGATAAAAGTGGGAGTTAATACGATGATAAAATAGGAATAAGGATAAAAATAAGAGTTATTACGATAATAATAATAGTTATAAGTAAAAAATAAGAGTTATTACGATAATAATAATAGCTATAAGGATAAAAATAAGAGTTACTACGATAATAATAATAGAAATATGGATGAAAATAAGAGTTATTACATAATAAAAATAGGAATATGGCTAAAAGTAATAGTTATAATCATAATAATAATAGTAATAAGGACAAAAATAAGAGTTATTACGATAATAATAATAGTAATAAGGATAAAAGTAAGAGTTAATACGATTATAAAATAGGAATAAGGACAAAAATAAGAGTTATTACATAATAAAAATAGGAATAAGGCTGAAAATAATGGTTATAATGATAATAATAATAGAAATAAGGATAAAAATAAGAGTTATTACGATAATAATAATAGTAATAAGGATAAAAGTAAGAGTTAATACGATGATGAAATAGGAATAAGGACAAAAATAAGAGTTATTACGATAATAATAATAGTTATAAGTAAAAAATAAGAGTTATTACGATAATAATAATAGTTATAAGGATAAAAATAAGAGTTACTACGATAATAATAATAGAAATAAGGATGAAAATAAGAGTTATTACATAATAAAAATAGGAATATGGCTAAAAGTAATAGTTATAATCATAATAATAATAGTAATAAGGACAGAAATAAGAGTTATTACGATAATAATAATAGTAATAAGGATAAAAGTAAGAGTTAATACGATGATAAAATAGGAATAAGGACAAAAATAAGAGTTATTACGATAATAATAATAGTTATAAGGATAAAAATAAGTGTTATTACGATAATAATAATAGTAATAAGGATAAAAGTAAGAGTTAATACGATGACAAAATAGGAATAAGGACAAAAATAAGAGTTATTTCGATAATAATAATAGTTATAAGGATAAAAATAAGAGTTATTACGATAATAATAATAGTTATAAGGATAAAAATAAGAGGTACTACGATAATAATAATAGAAATAAGGATGAAAATAAGAGTTATTACATAATAAAAATAGGAATATGGCTGAAAGTAATAGTTATAATGATAATAATAACAGAAATAAGCATAGAAATAAGAGTTATTACGATAATAATAATGGAAATAAGGATAAAAATAAGCGTTATTACATAATAAAAATAGGAATATGGCTGAAAGTAGTAGTTATAATGATAATAATAACAGAAATAAGGATAATAATAAGAGTTATTACGATAATAATAATAGTAATAAGGATAAAAGTGGGAGTTAATACGATGATAAAATAGGAATAAGGACAAGAATAAGAGTTATTACGATAATAATAATAGGTATAAGTAAAAAATAAGAGTTATTACGATAATAATAATAATTATAAGGATAAAAATAAGAGTTATTACGATAATAATTATAGTTATAAGGATAAAAATAAGAGTTATTACGATAATAATAATAGTAATAAGGATAAAAGTGGGAGTTAATACGATGCTAAAATAGGAATAAGGACAAAAATAAGAGTTATTACGATAATGATAATAGTTATAAGGATAAGAATAAGAGTTATTACGATAATAATAATAGAAATAAGGATAAAAATAAGCATTATTACATAATAAAGATAGGAATATGGTTGAAAGTAATAGTTATAATGATAATAATAACAGAAATAAGGATAAAAATAAGAGTTATTACGATAATAATAATAGAAATATGGATAAACGTAGGAGTTATTACATAATAAAAATAGGAATATGGCTGAAAGTAATAGTTATAATGATAATAATAACAGAAATAAGCATAAAAATAAGAGTTATTACGATAATAATAATGGAAATAAGGATAAAAATAAGAGTTATTACGTTAATAATAATAGTAATGAGGATAAAAGTAGGAGTTAATACGATGATAAAATAGGAATAAGGACAAAAATAAGAGTTATTACGATAATAATAATAGTAATAAGGATAAAAGTAAGAGTTAATACGATGATGAAATAGGAATAAGGACAAAAATAAGAGTTATTACGATAATAATAATAGTTATAAGGATAAAAAAAAGAGTTATTACGATAATAATAATAGTTATAAGGATAAAAATAAGAGTTACTACGATAATAATAATAGAAATAAGGATGAAATAAGAGTTATTACATAATAAAAATAGGAATATGGCTAAAAGTAATAGTTATAATCATAACAATAATAGTAATAAGGACAAAAATAAGAGTTATTACGATAATAATAATAGTAATAAGGATAAAAGTAAGAGTTAATACGATGATAAAATAGGAATAAGGACAAAAATAAGAGTTATTACGATAATAATAATAGTTATAAGGATAAAAATAAGAGTTATTACGATAACAATAATAGAAATAAGGATAAAAATAAGAGTTATTACATAATAAAAATAGGAATATGGCTGAAAGTAATAGTTACAATCATAATAATAATAGTAATAAGGACAAAAATAAGAGTTATTACGATAATAATAATAGTAACAAGGGTAAAAGTAAGAGTTAATACGATTATAAAATAGGAATAAGGACAAAAATAAGAGTTATTACATAATAAAAATAGGAATAAGGCTGAAAATAATGGTTATAATGATAATAATAATAGAAATAAGGATAAAAATAAGAGTTATTACATAATAAAAATAGGAATATGGCTCAAAGTAAAAGTTATAATGATAATAATAACAGGAATAAGGATAAAAATAAGAGTTATTACGATAATAATAATAGTAATAAGGATAAAAGTGGGAGTTAATACGATGATAAAATAGGAATAAGGACAAGAATAAGAGTTATTACGATAATAGTAATAGTTATAAGGATAAAATAAGAGTTATTACGATAATAATAATAATTATAAGGATAAAAATAATAGTTATTACGATAATAATAATAGTTATAAGGATAAAATTAAGAGTTATTACGATAATAATAATAGTAATAAGGATAAAAGTGGGAGTTAATACGATGATAAAATAGGAATAAGGACAAAAATAAGAGTTATTACGATAATGATAATAGTTATAAGGATAAGAATAAGAGTTATTACGATAATAATAATAGGTATAAGTAAAAAATAAGAGTTATTACGATAATAATAATAATTATAAGGATAAAAATAAGAGTTATTACGATAATAATTATAGTTATAAGGATAAAAGTAAGAGTTAATACGATGATAAAATAGGAATAAGGACAAAAATAAGAGTTATTACGATAATAATAATAGTTATAAGGATAAAAATAAGAGTTATTACGATAACAATAATAGAAATAAGGATAAAAATAAGAGTTATTACATAATAAAAATAGGAATATGGCTGAAAGTAATAGTTACAATCATAATAATAATAGTAATAAGGACAAAAATAAGAGTTATTACGATAATAATAATAGTAACAAGGGTAAAAGTAAGAGTTAATACGATTATAAAATAGGAATAAGGACAAAAATAAGAGTTATTACATAATAAAAATAGGAATAAGGCTGAAAATAATGGTTATAATGATAATAATAATAGAAATAAGGATAAAAATAAGAGTTATTACGATAATAATAATAGTAATAAGGATAAAAGTAAGAGTTAATACGATGATAAAATAGGAATAAGGACAAAAATAAGAGTTATTACGATGATACAATAGGAATAAGGACAAGAACAAGAGTTATTACGATAATAATAAAAGTTATAAGGATAAAAATAAGAGTTACTACGATAATAATAATAGAAATAAGGATAAAAATAAGAGTTATTACATAATAAAAATAGGAATATGGCTAAAAGTAATAGTTATAATCATAATAATAATAGTAATAAGGACAAAAATAAGAGTTATTACGATAATAATAATAATTATAAGGATAAAAATAAGAGTTATTACGATAATAATAATAGTAATAAGGATAAAAGTGGGAGTTAATACGATGATATAATAGGAATAAGGACAAAAATAAGAGTAATTACGATAATGATAATAGTTATAAGGATAAGAATAAGAGTTATTACGATAATAATAATAGAAATAAGGATAAAAATAAGCATTATTACATAATAAAGATAGGAATATGGTTGAAAGTAATAGTTATAATGATAATAATAACAGAAATAAGGATAAAAATAAGAGTTATTACGATAATAATAATCGAAATATGGATAAACGTAGGAGTTATTACATAATAAAAATAGGAATATGGCTGAAAGTAATAGTTATAATGATAATAATAACAGAAATAAGGATAAAAATAAGAGTTATTACGATAATAATAATAGTAATAAGGATGAAAGTAAGAGTTAATACGATGATAAAATAGGAATAAGGACAAAAATAAGAGTTATTACGATAATAATAATAGTTATAAGGATAAAAATAAGAGTTATTACGATAACAATAATAGAAATAAGGATAAAAATAAGAGTTATTACATAATAAAAATAGGAATATTGCTGAAAGTAATAGTTACAATCATAATAATAATAGTAATAAGGACAAAAATAAGAGTTATTACGATAATAATAATAGTAACAAGGGTAAAAGTAAGAGTTAATACGATTATAAAATAGGAATAAGGACAAAAATAAGAGTTATTACATAATAAAAATAGGAATAAGGCTGAAAATAATGGTTATAATGATAATAATAATAGTTATAAGGATAAAAATAAGAGTTACTACGATAATAATAATAGAAATAAGGATGAAAATAAGAGTTATTACATAATAAAAATGGGAATATGGCTAAAAGTAATAGTTATAATCATAATAATAATAGTAATAAGGACAAAAATAAGAGTTATTACGATAATAATAATAGTAATAAGGATAAAAGTAAGTTAATACTATGATAAAATAGGAATAAGGACAAAAATAAGAGTTATTACGATAATAATAATAGTTATAAGGATAAAAATAAGAGTTATTACGATAATAATAATAGTTATAAGGATAAAAATAAGAGGTACTACGATAATAATAATAGAAATAAGGATGAAAATAAGAGTTATTACATAATAAAAATAGGAATTTGGCTGAAAGTAATAGTTATAATGATAATAATAACAGAAATAAGCATAGAAATAAGAGTTATTACGATAATAATAATGGAAATAAGGATAAAAATAAGCGTTATTACATAATAAAAATAGGAATATGGCTGAAAGTAGTAGTTATAATGATAATAATAACAGAAATAAGGATAATAATAAGAGTTATTACGATAATAATAATAGTAATAAGGATAAAAGTGGGAGTTAATACGATGATAAAATAGGAATAAGGACAAGAATAAGAGTTATTACGATAATGATAATAGTTATAAGGATAAGAATAAGAGTTATTACGATAATAATAATAGAAATAAGGATAAAAATAAGCATTATTACATAATAAAGATAGGAATATGGTTGAAAGTAATAGTTATAATGATAATAATAACAGAAATAAGGATAAAAATAAGAGTTATTACGATAATAATAATAGAAATATGGATAAACGTAGGAGTTATTACATAATAAAAATAGGAATATGGCTGAAAGTAATAGTTATAATGATAATAATAACAGAAATAAGCATAAAAATAAGAGTTATTACGATAATAATAATGGAAATAAGGATAAAAATAAGAGTTATTACGTTAATAATAATAGTAATGAGGATAAAAGTAGGAGTTAATACGATGATAAAATAGGAATAAGGACAAAAATAAGAGTTATTACGATAATAATAATAGTAATAAGGATAAAAGTAAGAGTTAATACGATGATAAAAGAGGAATAAGGACAAAAATAAGAGTTATTACGATAATAATAATAGTTATAAGTAAAAAATAAGAGTTATTACGATAATAATAATAGTAATAAGGACAAAAATAAGAGTTATTACGATAATAATAATAGAAATAAGGATAAAAGTAAGAGTTAATACGATGATAAAATAGGAATAAGGACAAAAATAAGAGTTATTACGATAATAATAATAGAAATAAGGATAGAAATAAGAGTTATTACATAATAAAAATAGGAATATGGCTGAAAGTAAAAGTTATAATGATAATAATAACAGGAATAAGGATAAAAATAAGAGTTATTACGATAATAATAATAGTAATAAGGATAAAAGTGGGAGTTAATACGATGATAAAATAGGAATAAGGACAGGAATAAGAGTTATTACGATAATAGTAATAGTTATAAGGATAAAATAAGAGTTATTACGATAATAATAATAATTATAAGGATAAAAATAATAGTTATTACGATAATAATAATAGTTATAAGGATAAAATTAAGAGTTATTACGATAATAATAATAGTAATAAGGATAAAAGTGGGAGTTAATACGATGATAAAAGAGGAATAAGGATAAAAATAAGAGTTATTACGATAATAATAATAGTTATAAGGATAAAAATAAGAGTTACTACGATAATAATAATAGAAATATGGATGAAAATAAGAGTTATTACATAATAAAAATAGGAATATGGCTAAAAGTAATAGTTATAATCATAATAATAATAGTAATAAGGACAAAAATAAGAGTTATTACGATAATAATAATAGTAATAAGGATAAAAGTAAGAGTTAATACGATTATAAAATAGGAATAAGGACAAAAATAAGAGTTATTACATAATAAAAATAGGAATAAGGCTGAAAATAATGGTTATAATGATAATAATAATAGAAATAAGGATAAAAATAAGAGTTATTACGATAATAATAATAGTAATAAGGATAAAAGTAAGAGTTAATACGATGATGAAATAGGAATAAGGACAAAAATAAGAGTTATTACGATAATAATAATAGTTATAAGTAAAAAATAAGAGTTATTACGATAATAATAATAGTTATAAGGATAAAAATAAGAGTTACTACGATAATAATAATAGAAATAAGGATGAAAATAAGAGTTATTACATAATAAAAATAGGAATATGGCTAAAAGTAATAGTTATAATCATAATAATAATAGTAATAAGGACAGAAATAAGAGTTATTACGATAATAATAATAGTAATAAGGATAAAAGTAAGAGTTAATACGATGACAAAATAGGAATAAGGACAAAAATAAGAGTTATTTCGATAATAATAATAGTTATAAGGATAAAAATAAGAGTTATTACGATAATAATAATAGTTATAAGGATAAAAATAAGAGGTACTACGATAATAATAATAGAAATAAGGATGAAAATAAGAGTTATTACATAATAAAAATAGGAATATGGCTGAAAGTAATAGTTATAATGATAATAATAACAGAAATAAGCATAGAAATAAGAGTTATTACGATAATAATAATGGAAATAAGGATAAAAATAAGCGTTATTACATAATAAAAATAGGAATATGGCTGAAAGTAGTAGTTATAATGATAATAATAACAGAAATAAGGATAATAATAAGAGTTATTACGATAATAATAATAGTAATAAGGATAAAAGTGGGAGTTAATACGATGATAAAATAGGAATAAGGACAAGAATAAGAGTTATTACGATAATAATAATAGGTATAAGTAAAAAATAAGAGTTATTACGATAATAATAATAATTATAAGGATAAAAATAAGAGTTATTACGATAATAATTATAGTTATAAGGATAAAAATAAGAGTTATTACGATAATAATAATAGTAATAAGGATAAAAGTGGGAGTTAATACGATGCTAAAATAGGAATAAGGACAAAAATAAGAGTTATTACGATAATGATAATAGTTATAAGGATAAGAATAAGAGTTATTACGATAATAATAATAGAAATAAGGATAAAAATAAGCATTATTACATAATAAAGATAGGAATATGGTTGAAAGTAATAGTTATAATGATAATAATAACAGAAATAAGGATAAAAATAAGAGTTATTACG
The DNA here is from genome assembly GCA_945859595.2 of Megachile willughbiella. Classification (NCBI taxonomy): domain Eukaryota; kingdom Metazoa; phylum Arthropoda; class Insecta; order Hymenoptera; family Megachilidae; genus Megachile; species Megachile willughbiella. The sequence goes on along the minus strand of CAMAOD020000188.1, from coordinate 270,241 downwards.
ATAATAATAATAGAAATATGGATAAACGTAGGAGTTATTACATAATAAAAATAGGAATATGGCTGAAAGTAATAGTTATGATGATAATAATAACAGAAATAAGCATAAAAATAAGAGTTATTACGATAATAATAATGGAAATAAGGATAAAAATAAGAGTTATTACGTTAATAATAATAGTAATGAGGATAAAAGTAGGAGTTAATACGATGATAAAATAGGAATAAGGACAAAAATAAGAGTTATTACGATAATAATAATAGTAATAAGGATAAAAGTAAGAGTTAATACGATGATAAAATAGGAATAAGGACAAAAATAAGAGTTATTACGATAATAATAATAGTAATAAGGACAAAAATAAGGGTTATTACGATAATAATAATAGTAATAAGGATAAAAGTGGGAGTTAATACGATGATAAAATAGGAATAAGGACAAGAATAAGAGTTATTACGATAATAATAATAATTATAAGGATAAAAATAAGAGTTATTACGATAATAATTATAGTTATAAGGATAAAAGTAAGAGTTAATACGATGATAAAATAGGAATAAGGACAAAAATAAGAGTTATTACGATAATAATAATAGTTATAAGGATAAAAATAAGAGTTATTACGATAACAATAATAGAAATAAGGATAAAAATAAGAGTTATTACATAATAAAAATAGGAATATGGCTGAAAGTAATAGTTACAATCATAATAATAATAGTAATAAGGACAAAAATAAGAGTTATTACGATAATAATAATTGTAACAAGGGTAAAAGTAAGAGTTAATACGATTATAAAATAGGAATAAGGACAAAAATAAGAGTTATTACATAATAAAAATAGGAATAAGGCTGAAAATAATGGTTATAATGATAATAATAATAGAAATAAGGATAAAAATAAGAGTTATTACGATAATAATAATAGTAATAAGGATAAAAGTGGGAGTTAATACGATGATAAAATAGGAATAAGGACAAAAATAAGAGTAATTACGATAATGATAATAGTTATAAGGATAAGAATAAGAGTTATTACGATAATAATAATAGAAATAAGGATAAAAATAAGCATTATTACATAATAAAGATAGGAATATGGTTGAAAGTAATAGTTATAATGATAATAATAACAGAAATAAGGATAAAAATAAGAGTTATTACGATAATAATAATCGAAATATGGATAAACGTAGGAGTTATTACATAATAAAAATAGGAATATGGCTGAAAGTAATAGTTATAATGATAATAATAACAGAAATAAGGATAAAAATAAGAGTTATTACGATAATAATAATAGTTATAAGGATAAAAATAAGAGTTATTACGATAATAATAATAGTTATAAGGATAAAAATAAGAGCTACTACGAAAATAATAATAGAAATAAGGATAAAAATAAGAGTTATTACATAATAAAATAGGAATATGGCTAAAAGTAATAGTTATAATCATAATAATAATAGTAATAAGGACAAAAATAAGAGTTATTACGATGATACAATAGGAATAAGGACAAGAACAAGAGTTATTACGATAATAATAATAGTTATAAGGATAAAAATAAGAGTTATTACGATAATAATAATAGTTATAAGGATAAAAATAAGAGTTATTACGATAATAATAATAGTTATAAGGATAAAAATAAGAGTTACTACGATAATAATAATTGAAATAAGGATAAAAATAAGAGTTATTACATAATAAAAATAGGAATATGGCTAAAAGTAATAGTTATAATCATAATAATAATAGTAATAAGGACAAAAATAAGAGTTATTACGATAATAATAATAGTAATAAGGATAAAAGTAAGAGTTAATACGATGATAAAATAGGAATAAGGACAAAAATAAGAGTTATTACGATAATAATAATAGTTATAAGTAAAAAATAAGAGTTATTACGATAATAATAATAGTAATAAGGACAAAAATAAGAGTTATTACGATAATAATAATAGTTATAAGGATAAAATAAGAGTTATTACGATAATAATAATAATTATAAGGATAAAAATAAGAGTTATTACGATAATAATAATAGTTATAAGGATAAAAATAAGAGTTATTACGATAATAATAATAGTAATAAGGATAAAAGTGGGAGTTAATACGATGATAAAATAGGAATAAGGACAAAAATAAGAGTTATTACGATAATGATAATAGTTATAAGGATAAGAATAAGAGTTATTACGATAATAATAATAGAAATAAGGATAAAAATAAGCATTATTACATAATAAGGATAGGAATATGGTTGAAAGTAATAGTTATAATGATAATAATAACAGAAATAAGGATAAAAATAAGAGTTATTACGATAATAATAATAGAAATATGGATAAACGTAGGAGTTATTACATAATAAAAATAGGAATATGGCTGAAAGTAATAGTTATAATGATAATAATAACAGAAATAAGCATAAAAATAAGAGTTATTACGATAATAATAATGGAAATAAGGATAAAAATAAGAGTTATTACGTTAATAATAATAGTAATGAGGATAAAAGTAGGAGCTAATACGATGATAAAATAGGAATAAGGACAAAAATAAGAGTTATTACGATAATAATAATAGTTATAAGTAAAAAATAAGAGTTATTACGATAATAATAATAGTTATAAGGATAAAAATAAGAGTTATTACGATAATAATAATAGTTATAAGGATAAAAATAAGAGTTACTACGATAATAATAATAGAAATAAGGATGAAAATAAGAGTTATTACATAATAAAAATAGGAATATGGCTAAAAGTAATAGTTATAATCATAACAATAATAGTAATAAGGACAAAAATAAGAGTTATTACGATAATAATAATAGTAATAAGGATAAAAGTAAGAGTTAATACGATGATAAAATAGGAATAAGGACAAAAATAAGAGTTATTACGATAATAATAATGGTTATAAGGATAAAAATAAGAGTTATTACGATAACAATAATAGAAATAAGGATAAAAATAAGAGTTATTACATAATAAAAATAGGAATATGGCTGAAAGTAATAGTTACAATCATAATAATAATAGTAATAAGGGCAAAAATAAGAGTTATTACGATAATAATAATAGTAACAAGGGTAAAAGTAAGAGTTAATACGATTATAAAATAGGAATAAGGACAAAAATAAGAGTTATTACATAATAAAAATAGGAATAAGGCTGAAAATAATGGTTATAATGATAATAATAATAGAAATAAGGATAAAAATAAGAGTTATTACGATAATAATAATAGTAATAAGGATAAAAGTAAGAGTTAATACGATGATAAAATAGGAATAAGGACAAAAATAAGAGTTATTACGATGATACAATAGGAAAAGGACAAGAACAAGAGTTATTACGATAATAATAATAGTTATAAGGATAAAAATAAGAGTTATTACGATAATAATAATAGTTATAAGGATAAAAATAAGAGTTATTACGATAATAATAATAGAAATAAGGATAAAAATAAGAGTTATTACATAATAAAAATAGGAATATGGCTGAAAGTAATAGTTACAATCATAATAATAATAGTAATAAGGACAAAAATAAGAGTTATTACGATAATAATAATAGTAACAAGGGTAAAAGTAAGAGTTAATACGATTATAAAATAGGAATAAGGACAAAAATAAGAGTTATTACATAATAAAAATAGGAATAAGGCTGAAAATAATGGTTATAATGATAATAATAATAGAAATAAGGATAAAAATAAGAGTTATTACGATAATAATAATAGTTATAAGGATAAAAATAAGAGTTATTACGATAATAATAATAGTTATAAGGATAAAAATAAGAGCTACTACGATAATAATAATAGAAATAAGGATAAAAATAAGAGTTATTACATAATAAAAATAGGAATATGGCTAAAAGTAATAGTTATAATCATAATAATAATAGTAATAAGGACAAAAATAAGAGTTATTACGATGATACAATAGGAATAAGGACAAGAACAAGAGTTATTACGATAATAATAATAGTTATAAGGATAAAAATAAGAGTTATTACGATAATAATAATAGTTATAAGGATAAAAATAAGAGTTATTACGATAATAATAATAGTTATAAGGATAAAAATAAGAGTTACTACGATAATAATAATTGAAATAAGGATAAAAATAAGAGTTATTACATAATAAAAATAGGAATATGGCTAAAAGTAATAGTTATAATCATAATAATAATAGTAATAAGGACAAAAATAAGAGTTATTACGATAATAATAATAGTAATAAGGATAAAAGTAAGAGTTAATACGATGATAAAATAGGAATAAGGACAAAAATAAGAGTTATTACGATAATAATAATAGTTATAAGTAAAAAATAAGAGTTATTACGATAATAATAATAGTAATAAGGACAAAAATAAGAGTTATTACGATAATAATAATAGTTATAAGGATAAAATAAGAGTTATTACGATAATAATAATAATTATAAGGATAAAAATAAGAGTTATTACGATAATAATAATAGTTATAAGGATAAAAATAAGAGTTATTACGATAATAATAATAGTAATAAGGATAAAAGTGGGAGTTAATACGATGATAAAATAGGAATAAGGACAAAAATAAGAGTTATTACGATAATGATAATAGTTATAAGGATAAGAATAAGAGTTATTACGATAATAATAATAGAAATAAGGATAAAAATAAGCATTATTACATAATAAGGATAGGAATATGTTTGAAAGTAATAGTTATAATGATAATAATAACAGAAATAAGGATAAAAATAAGAGTTATTACGATAATAATAATAGAAATATGGATAAACGTAGGAGTTATTACATAATAAAAATAGGAATATGGCTGAAAGTAATAGTTATAATGATAATAATAACAGAAATAAGCATAAAAATAAGAGTTATTACGATAATAATAATGGAAATAAGGATAAAAATAAGAGTTATTACGTTAATAATAATAGTAATGAGGATAAAAGTAGGAGTTAATACGATGATAAAATAGGAATAAGGACAAAAATAAGAGTTATTACGATAATAATAATAGTAATAAGGATAAAAGTAAGAGTTAATACGATGATGAAATAGGAATAAGGACAAAAATAAGAGTTATTACGATAATAATAATAGTTATAAGTAAAAAATAAGAGTTATTACGATAATAATAATAGTTATAAGGATAAAAATAAGAGTTATTACGATAATAATAATAGTTATAAGGATAAAAATAAGAGTTACTACGATAATAATAATAGAAATAAGGATGAAAATAAGAGTTATTACATAATAAAAATAGGAATATGGCTAAAAGTAATAGTTATAATCATAATAATAATAGTAATAAGGACAAAAATAAGAGTTATTACGATAATAATAATAGTAATAAGGATAAAAGTAAGAGTTAATACGATGATAAAATAGGAATAAGGACAAAAATAAGAGTTATTACGATAATAATAATAGTTATAAGGATAAAAATAAGAGTTATTACGATAACAATAATAGAAATAAGGATAAAAATAAGAGTTATTACATAATAAAAATAGGAATATGGCTGAAAGTAATAGTTACAATCATAATAATAATAGTAATAAGGACAAAAATAAGAGTTATTACGATAATAATAATAGTAACAAGGGTAAAAGTAAGAGTTAATACGATTATAAAATAGGAATAAGGACAAAAATAAGAGTTATTACATAATAAAAATAGGAATAAGGCTGAAAATAATGGTTATAATGATAATAATAATAGAAATAAGGATAAAAATAAGAGTTATTACGATAATAATAATAGTAATAAGGATAAAAGTAAGAGTTAATACGATGATAAAATAGGAATAAGGACAAAAATAAGAGTTATTACGATGATACAATAGGAAAAGGACAAGAACAAGAGTTATTACGATAATAATAATAGTTATAAGGATAAAAATAAGAGTTATTACGATAATAATAATAGTTATAAGGATAAAAATAAGAGTTATTACATAATAAAAATAGGAATATGGCTAAGAGTAATAGTTATAATCATAATAATAATAGTAATAAGGACAAAAATAAGAGTTATTACGATAATAATAATAGTTATAAGGATAAAATAAGAGTTATTACGATAATAATAATAATTATAAGGATAAAAATAAGAGTTATTACGATAATAATAATAGTTATAAGGATAAAAATAAGAGTTATTACGATAACAATAATAGAAATAAGGATAAAAATAAGAGTTATTACATAATAAAAATAGGAATATGGCTGAAAGTAATAGTTACAATCATAATAATAATCGTAATAAGGACAAAAATAAGAGTTATTACGATAATAATAATAGTAACAAGGGTAAAAGTAAGAGTTAATACGATGATAAAATAGGAATAAGGACAAAAATAAGAGTTATTACGATAATAATAATAGTTATAAGTAAAAAATAAGAGTTATTACGATAATAATAATAGTTATAAGGATAAAAATAATAGTTATAAGGATAAAAATAAGAGTTATTACGATAATAATAATAGTTATAAGGATAAAAATAAGAGTTACTACGATAATAATAATAGAAATAAGGATGAAAATAAGAGTTATTACATAATAAAAATAGGAATATGGCTAAAAGTAATAGTTATAATCATAATAATAATAGTAATAAGGACAAAAATAAGAGTTATTACGATAATAATAATAGTAATAAGGATAAAAGTAAGAGTTAATACGATGATAAAATAGGAATAAGGACAAAAATAAGAGTTATTACGATAATAATAATAGTTACAAGGATAAAAATACGAGTTATTACGATAATAATAAAAGTTATAAGGATAAAAATAAGAGTTACTACGATAAAAATAATAGAAATAAGGATAAAAATAAGATTATTACATAATAAAAATAGGAATATGGCTAAAAGTAATAGTTATAATCATAATAATAATAGTAATAAGGACAAAAATAAGAGTTATTACGATAATAATAATAATTATAAGGATAAAAATAAGAGTTATTACGATAATAATAATAGTTATAAGGATAAAAATAAGAGTTATTACGATAATAATAATAGTTATAAGGATAAAAATAAGAGTTACTACGATAATAATAATAGAAATAAGGATGAAAATAAGAGTTATTACATAATAAAAATAGGAATATGGCTAAAAGTAATAGTTATACTCATCATAATAATAGTAATAAGGACAAAAATAAGTGTTATTACGATAATAATAATAGTAATAAGGATAAAAGTAAGAGTTAATACGATGATAAAATAGGAATAAGGACAAAAATAAGAGTTATTACGATAATAATAATAGTTATAAGGATAAAAATAAGAGTTATTACGATAATAATAATAGTTATAAGGATAAAAATAAGAGGTACTACGATAATAATAATAGAAATAAGGATGAAAATAAGAGTTATTACATAATAAAAATAGGAATATGGCTGAAAGTAATAGTTATAATGATAATAATAACAGAAATAAGCATAGAAATAAGAGTTATTACGATAATAATAATGGAAATAAGGATAAAAATAAGCGTTATTACATAATAAAAATAGGAATATGGCTGAAAGTAGTAGTTATAATGATAATAATAACAGAAATAAGGATAATAATAAGAGTTATTACGATAATAATAATAGTAATAAGGATAAAAGTGGGAGTTAATACGATGATAAAATAGGAATAAGGACAAGAATAAGAGTTATTACGATAATAATAATAGGTATAAGTAAAAAATAAGAGTTATTACGACAATAATAATAATTATAAGGATAAAAATAAGAGTTATTACGATAATAATTATAGTTATAAGGATAAAAATAAGAGTTATTACGATAATAATAATAGTAATAAGGATAAAAGTGGGAGTTAATACGATGATAAAATAGGAATAAGGACAAAAATAAGCGTTATTACGATAATGATAATAGTTATAAGGATAAGAATAAGAGTTATTACGATAATAATAATAGAAATAAGGATAAAAATAAGCATTATTACATAATAAAGATAGGAATATGGTTGAAAGTAATAGTTATAATGATAATAATAACAGAAATAAGGATAAAAATAAGAGTTATTACGATAATAATAATAGAAATATGGATAAACGTAGGAGTTATTACATAATAAAAATAGGAATATGGCTGAAAGTAATAGTTATAATGATAATAATAACAGAAATAAGCATAAAAATAAGAGTTATTACGATAATAATAATGGAAATAAGGATAAAAATAAGAGTTATTACGTTAATAATAATAGTAATGAGGATAAAAGTAGGAGTTAATACGATGATAAAATAGGAATAAGGACAAAAATAAGAGTTATTACGATAATAATAATAGTAATAAGGATAAAAGTAAGAGTTAATACGATGATAAAATAGGAATAAGGACAAAAATAAGAGTTATTACGATAATAATAATAGTAATAAGGATAAAAGTAAGAGTTAATACGATGATGAAATAGGAATAAGGACAAAAATAAGAGTTATTACGATAATAATAATAGTTATAAGTAAAAAATAAGAGTTATTACGATAATAATAATAGTTATAAGGATAAAAATAAGAGTTATTACGATAATAATAATAGTTATAAGGATAAAAATAAGAGTTACTACGATAATAATAATAGAAATAAGGATGAAAATAAGAGTTATTACATAATAAAAATAGGAATATGGCTAAAAGTAATAGTTATAATCATAACAATAATAGTAATAAGGACAAAAATAAGAGTTATTACGATAATAATAATAGTAATAAGGATAAAAGTAAGAGTTAATACGATGATAAAATAGGAATAAGGACAAAAATAAGAGTTATTACGATAATAATAATAGTTATAAGGATAAAAATAAGAGTTATTACGATAACAATAATAGAAATAAGGATAAAAATAAGAGTTATTACATAATAAAAATAGGAATATGGCTGAAAGTAATAGTTACAATCATAATAATAATAGTAATAAGGACAAAAATAAGAGTTATTACGATAATAATAATAGTAACAAGGGTAAAAGTAAGAGTTAATACGATTATAAAATAGGAATAAGGACAAAAATAAGAGTTATTACATAATAAAAATAGGAATAAGGCTGAAAATAATGGTTATAATGATAATAATAATAGAAATAAGGATAAAAATAAGAGTTATTACGATAATAATAATAGTAATAAGGATAAAAGTAAGAGTTAATACGATGATAAAATAGGAATAAGGACAAAAATAAGAGTTATTACGATGATACAATAGGAAAAGGACAAGCACAAGAGTTATTACGATAATAATAATAGTTATAAGGATAAAAATAAGAGTTATTACGATAATAATAATAGTTATAAGGATAAAAATAAGAGTTACTACGATAATAATAATTGAAGTAAGGATAAAAATAAGAGTTATTACATAATAAAAATAGGAATATGGCTAAGAGTAATAGTTATAATCATAATAATAATAGTAATAAGGACAAAAATAAGAGTTATTACGATAATAATAATAATTATAAGGATAAAAATAAGAGTTATTACGATAATAATAATAGTTATAAGGATAAAAATAAGAGTTATTACGTTAATAATAATAGTAATGAGGATAAAAGTAGGAGTTAATACGATGATAAAATAGGAATAAGGACAAAAATAAGAGTTATTACGATAATAATAATAGTAATAAGGATAAAAGTAAGAGTTAATACGATGATAAAATAGGAATAAGGACAAAAATAAGAGTTATTACAATAATAATAATAGTTATAAGTAAAAAATAAGAGTTATTACGATAATAATAATAGTAATAAGGACAAAAATAAGAGTTATTACGATAATAATAATAGTAATAAGGATAAAAGTAAGAGTTAATACGATGATAAAATAGGAACAAGGACAAAAATAAGAGTTATTACGATAATAATAATAGAAATAAGGATAAAAATAAGAGTTATTACATAATAAAAATAGGAATATGGCTCAAAGTAAAAGTTATAATGATAATAATAACAGGAATAAGGATAAAAATAAGAGTTATTACGATAATAATAATAGTAATAAGGATAAAAGTGGGAGTTAATACGATGATAAAATAGGAATAAGGACAAGAATAAGAGTTATTACGATAATAGTAATAGTTATAAGGATAAAATAAGAGTTATTACGATAATAATAATAATTATAAGGATAAAAATAATAGTTATTACGATAATAATAATAGTTATAAGGATAAAATTAAGAGTTATTACGATAATAATAATAGTAATAAGGATAAAAGTGGGAGTTAATACGATGATAAAATAGGAATAAGGACAAAAATAAGAGTTATTACGATAATAATAATAGTTATAAGTAAAAAATAAGAGTTATTACGATAATAATAATAGTTATAAGGATAAAAATAAGAGTTATTACGATAATAATAATAGTTATAAGGATAAAAATAAGAGTTACTACGATAATAATAATAGAAATAAGGATGAAAATAAGAGTTATTACATAATAAAAATAGGAATATGGCTAAAAGTAATAGTTATAATCATAATAATAATAGTAATAAGGACAAAAATAAGTGTTATTACGATAATAATAATAGTAATAAGGATAAAAGTAAGAGTTAATACGATGACAAAATAGGAATAAGGACAAAAATAAGAGTTATGTCGATAATAATAATAGTTATAAGGATAAAAATAAGAGTTATTACGATAATAATAATAGTTATAAGGATAAAAATAAGAGGTACTACGATAATAATAATAGAAATAAGGATGAAAATAAGAGTTATTACATAATAAAAATAGGAATATGGCTGAAAGTAATAGTTATAATGATAATAATAACAGAAATAAGCATAGAAATAAGAGTTATTACGATAATAATAATGGTAATAAGGATAAAAATAAGCGTTATTACATAATAAAAATAGGAATATGGCTGAAAGTAGTAGTTATAATGATAATAATAACAGAAATAAGGATAATAATAAGAGTTATTACGATAATAATAATAGTAATAAGGATAAAAGTGGGAGTTAATACGATGATAAAATAGGAATAAGGACAAGAATAAGAGTTATTACGATAATAATAATAGGTATAAGTAAAAAATAAGAGTTATTACGATAATAATAATAATTATAAGGATAAAAATAAGAGTTATTACGATAATAATTATAGTTATAAGGATAAAAATAAGAGTTATTACGATAATAATAATAGTAATAAGGATAAAAGTGGGAGTTAATACGATGCTAAAATAGGAATAAGGACAAAAATAAGAGTTATTAAGATAATGATAATAGTTATAAGGATAAGAATAAGAGTTATTACGATAATAATAATAGAAATAAGGATAAAAATAAGCATTATTACATAATAAAGATAGGAATATGGCTGAAAGTAATAGTTATAATGATAATAATAACAGAAATAAGGATAAAAATAAGAGTTATTACGATAATAATAATAGAAATATGGATAAACGTAGGAGTTATTACATAATAAAAATAGGAATATGGCTGAAAGTAATAGTTATAATGATAATAATAACAGAAATAAGCATAAAAATAAGAGTTATTACGATAATAATAATGGAAATAAGGATAAAAATAAGAGTTAGTACGTTAATAATAATAGTAATGAGGATAAAAGTAGGAGTTAATACGATGATAAAATAGGAATAAGGACAAAAATAAGAGTTATTACGATAATAATAATAGTAATAAGGATAAAAGTAAGAGTTAATACGATGATAAAATAGGAATAAGGACAAAAATAAGAGTTATTACGATAATAATAATAGTAATAAGGACAAAAATAAGAGTTATTACGATAATAATAATAGTAATAAGGATAAAAGTAAGAGTTAATACGATGATAAAATAGGAATAAGGACAAAAATAAGAGTTATTACGATAATAATAATAGTTATAAGGATAAAAATAAGAGTTATTACGATAACAATAATAGAAATAAGGATAAAAATAAGAGTTATTACATAATAAAAATAGGAATATGGCTGAAAGTAATAGTTACAATCATAATAATAATAGTAATAAGGACAAAAATAAGAGTTATTACGATAATAATAATAGTAACAAGGGTAAAAGTAAGAGTTAATACGATTATAAAATAGGAATAAGGACAAAAATAAGAGTTATTACATAATAAAAATAGGAATAAGGCTGAAAATAATGGTTATAATGATAATAATAATAGAAATAAGGATAAAAATAAGAGTTATTACGATAATAATAATAGTAATAAGGATAAAAGTAAGAGTTAATACGATGATAAAATAGGAACAAGGACAAAAATAAGAGTTATTACGATGATACAATAGGAATAAGGACAAGAACAAGAGTTATTACGATAATAATAAAAGTTATAAGGATAAAAATAAGAGTTACTACGATAATAATAATAGAAATAAGGATAAAAATAAGAGTTATTACATAATAAAAATAGGAATATGGCTAAAAGTAATAGTTATAATCATAATAATAATAGTAATAAGGACAAAAATAAGAGTTATTACGATAATAATAATAATTATAAGGATAAAAATAAGAGTTACAACGATAATAATAATAGAAATAAGGATAAAAATAAGAGTTATTACATAATAAAAATAGGAATATGGCTAAAAGTAATAGTTATAATCATAATAATAATAGTAATAAGGACAAAAATAAGAGTTATTACGATAATAATAATAGTAATAAGGATGAAAGTAAGAGTTAATACGATGATAAATTAGGAATAAGGACAAAAATAAGAGTTATTACGATAATAATAATAGTTATAAGGATAAAAATAAGAGTTATTACGATAACAATAATAGAAATAAGGATAAAAATAAGAGTTATTACATAATAAAAATAGGAATATGGCTGAAAGTAATAGTTACAATCATAATAATAATAGTAATAAGGACAAAAATAAGAGTTATTACGATAATAATAATAGTAACAAGGGTAAAAGTAAGAGTTAATACGATTATAAAATAGGAATAAGGACAAAAATAAGAGTTATTACATAATAAAAATAGGAATAAGGCTGAAAATAATGGTTATAATGATAATAATAATAGAAATAAGGATAAAAATAAGAGTTATTACGATAATAATAATAGTAATAAGGATAAAAGTAAGAGTTAATACGATGATAAAATAGGAACAAGGACAAAAATAAGAGTTATTACGATGATACAATAGGAATAAGGACAAGAACAAGAGTTATTACGATAATAATAAAAGTTATAAGGATAAAAATAAGAGTTACTACGATAATAATAATAGAAATAAGGATAAAAATAAGAGTTATTACATAATAAAAATAGGAATATGGCTAAAAGTAATAGTTATAATCATAATAATAATAGTAATAAGGACAAAAATAAGAGTTATTACGATAATAATAATAATTATAAGGATAAAAATAAGAGTTACAACGATAATAATAATAGAAATAAGGATAAAAATAAGAGTTATTACATAATAAAAATAGGAATATGGCTAAAAGTAATAGTTATAATCATAATAATAATAGTAATAAGGACAAAAATAAGAGTTATTACGATAATAATAATAGTAATAAGGATGAAAGTAAGAGTTAATACGATGATAAATTAGGAATAAGGACAAAAATAAGAGTTATTACGATAATAATAATAGTTATAAGGATAAAAATAAGAGTTATTACGATAACAATAATAGAAATAAGGATAAAAATAAGAGTTATTACATAATAAAAATAGGAATATGGCTGAAAGTAATAGTTACAATCATAATAATAATAGTAATAAGGACAAAAATAAGAGTTATTACGATAATAATAATAGTAACAAGGGTAAAAGTAAGAGTTAATACGATTATAAAATAGGAATAAGGACAAAAATAAGAGTTATTACATAATAAAAATAGGAATAAGGCTGAAAATAATGGTTATAATGATAATAATAATAGTTATAAGGATAAAAATAAGAGTTACTACGATAATAATAATAGAAATAAGGATGAAAATAAGAGTTATTACATAATAAAAATAGGAATATGGCTAAAAGTAATAGTTATAATCATAATAATAATAGTAATAAGGACAAAAATAAGAGTTATTACGATAATAATAATAGTAATAAGGATAAAAGTAAGTTAATACTATGATAAAATAGGAATAAGGACAAAAATAAGAGTTATTACGATAATAATAATAGTTATAAGGATAAAAATAAGAGTTATTACGATAATAATAATAGTTATAAGGATAAAAATAAGAGGTACTACGATAATAATAATAGAAATAAGGATGAAAATAAGAGTTATTACATAATAAAAATAGGAATTTGGCTGAAAGTAATAGTTATAATGATAATAATAACAGAAATAAGCATAGAAATAAGAGTTATTACGATAATAATAATGGAAATAAGGATAAAAATAAGCGTTATTACATAATAAAAATAGGAATATGGCTGAAAGTAGTAGTTATAATGATAATAATAACAGAAATAAGGATAATAATAAGAGTTATTACGATAATAATAATAGTAATAAGGATAAAAGTGGGAGTTAATACGATGATAAAATAGGAATAAGGACAAGAATAAGAGTTATTACGATAATGATAATAGTTATAAGGATAAGAATAAGAGTTATTACGATAATAATAATAGAAATAAGGATAAAAATAAGCATTATTACATAATAAAGATAGGAATATGGTTGAAAGTAATAGTTATAATGATAATAATAACAGAAATAAGGATAAAAATAAGAGTTATTACGATAATAATAATAGAAATATGGATAAACGTAGGAGTTATTACATAATAAAAATAGGAATATGGCTGAAAGTAATAGTTATAATGATAATAATAACAGAAATAAGCATAAAAATAAGAGTTATTACGATAATAATAATGGAAATAAGGATAAAAATAAGAGTTATTACGTTAATAATAATAGTAATGAGGATAAAAGTAGGAGTTAATACGATGATAAAATAGGAATAAGGACAAAAATAAGAGTTATTACGATAATAATAATAGTAATAAGGATAAAAGTAAGAGTTAATACGATGATAAAATAGGAATAAGGACAAAAATAAGAGTTATTACGATAATAATAATAGTTATAAGTAAAAAATAAGAGTTATTACGATAATAATAATAGTAATAAGGACAAAAATAAGAGTTATTACGATAATAATAATAGAAATAAGGATAAAAGTAAGAGTTAATACGATGATAAAATAGGAATAAGGACAAAAATAAGAGTTATTACGATAATAATAATAGAAATAAGGATAGAAATAAGAGTTATTACATAATAAAAATAGGAATATGGCTGAAAGTAAAAGTTATAATGATAATAATAACAGGAATAAGGATAAAAATAAGAGTTATTACGATAATAATAATAGTAATAAGGATAAAAGTGGGAGTTAATACGATGATAAAATAGGAATAAGGACAAGAATAAGAGTTATTACGATAATAGTAATAGTTATAAGGATAAAATAAGAGTTATTACGATAATAATAATAATTATAAGGATAAAAATAATAGTTATTACGATAATAATAATAGTTATAAGGATAAAATTAAGAGTTATTACGATAATAATAATAGTAATAAGGATAAAAGTGGGAGTTAATACGATGATAAAATAGGAATAAGGATAAAAATAAGAGTTATTACGATAATAATAATAGTTATAAGTAAAAAATAAGAGTTATTACGATAATAATAATAGTTATTAGGATAAAAATAAGAGTTATTACGATAATAATAATAGTTATAAGGATAAAAATAAGAGTTATTACGATAACAATAATAGAAATAAGGATAAAAATAAGAGTTATTACATAATAAAAATAGGAATATGGCTGAAAGTAATAGTTACAATCATAATAATAATAGTAATAAGGACAAAAATAAGAGTTATTACGATAATAATAATAGTAACAAGGGTAAAAGTAAGAGTTAATACGCTTATAAAATAGGAATAAGGACAAAAATAAGAGTTATTACATAATAAAAATAGGAATAAGGCTGAAAATAATGGTTATAATGATAATAATAATAGAAATAAGGATAAAAATAAGAGTTATTACGATAATAATAATAGTAATAAGGATAAAAGTAAGAGTTAATACGATGATAAAATAGGAACAAGGACAAAAATAAGAGTTATTACGATGATACAATAGGAATAAGGACAAGAACAAGAGTTATTACGATAATAATAAAAGTTATAAGGATAAAAATAAGAGTTACTACGATAATAATAATAGAAATAAGGATAAAAATAAGAGTTATTACATAATAAAAATAGGAATATGGCTAAAAGTAATAGTTATAATCATAATAATAATAGTAATAAGGACAAAAATAAGAGTTATTACGATAATAATAATAATTATAAGGATAAAAATAAGAGTTACAACGATAATAATAATAGAAATAAGGATAAAAATAAGAGTTATTACATAATAAAAATAGGAATATGGCTAAAAGTAATAGTTATAATCATAATAATAATAGTAATAAGGACAAAAATAAGAGTTATTACGATAATAATAATAGTAATAAGGATGAAAGTAAGAGTTAATACGATGATAAATTAGGAATAAGGACAAAAATAAGAGTTATTACGATAATAATAATAGTTATAAGGATAAAAATAAGAGTTATTACGATAACAATAATAGAAATAAGGATAAAAATAAGAGTTATTACATAATAAAAATAGGAATATGGCTGAAAGTAATAGTTACAATCATAATAATAATAGTAATAAGGACAAAAATAAGAGTTATTACGATAATAATAATAGTAACAAGGGTAAAAGTAAGAGTTAATACGATTATAAAATAGGAATAAGGACAAAAATAAGAGTTATTACATAATAAAAATAGGAATAAGGCTGAAAATAATGGTTATAATGATAATAATAATAGAAATAAGGATAAAAATAAGAGTTATTACGATAATAATAATAGTAATAAGGATAAAAGTAAGAGTTAATACGATGATAAAATAGGAACAAGGACAAAAATAAGAGTTATTACGATGATACAATAGGAATAAGGACAAGAACAAGAGTTATTACGATAATAATAAAAGTTATAAGGATAAAAATAAGAGTTACTACGATAATAATAATAGAAATAAGGATAAAAATAAGAGTTATTACATAATAAAAATAGGAATATGGCTAAAAGTAATAGTTATAATCATAATAATAATAGTAATAAGGACAAAAATAAGAGTTATTACGATAATAATAATAATTATAAGGATAAAAATAAGAGTTACAACGATAATAATAATAGAAATAAGGATAAAAATAAGAGTTATTACATAATAAAAATAGGAATATGGCTAAAAGTAATAGTTATAATCATAATAATAATAGTAATAAGGACAAAAATAAGAGTTATTACGATAATAATAATAGTAATAAGGATGAAAGTAAGAGTTAATACGATGATAAATTAGGAATAAGGACAAAAATAAGAGTTATTACGATAATAATAATAGTTATAAGGATAAAAATAAGAGTTATTACGATAACAATAATAGAAATAAGGATAAAAATAAGAGTTATTACATAATAAAAATAGGAATATGGCTGAAAGTAATAGTTACAATCATAATAATAATAGTAATAAGGACAAAAATAAGAGTTATTACGATAATAATAATAGTAACAAGGGTAAAAGTAAGAGTTAATACGATTATAAAATAGGAATAAGGACAAAAATAAGAGTTATTACATAATAAAAATAGGAATAAGGCTGAAAATAATGGTTATAATGATAATAATAATAGTTATAAGGATAAAAATAAGAGTTACTACGATAATAATAATAGAAATAAGGATGAAAATAAGAGTTATTACATAATAAAAATAGGAATATGGCTAAAAGTAATAGTTATAATCATAATAATAATAGTAATAAGGACAAAAATAAGAGTTATTACGATAATAATAATAGTAATAAGGATAAAAGTAAGTTAATACTATGATAAAATAGGAATAAGGACAAAAATAAGAGTTATTACGATAATAATAATAGTTATAAGGATAAAAATAAGAGTTATTACGATAATAATAATAGTTATAAGGATAAAAATAAGAGGTACTACGATAATAATAATAGAAATAAGGATGAAAATAAGAGTTATTACATAATAAAAATAGGAATTTGGCTGAAAGTAATAGTTATAATGATAATAATAACAGAAATAAGCATAGAAATAAGAGTTATTACGATAATAATAATGGAAATAAGGATAAAAATAAGCGTTATTACATAATAAAAATAGGAATATGGCTGAAAGTAGTAGTTATAATGATAATAATAACAGAAATAAGGATAATAATAAGAGTTATTACGATAATAATAATAGTAATAAGGATAAAAGTGGGAGTTAATACGATGATAAAATAGGAATAAGGACAAGAATAAGAGTTATTACGATAATGATAATAGTTATAAGGATAAGAATAAGAGTTATTACGATAATAATAATAGAAATAAGGATAAAAATAAGCATTATTACATAATAAAGATAGGAATATGGTTGAAAGTAATAGTTATAATGATAATAATAACAGAAATAAGGATAAAAATAAGAGTTATTACGATAATAATAATAGAAATATGGATAAACGTAGGAGTTATTACATAATAAAAATAGGAATATGGCTGAAAGTAATAGTTATAATGATAATAATAACAGAAATAAGCATAAAAATAAGAGTTATTACGATAATAATAATGGAAATAAGGATAAAAATAAGAGTTATTACGTTAATAATAATAGTAATGAGGATAAAAGTAGGAGTTAATACGATGATAAAATAGGAATAAGGACAAAAATAAGAGTTATTACGATAATAATAATAGTAATAAGGATAAAAGTAAGAGTTAATACGATGATAAAATAGGAATAAGGACAAAAATAAGAGTTATTACGATAATAATAATAGTTATAAGTAAAAAATAAGAGTTATTACGATAATAATAATAGTAATAAGGACAAAAATAAGAGTTATTACGATAATAATAATAGAAATAAGGATAAAAGTAAGAGTTAATACGATGATAAAATAGGAATAAGGACAAAAATAAGAGTTATTACGATAATAATAATAGAAATAAGGATAGAAATAAGAGTTATTACATAATAAAAATAGGAATATGGCTGAAAGTAAAAGTTATAATGATAATAATAACAGGAATAAGGATAAAAATAAGAGTTATTACGATAATAATAATAGTAATAAGGATAAAAGTGGGAGTTAATACGATGATAAAATAGGAATAAGGACAAGAATAAGAGTTATTACGATAATAGTAATAGTTATAAGGATAAAATAAGAGTTATTACGATAATAATAATAATTATAAGGATAAAAATAATAGTTATTACGATAATAATAATAGTTATAAGGATAAAATTAAGAGTTATTACGATAATAATAATAGTAATAAGGATAAAAGTGGGAGTTAATACGATGATAAAATAGGAATAAGGATAAAAATAAGAGTTATTACGATAATAATAATAGTTATAAGTAAAAAATAAGAGTTATTACGATAATAATAATAGTTATTAGGATAAAAATAAGAGTTATTACGATAATAATAATAGTTATAAGGATAAAAATAAGAGTTATTACGATAACAATAATAGAAATAAGGATAAAAATAAGAGTTATTACATAATAAAAATAGGAATATGGCTGAAAGTAATAGTTACAATCATAATAATAATAGTAATAAGGACAAAAATAAGAGTTATTACGATAATAATAATAGTAACAAGGGTAAAAGTAAGAGTTAATACGCTTATAAAATAGGAATAAGGACAAAAATAAGAGTTATTACATAATAAAAATAGGAATAAGGCTGAAAATAATGGTTATAATGATAATAATAATAGAAATAAGGATAAAAATAAGAGTTATTACGATAATAATAATAGTAATAAGGATAAAAGTAAGAGTTAATACGATGATAAAATAGGAACAAGGACAAAAATAAGAGTTATTACGATGATACAATAGGAATAAGGACAAGAACAAGAGTTATTACGATAATAATAAAAGTTATAAGGATAAAAATAAGAGTTACTACGATAATAATAATAGAAATAAGGATAAAAATAAGAGTTATTACATAATAAAAATAGGAATATGGCTAAAAGTAATAGTTATAATCATAATAATAATAGTAATAAGGACAAAAATAAGAGTTATTACGATAATAATAATAATTATAAGGATAAAAATAAGAGTTACAACGATAATAATAATAGAAATAAGGATAAAAATAAGAGTTATTACATAATAAAAATAGGAATATGGCTAAAAGTAATAGTTATAATCATAATAATAATAGTAATAAGGACAAAAATAAGAGTTATTACGATAATAATAATAGTAATAAGGATGAAAGTAAGAGTTAATACGATGATAAATTAGGAATAAGGACAAAAATAAGAGTTATTACGATAATAATAATAGTTATAAGGATAAAAATAAGAGTTATTACGATAACAATAATAGAAATAAGGATAAAAATAAGAGTTATTACATAATAAAAATAGGAATATGGCTGAAAGTAATAGTTACAATCATAATAATAATAGTAATAAGGACAAAAATAAGAGTTATTACGATAATAATAATAGAAATATGGATAAACGTAGGAGTTATTACATAATAAAAATAGGAATATGGCTGAAAGTAATAGTTATAATGATAATAATAACAGAAATAAGCATAAAAATAAGAGTTATTACGATAATAATAATGGAAATAAGGATAAAAATAAGAGTTATTACGTTAATAATAATAGTAATGAGGATAAAAGTAGGAGTTAATACGATGATAAAATAGGAATAAGGACAAAAATAAGAGTTATTACGATAATAATAATAGTAATAAGGATAAAAGTAAGAGTTAATACGATGATAAAATAGGAATAAGGACAAAAATAAGAGTTATTACGATAATAATAATAGTTATAAGTAAAAAATAAGAGTTATTACGATAATAATAATAGTAATAAGGACAAAAATAAGAGTTATTACGATAATAATAATAGAAATAAGGATAAAAGTAAGAGTTAATACGATGATAAAATAGGAATAAGGACAAAAATAAGAGTTATTACGATAATAATAATAGAAATAAGGATAGAAATAAGAGTTATTACATAATAAAAATAGGAATATGGCTGAAAGTAAAAGTTATAATGATAATAATAACAGGAATAAGGATAAAAATAAGAGTTATTACGATAATAATAATAGTAATAAGGATAAAAGTGGGAGTTAATACGATGATAAAATAGGAATAAGGACAAGAATAAGAGTTATTACGATAATAGTAATAGTTATAAGGATAAAATAAGAGTTATTACGATAATAATAATAATTATAAGGATAAAAATAATAGTTATTACGATAATAATAATAGTTATAAGGATAAAATTAAGAGTTATTACGATAATAATAATAGTAATAAGGATAAAAGTGGGAGTTAATACGATGATAAAATAGGAATAAGGATAAAAATAAGAGTTATTACGATAATAATAATAGTTATAAGTAAAAAATAAGAGTTATTACGATAATAATAATAGTTATTAGGATAAAAATAAGAGTTATTACGATAATAATAATAGTTATAAGGATAAAAATAAGAGTTACTACGATAATAATAATAGAAATATGGATGAAAATAAGAGTTATTACATAATAAAAATAGGAATATGGCTAAAAGTAATAGTTATAATCATAATAATAATAGTAATAAGGACAAAAATAAGAGTTATTACGATAATAATAATAGTAATAAGGATAAAAGTAAGAGTTAATACGATTATAAAATAGGAATAAGGACAAAAATAAGAGTTATTACATAATAAAAATAGGAATAAGGCTGAAAATAATGGTTATAATGATAATAATAATAGAAATAAGGATAAAAATAAGAGTTATTACGATAATAATAATAGTAATAAGGATAAAAGTAAGAGTTAATACGATGATGAAATAGGAATAAGGACAAAAATAAGAGTTATTACGATAATAATAATAGTTATAAGTAAAAAATAAGAGTTATTACGATAATAATAATAGTTATAAGGATAAAAATAAGAGTTACTACGATAATAATAATAGAAATAAGGATGAAAATAAGAGTTATTACATAATAAAAATAGGAATATGGCTAAAAGTAATAGTTATAATCATAATAATAATAGTAATAAGGACAGAAATAAGAGTTATTACGATAATAATAATAGTAATAAGGATAAAAGTAAGAGTTAATACGATGACAAAATAGGAATAAGGACAAAAATAAGAGTTATTTCGATAATAATAATAGTTATAAGGATAAAAATAAGAGTTATTACGATAATAATAATAGTTATAAGGATAAAAATAAGAGGTACTACGATAATAATAATAGAAATAAGGATGAAAATAAGAGTTATTACATAATAAAAATAGGAATATGGCTGAAAGTAATAGTTATAATGATAATAATAACAGAAATAAGCATAGAAATAAGAGTTATTACGATAATAATAATGGAAATAAGGATAAAAATAAGCGTTATTACATAATAAAAATAGGAATATGGCTGAAAGTAGTAGTTATAATGATAATAATAACAGAAATAAGGATAAAAATAAGAGTTATTACGATAATAATAATAGAAATATGGATAAACGTAGGAGTTATTACATAATAAAAATAGGAATATGGCTGAAAGTAATAGTTATAATGATAATAATAACAGAAATAAGCATAAAAATAAGAGTTATTACGATAATAATAATGGAAATAAGGATAAAAATAAGAGTTAGTACGTTAATAATAATAGTAATGAGGATAAAAGTAGGAGTTAATACGATGATAAAATAGGAATAAGGACAAAAATAAGAGTTATTACGATAATAATAATAGTAATAAGGATAAAAGTAAGAGTTAATACGATGATAAAATAGGAATAAGGACAAAAATAAGAGTTATTACGATAATAATAATAGTAATAAGGACAAAAATAAGAGTTATTACGATAATAATAATAGTAATAAGGATAAAAGTAAGAGTTAATACGATGATAAAATAGGAATAAGGACAAAAATAAGAGTTATTACGATAATAATAATAGTTATAAGGATAAAAATAAGAGTTATTACGATAACAATAATAGAAATAAGGATAAAAATAAGAGTTATTACATAATAAAAATAGGAATATGGCTGAAAGTAATAGTTACAATCATAATAATAATAGTAATAAGGACAAAAATAAGAGTTATTACGATAATAATAATAGTAACAAGGGTAAAAGTAAGAGTTAATACGATTATAAAATAGGAATAAGGACAAAAATAAGAGTTATTACATAATAAAAATAGGAATAAGGCTGAAAATAATGGTTATAATGATAATAATAATAGAAATAAGGATAAAAATAAGAGTTATTACGATAATAATAATAGTAATAAGGATAAAAGTAAGAGTTAATACGATGATAAAATAGGAACAAGGACAAAAATAAGAGTTATTACGATGATACAATAGGAATAAGGACAAGAACAAGAGTTATTACGATAATAATAAAAGTTATAAGGATAAAAATAAGAGTTACTACGATAATAATAATAGAAATAAGGATAAAAATAAGAGTTATTACATAATAAAAATAGGAATATGGCTAAAAGTAATAGTTATAATCATAATAATAATAGTAATAAGGACAAAAATAAGAGTTATTACGATAATAATAATAATTATAAGGATAAAAATAAGAGTTACAACGATAATAATAATAGAAATAAGGATAAAAATAAGAGTTATTACATAATAAAAATAGGAATATGGCTAAAAGTAATAGTTATAATCATAATAATAATAGTAATAAGGACAAAAATAAGAGTTATTACGATAATAATAATAGTAATAAGGATGAAAGTAAGAGTTAATACGATGATAAATTAGGAATAAGGACAAAAATAAGAGTTATTACGATAATAATAATAGTTATAAGGATAAAAATAAGAGTTATTACGATAACAATAATAGAAATAAGGATAAAAATAAGAGTTATTACATAATAAAAATAGGAATATGGCTGAAAGTAATAGTTACAATCATAATAATAATAGTAATAAGGACAAAAATAAGAGTTATTACGATAATAATAATAGTAACAAGGGTAAAAGTAAGAGTTAATACGATTATAAAATAGGAATAAGGACAAAAATAAGAGTTGTTACATAATAAAAATAGGAATAAGGCTGAAAATAATGGTTATAATGATAATAATAATAGTTATAAGGATAAAAATAAGAGTTACTACGATAATAATAATAGAAATAAGGATGAAAATAAGAGTTATTACATAATAAAAATAGGAATATGGCTAAAAGTAATAGTTATAATCATAATAATAATAGTAATAAGGACAAAAATAAGAGTTATTACGATAATAATAATAGTAATAAGGATAAAAGTAAGTTAATACTATGATAAAATAGGAATAAGGACAAAAATAAGAGTTATTACGATAATAATAATAGTTATAAGGATAAAAATAAGAGTTATTACGATAATAATAATAGTTATAAGGATAAAAATAAGAGGTACTACGATAATAATAATAGAAATAAGGATGAAAATAAGAGTTATTACATAATAAAAATAGGAATTTGGCTGAAAGTAATAGTTATAATGATAATAATAACAGAAATAAGCATAGAAATAAGAGTTATTACGATAATAATAATGGAAATAAGGATAAAAATAAGCGTTATTACATAATAAAAATAGGAATATGGCTGAAAGTAGTAGTTATAATGATAATAATAACAGAAATAAGGATAATAATAAGAGTTATTACGATAATAATAATAGTAATAAGGATAAAAGTGGGAGTTAATACGATGATAAAATAGGAATAAGGACAGGAATAAGAGTTATTACGATAATGATAATAGTTATAAGGATAAGAATAAGAGTTATTACGATAATAATAATAGAAATAAGGATAAAAATAAGCATTATTACATAATAAAGATAGGAATATGGTTGAAAGTAATAGTTATAATGATAATAATAACAGAAATAAGGATAAAAATAAGAGTTATTACGATAATAATAATAGAAATATGGATAAACGTAGGAGTTATTACATAATAAAAATAGGAATATGGCTGAAAGTAATAGTTATAATGATAATAATAACAGAAATAAGCATAAAAATAAGAGTTATTACGATAATAATAATGGAAATAAGGATAAAAATAAGAGTTATTACGTTAATAATAATAGTAATGAGGATAAAAGTAGGAGTTAATACGATGATAAAATAGGAATAAGGACAAAAATAAGAGTTATTACGATAATAATAATAGTAATAAGGATAAAAGTAAGAGTTAATACGATGATAAAATAGGAATAAGGACAAAAATAAGAGTTATTACGATAATAATAATAGTTATAAGTAAAAAATAAGAGTTATTACGATAATAATAATAGTAATAAGGACAAAAATAAGAGTTATTACGATAATAATAATAGAAATAAGGATAAAAGTAAGAGTTAATACGATGATAAAATAGGAATAAGGACAAAAATAAGAGTTATTACGATAATAATAATAGAAATAAGGATAGAAATAAGAGTTATTACATAATAAAAATAGGAATATGGCTGAAAGTAAAAGTTATAATGATAATAATAACAGGAATAAGGATAAAAATAAGAGTTATTACGATAATAATAATAGTAATAAGGATAAAAGTGGGAGTTAATACGATGATAAAATAGGAATAAGGACAAGAATAAGAGTTATTACGATAATAGTAATAGTTATAAGGATAAAATAAGAGTTATTACGATAATAATAATAATTATAAGGATAAAAATAATAGTTATTACGATAATAATAATAGTTATAAGGATAAAATTAAGAGTTATTACGATAATAATAATAGTAATAAGGATAAAAGTGGGAGTTAATACGATGATAAAATAGGAATAAGGATAAAAATAAGAGTTATTACGATAATAATAATAGTTATAAGTAAAAAATAAGAGTTATTACGATAATAATAATAGTTATTAGGATAAAAATAAGAGTTATTACGATAATAATAATAGTTATAAGGATAAAAATAAGAGTTACTACGATAATAATAATAGAAATATGGATGAAAATAAGAGTTATTACATAATAAAAATAGGAATATGGCTAAAAGTAATAGTTATAATCATAATAATAATAGTAATAAGGACAAAAATAAGAGTTATTACGATAATAATAATAGTAATAAGGATAAAAGTAAGAGTTAATACGATTATAAAATAGGAATAAGGACAAAAATAAGAGTTATTACATAATAAAAATAGGAATAAGGCTGAAAATAATGGTTATAATGATAATAATAATAGAAATAAGGATAAAAATAAGAGTTATTACGATAATAATAATAGTAATAAGGATAAAAGTAAGAGTTAATACGATGATGAAATAGGAATAAGGACAAAAATAAGAGTTATTACGATAATAATAATAGTTATAAGTAAAAAATAAGAGTTATTACGATAATAATAATAGTTATAAGGATAAAAATAAGAGTTACTACGATAATAATAATAGAAATAAGGATGAAAATAAGAGTTATTACATAATAAAAATAGGAATATGGCTAAAAGTAATAGTTATAATCATAATAATAATAGTAATAAGGACAGAAATAAGAGTTATTACGATAATAATAATAGTAATAAGGATAAAAGTAAGAGCTAATACGATGACAAAATAGGAATAAGGACAAAAATAAGAGTTATTTCGATAATAATAATAGTTATAAGGATAAAAATAAGAGTTATTACGATAATAATAATAGTTATAAGGATAAAAATAAGAGGTACTACGATAATAATAATAGAAATAAGGATGAAAATAAGAGTTATTACATAATAAAAATAGGAATATGGCTGAAAGTAATAGTTATAATGATAATAATAACAGAAATAAGCATAGAAATAAGAGTTATTACGATAATAATAATGGAAATAAGGATAAAAATAAGCGTTATTACATAATAAAAATAGGAATATGGCTGAAAGTAGTAGTTATAATGATAATAATAACAGAAATAAGGATAATAATAAGAGTTATTACGATAATAATAATAGTAATAAGGATAAAAGTGGGAGTTAATACGATGATAAAATAGGAATAAGGACAAGAATAAGAGTTATTACGATAATAATAATAGGTATAAGTAAAAAATAAGAGTTATTACGATAATAATAATAATTATAAGGATAAAAATAAGAGTTATTACGATAATAATTATAGTTATAAGGATAAAAATAAGAGTTATTACGATAATAATAATAGTAATAAGGATAAAAGTGGGAGTTAATACGATGCTAAAATAGGAATAAGGACAAAAATAAGAGTTATTACGATAATGATAATAGTTATAAGGATAAGAATAAGAGTTATTACGATAATAATAATAGAAATAAGGATAAAAATAAGCATTATTACATAATAAAGATAGGAATATGGTTGAAAGTAATAGTTATAATGATAATAATAACAGAAATAAGGATAAAAATAAGAGTTATTACGATAATAATAATAGAAATATGGATAAACGTAGGAGTTATTACATAATAAAAATAGGAATATGGCTGAAAGTAATAGTTATGATGATAATAATAACAGAAATAAGCATAAAAATAAGAGTTATTACGATAATAATAATGGAAATAAGGATAAAAATAAGAGTTATTACGTTAATAATAATAGTAATGAGGATAAAAGTAGGAGTTAATACGATGATAAAATAGGAATAAGGACAAAAATAAGAGTTATTACGATAATAATAATAGTAATAAGGATAAAAGTAAGAGTTAATACGATGATAAAATAGGAATAAGGACAAAAATAAGAGTTATTACGATAATAATAATAGTAATAAGGACAAAAATAAGAGTTATTACGATAATAATAATAGTAATAAGGATAAAAGTAAGAGTTAATACGATGATAAAATAGGAATAAGGACAAAAATAAGAGTTATTACGATAATAATAATAGAAATAAGGATAAAAATAAGAGTTATTACATAATAAAAATAGGAATATGGCTGAAAGTAAAAGTTCTAATGATAATAATAACAGGAATAAGCATAAAAATAAGAGTTATTACGATAATAATAATAGTAATAAGGATAAAAGTGGGAGTTAATACGATGATAAAATAGGAATAAGGACAAGAATAAGAGTTATTACGATAATAATAATAATTATAAGG
Source organism: Megachile willughbiella (assembly GCA_945859595.2). NCBI lineage: Eukaryota > Metazoa > Arthropoda > Insecta > Hymenoptera > Megachilidae > Megachile > Megachile willughbiella. Next base: position 241,857 of record CAMAOD020000188.1, on the reverse strand, counting down.
ATAAAAATAAGAGTTATTACGATAATAATTATAGTTATAAGGATAAAAGTAAGAGTTAATACGATGATAAAATAGGAATAAGGACAAAAATAAGAGTTATTACGATAATAATAATAGTTATAAGGATAAAAATAAGAGTTATTACGATAACAATAATAGAAATAAGGATAAAAATAAGAGTTATTACATAATAAAAATAGGAATATGGCTGAAAGTAATAGTTACAATCATAATAATAATAGTAATAAGGACAAAAATAAGAGTTATTACGATAATAATAATAGTAACAAGGGTAAAAGTAAGAGTTAATACGATTATAAAATAGGAATAAGGACAAAAATAAGAGTTATTACATAATAAAAATAGGAATAAGGCTGAAAATAATGGTTATAATGATAATAATAATAGAAATAAGGATAAAAATAAGAGTTATTACGATAATAATAATAGTAATAAGGATAAAAGTAAGAGTTAATACGATGATAAAATAGGAATAAGGACAAAAATAAGAGTTATTACGATGATACAATAGGAATAAGGACAAGAACAAGAGTTATTACGATAATAATAAAAGTTATAAGGATAAAAATAAGAGTTACTACGATAATAATAATAGAAATAAGGATAAAAATTAGAGTTATTACATAATAAAAATAGGAATATGGCTAAAAGTAATAGTTATAATCATAATAATAATAGTAATAAGGACAAAAATAAGAGTTATTACGATAATAATAATAATTATAAGGATAAAAATAAGAGTTATTACGATAATAATAATAGTAATAAGGATAAAAGTGGGAGTTAATACGATGATAAAATAGGAATAAGGACAAAAATAAGAGTAATTACGATAATGATAATAGTTATAAGGATAAGAATAAGAGTTATTACGATAATAATAATAGAAATAAGGATAAAAATAAGCATTATTACATAATAAAGATAGGAATATGGTTGAAAGTAATAGTTATAATGATAATAATAACAGAAATAAGGATAAAAATAAGAGTTATTACGATAATAATAATCGAAATATGGATAAACGTAGGAGTTATTACATAATAAAAATAGGAATATGGCTGAAAGTAATAGTTATAATGATAATAATAACAGAAATAAGGATAAAAATAAGAGTTATTACGATAATAATAATAGTTATAAGGATAAAAATAAGAGTTATTACGATAATAATAATAGTTATAAGGATAAAAATAAGAGCTACTACGAAAATAATAATAGAAATAAGGATAAAAATAAGAGTTATTACATAATAAAAATAGGAATATGGCTAAAAGTAATAGTTATAATCATAATAATAATAGTAATAAGGACAAAAATAAGAGTTATTACGATGATACAATAGGAATAAGGACAAGAACAAGAGTTATTACGATAATAATAATAGTTATAAGGATAAAAATAAGAGTTATTACGATAATAATAATAGTTATAAGGATAAAAATAAGAGTTATTACGATAATAATAATAGTTATAAGGATAAAAATAAGAGTTACTACGATAATAATAATTGAAATAAGGATAAAAATAAGAGTTATTACATAATAAAAATAGGAATATGGCTAAAAGTAATAGTTATAATCATAATAATAATAGTAATAAGGACAAAAATAAGAGTTATTACGATAATAATAATAGTAATAAGGATAAAAGTAAGAGTTAATACGATGATAAAATAGGAATAAGGACAAAAATAAGAGTTATTAGGATAATAATAATAGTTATAAGTAAAAAATAAGAGTTATTACGATAATAATAATAGTTATAAGTAAAAAATAAGAGTTATTACGATAATAATAATAGTAATAAGGACAAAAATAAGAGTTATTACGATAATAATAATAGTTATAAGGATAAAATAAGAGTTATTACGATAATAATAATAATTATAAGGATAAAAATAAGAGTTATTACGATAATAATAATAGTTATAAGGATAAAAATAAGAGTTTTTACGATAATAATAATAGTAATAAGGATAAAAGTGGGAGTTAATACGATGATAAAATAGGAATAAGGACAAAAATAAGAGTTATTACGATAATGATAATAGTTATAAGGATAAGAATAAGAGTTATTACGATAATAATAATAGAAATAAGGATAAAAATAAGCATTATTACATAATAAGGATAGGAATATGGTTGAAAGTAATAGTTATAATGATAATAATAACAGAAATAAGGATAAAAATAAGAGTTATTACGATAATAATAATAGAAATATGGATAAACGTAGGAGTTATTACATAATAAAAATAGGAATATGGCTGAAAGTAATAGTTATAATGATAATAATAACAGAAATAAGCATAAAAATAAGAGTTATTACGATAATAATAATGGAAATAAGGATAAAAATAAGAGTTATTACGTTAATAATAATAGTAATGAGGATAAAAGTAGGAGCTAATACGATGATAAAATAGGAATAAGGACAAAAATAAGAGTTATTACGATAATAATAATAGAAATAAGGATAAAAATAAGAGTTATTACATAATAAAAATAGGAATATGGCTGAAAGTAAAAGTTCTAATGATAATAATAACAGGAATAAGCATAAAAATAAGAGTTATTACGATAATAATAATAGTAATAAGGATAAAAGTGGGAGTTAATACGATGATAAAATAGGAATAAGGACAAGAATAAGAGTTATTACGATAATAATAATAATTATAAGGATAAAAATAAGAGTTATTACGATAATAATTATAGTTATAAGGATAAAAGTAAGAGTTAATACGATGATAAAATAGGAATAAGGACAAAAATAAGAGTTATTACGATAATAATAATAGTTATAAGGATAAAAATAAGAGTTATTACGATAACAATAATAGAAATAAGGATAAAAATAAGAGTTATTACATAATAAAAATAGGAATATGGCTGAAAGTAATAGTTACAATCATAATAATAATAGTAATAAGGACAAAAATAAGAGTTATTACGATAATAATAATAGTAACAAGGGTAAAAGTAAGAGTTAATACGATTATAAAATAGGAATAAGGACAAAAATAAGAGTTATTACATAATAAAAATAGGAATAAGGCTGAAAATAATGGTTATAATGATAATAATAATAGAAATAAGGATAAAAATAAGAGTTATTACGATAATAATAATAGTAATAAGGATAAAAGTAAGAGTTAATACGATGATAAAATAGGAATAAGGACAAAAATAAGAGTTATTACGATGATACAATAGGAATAAGGACAAGAACAAGAGTTATTACGATAATAATAAAAGTTATAAGGATAAAAATAAGAGTTACTACGATAATAATAATAGAAATAAGGATAAAAATTAGAGTTATTACATAATAAAAATAGGAATATGGCTAAAAGTAATAGTTATAATCATAATAATAATAGTAATAAGGACAAAAATAAGAGTTATTACGATAATAATAATAATTATAAGGATAAAAATAAGAGTTATTACGATAATAATAATAGTAATAAGGATAAAAGTGGGAGTTAATACGATGATAAAATAGGAATAAGGACAAAAATAAGAGTAATTACGATAATGATAATAGTTATAAGGATAAGAATAAGAGTTATTACGATAATAATAATAGAAATAAGGATAAAAATAAGCATTATTACATAATAAAGATAGGAATATGGTTGAAAGTAATAGTTATAATGATAATAATAACAGAAATAAGGATAAAAATAAGAGTTATTACGATAATAATAATCGAAATATGGATAAACGTAGGAGTTATTACATAATAAAAATAGGAATATGGCTGAAAGTAATAGTTATAATGATAATAATAACAGAAATAAGGATAAAAATAAGAGTTATTACGATAATAATAATAGTTATAAGGATAAAAATAAGAGTTATTACGATAATAATAATAGTTATAAGGATAAAAATAAGAGCTACTACGAAAATAATAATAGAAATAAGGATAAAAATAAGAGTTATTACATAATAAAAATAGGAATATGGCTAAAAGTAATAGTTATAATCATAATAATAATAGTAATAAGGACAAAAATAAGAGTTATTACGATGATACAATAGGAATAAGGACAAGAACAAGAGTTATTACGATAATAATAATAGTTATAAGGATAAAAATAAGAGTTATTACGATAATAATAATAGTTATAAGGATAAAAATAAGAGTTATTACGATAATAATAATAGTTATAAGGATAAAAATAAGAGTTACTACGATAATAATAATTGAAATAAGGATAAAAATAAGAGTTATTACATAATAAAAATAGGAATATGGCTAAAAGTAATAGTTATAATCATAATAATAATAGTAATAAGGACAAAAATAAGAGTTATTACGATAATAATAATAGTAATAAGGATAAAAGTAAGAGTTAATACGATGATAAAATAGGAATAAGGACAAAAATAAGAGTTATTAGGATAATAATAATAGTTATAAGTAAAAAATAAGAGTTATTACGATAATAATAATAGTAATAAGGACAAAAATAAGAGTTATTACGATAATAATAATAGTTATAAGGATAAAATAAGAGTTATTACGATAATAATAATAATTATAAGGATAAAAATAAGAGTTATTACGATAATAATAATAGTTATAAGGATAAAAATAAGAGTTTTTACGATAATAATAATAGTAATAAGGATAAAAGTGGGAGTTAATACGATGATAAAATAGGAATAAGGACAAAAATAAGAGTTATTACGATAATGATAATAGTTATAAGGATAAGAATAAGAGTTATTACGATAATAATAATAGAAATAAGGATAAAAATAAGCATTATTACATAATAAGGATAGGAATATGGTTGAAAGTAATAGTTATAATGATAATAATAACAGAAATAAGGATAAAAATAAGAGTTATTACGATAATAATAATAGAAATATGGATAAACGTAGGAGTTATTACATAATAAAAATAGGAATATGGCTGAAAGTAATAGTTATAATGATAATAATAACAGAAATAAGCATAAAAATAAGAGTTATTACGATAATAATAATGGAAATAAGGATAAAAATAAGAGTTATTACGTTAATAATAATAGTAATGAGGATAAAAGTAGGAGCTAATACGATGATAAAATAGGAATAAGGACAAAAATAAGAGTTATTACGATAATAATAATAGAAATAAGGATAAAAATAAGAGTTATTACATAATAAAAATAGGAATATGGCTGAAAGTAAAAGTTCTAATGATAATAATAACAGGAATAAGCATAAAAATAAGAGTTATTACGATAATAATAATAGTAATAAGGATAAAAGTGGGAGTTAATACGATGATAAAATAGGAATAAGGACAAGAATAAGAGTTATTACGATAATAATAATAATTATAAGGATAAAAATAAGAGTTATTACGATAATAATTATAGTTATAAGGATAAAAGTAAGAGTTAATACGATGATAAAATAGGAATAAGGACAAAAATAAGAGTTATTACGATAATAATAATAGTTATAAGGATAAAAATAAGAGTTATTACGATAACAATAATAGAAATAAGGATAAAAATAAGAGTTATTACATAATAAAAATAGGAATATGGCTGAAAGTAATAGTTACAATCATAATAATAATAGTAATAAGGACAAAAATAAGAGTTATTACGATAATAATAATAGTAACAAGGGTAAAAGTAAGAGTTAATACGATTATAAAATAGGAATAAGGACAAAAATAAGAGTTATTACATAATAAAAATAGGAATAAGGCTGAAAATAATGGTTATAATGATAATAATAATAGAAATAAGGATAAAAATAAGAGTTATTACGATAATAATAATAGTAATAAGGATAAAAGTAAGAGTTAATACGATGATAAAATAGGAATAAGGACAAAAATAAGAGTTATTACGATGATACAATAGGAATAAGGACAAGAACAAGAGTTATTACGATAATAATAAAAGTTATAAGGATAAAAATAAGAGTTACTACGATAATAATAATAGAAATAAGGATAAAAATAAGAGTTATTACATAATAAAAATAGGAATATGGCTAAAAGTAATAGTTATAATCATAATAATAATAGTAATAAGGACAAAAATAAGAGTTATTACGATAATAATAATAATTATAAGGATAAAAATAAGAGTTATTACGATAATAATAATAGTAATAAGGATAAAAGTGGGAGTTAATACGATGATAAAATAGGAATAAGGACAAAAATAAGAGTAATTACGATAATGATAATAGTTATAAGGATAAGAATAAGAGTTATTACGATAATAATAATAGAAATAAGGATAAAAATAAGCATTATTACATAATAAAGATAGGAATATGGTTGAAAGTAATAGTTATAATGATAATAATAACAGAAATAAGGATAAAAATAAGAGTTATTACGATAATAATAATCGAAATATGGATAAACGTAGGAGTTATTACATAATAAAAATAGGAATATGGCTGAAAGTAATAGTTATAATGATAATAATAACAGAAATAAGGATAAAAATAAGAGTTATTACGATAATAATAATAGTTATAAGGATAAAAATAAGAGTTATTACGATAATAATAATAGTTATAAGGATAAAAATAAGAGCTACTACGAAAATAATAATAGAAATAAGGATAAAAATAAGAGTTATTACATAATAAAAATAGGAATATGGCTAAAAGTAATAGTTATAATCATAATAATAATAGTAATAAGGACAAAAATAAGAGTTATTACGATGATACAATAGGAATAAGGACAAGAACAAGAGTTATTACGATAATAATAATAGTTATAAGGATAAAAATAAGAGTTATTACGATAATAATAATAGTTATAAGGATAAAAATAAGAGTTATTACGATAATAATAATAGTTATAAGGATAAAAATAAGAGTTACTACGATAATAATAATTGAAATAAGGATAAAAATAAGAGTTATTACATAATAAAAATAGGAATATGGCTAAAAGTAATAGTTATAATCATAATAATAATAGTAATAAGGACAAAAATAAGAGTTATTACGATAATAATAATAGTAATAAGGATAAAAGTAAGAGTTAATACGATGATAAAATAGGAATAAGGACAAAAATAAGAGTTATTAGGATAATAATAATAGTTATAAGTAAAAAATAAGAGTTATTACGATAATAATAATAGTAATAAGGACAAAAATAAGAGTTATTACGATAATAATAATAGTTATAAGGATAAAATAAGAGTTATTACGATAATAATAATAGAAATATGGATAAACGTAGGAGTTATTACATAATAAAAATAGGAATATGGCTGAAAGTAATAGTTATAATGATAATAATAACAGAAATAAGCATAAAAATAAGAGTTATTACGATAATAATAATGGAAATAAGGATAAAAATAAGAGTTATTACGTTAATAATAATAGTAATGAGGATAAAAGTAGGAGCTAATACGATGATAAAATAGGAATAAGGACAAAAATAAGAGTTATTACGATAATAATAATAGAAATAAGGATAAAAATAAGAGTTATTACATAATAAAAATAGGAATATGGCTGAAAGTAAAAGTTCTAATGATAATAATAACAGGAATAAGCATAAAAATAAGAGTTATTACGATAATAATAATAGTAATAAGGATAAAAGTGGGAGTTAATACGATGATAAAATAGGAATAAGGACAAGAATAAGAGTTATTACGATAATAATAATAATTATAAGGATAAAAATAAGAGTTATTACGATAATAATTATAGTTATAAGGATAAAAGTAAGAGTTAATACGATGATAAAATAGGAATAAGGACAAAAATAAGAGTTATTACGATAATAATAATAGTTATAAGGATAAAAATAAGAGTTATTACGATAACAATAATAGAAATAAGGATAAAAATAAGAGTTATTACATAATAAAAATAGGAATATGGCTGAAAGTAATAGTTACAATCATAATAATAATAGTAATAAGGACAAAAATAAGAGTTATTACGATAATAATAATAGTAACAAGGGTAAAAGTAAGAGTTAATACGATTATAAAATAGGAATAAGGACAAAAATAAGAGTTATTACATAATAAAAATAGGAATAAGGCTGAAAATAATGGTTATAATGATAATAATAATAGAAATAAGGATAAAAATAAGAGTTATTACGATAATAATAATAGTAATAAGGATAAAAGTAAGAGTTAATACGATGATAAAATAGGAATAAGGACAAAAATAAGAGTTATTACGATGATACAATAGGAATAAGGACAAGAACAAGAGTTATTACGATAATAATAAAAGTTATAAGGATAAAAATAAGAGTTACTACGATAATAATAATAGAAATAAGGATAAAAATAAGAGTTATTACATAATAAAAATAGGAATATGGCTAAAAGTAATAGTTATAATCATAATAATAATAGTAATAAGGACAAAAATAAGAGTTATTACGATAATAATAATAATTATAAGGATAAAAATAAGAGTTATTACGATAATAATAATAGTAATAAGGATAAAAGTGGGAGTTAATACGATGATAAAATAGGAATAAGGACAAAAATAAGAGTAATTACGATAATGATAATAGTTATAAGGATAAGAATAAGAGTTATTACGATAATAATAATAGAAATAAGGATAAAAATAAGCATTATTACATAATAAAGATAGGAATATGGTTGAAAGTAATAGTTATAATGATAATAATAACAGAAATAAGGATAAAAATAAGAGTTATTACGATAATAATAATCGAAATATGGATAAACGTAGGAGTTATTACATAATAAAAATAGGAATATGGCTGAAAGTAATAGTTATAATGATAATAATAACAGAAATAAGGATAAAAATAAGAGTTATTACGATATTAATAATAGTTATAAGGATAAAAATAAGAGTTATTACGATAATAATAATAGTTATAAGGATAAAAATAAGAGCTACTACGAAAATAATAATAGAAATAAGGATAAAAATAAGAGTTATTACATAATAAAAATAGGAATATGGCTAAAAGTAATAGTTATAATCATAATAATAATAGTAATAAGGACAAAAATAAGAGTTATTACGATGATACAATAGGAATAAGGACAAGAACAAGAGTTATTACGATAATAATAATAGTTATAAGGATAAAAATAAGAGTTATTACATAATAAAAATAGGAATATGGCTAAAAGTAATAGTTATAATCATAATAATAATAGTAATAAGGACAAAAATAAGAGTTATTACGATAATAATAATAGTAATAAGGATAAAAGTAAGAGTTAATACGATGATAAAATAGGAATAAGGACAAAAATAAGAGTTATTACGATAATAATAATAGTTATAAGTAAAAAATAAGAGTTATTACGATAATAATAATAGTAATAAGGACAAAAATAAGAGTTATTACGATAATAATAGTTATAAGGATAAAATAGGAGTTATTACGATAATAATAATAATTATAAGGATAAAAATAAGAGTTATTACGATAATAATAATAGTTATAAGGATAAAAATAAGAGTTATTACGATAATAATAATAGTAATAAGGATAAAAGTGGGAGTTAATACGATGATAAAATAGGAATAAGGACAAAAATAAGAGTTATTACGATAATGATAATAGTTATAAGGATAAGAATAAGAGTTATTACGATAATAATAATAGAAATAAGGATAAAAATAAGCATTATTACATAATAAGGATAGGAATATGGTTGAAAGTAATAGTTATAATGATAATAATAACAGAAATAAGGATAAAAATAAGAGTTATTACGATAATAATAATAGAAATATGGATAAACGTAGGAGTTATTACATAATAAAAATAGGAATATGGCTGAAAGTAATAGTTATAATGATAATAATAACAGAAATAAGCATAAAAATAAGAGTTATTACGATAATAATAATGGAAATAAGGATAAAAATAAGAGTTATTACGTTAATAATAATAGTAATGAGGATAAAAGTAGGAGCTAATACGATGATAAAATAGGAATAAGGACAAAAATAAGAGTTATTACGATAATAATAATAGTAATAAGGATAAAAGTAAGAGTTAATACGATGATGAAATAGGAATAAGGACAAAAATAAGAGTTATTACGATAATAATAATAGTTATAAGTAAAAAATAAGAGTTATTACGATAATAATAATAGTTATAAGGATAAAAATAAGAGTTATTACGATAATAATAATAGTTATAAGGATAAAAATAAGAGTTACTACGATAATAATAATAGAAATAAGGATGAAAATAAGAGTTATTACATAATAAAAATAGGAATATGGCTAAAAGTAATAGTTATAATCATAACAATAATAGTAATAAGGACAAAAATAAGAGTTATTACGATAATAATAATAGTAATAAGGATAAAAGGAAGAGTTAATACGATGATAAAATAGGAATAAGGACAAAAATAAGAGTTATTACGATAATAATAATGGTTATAAGGATAAAAATAAGAGTTATTACGATAACAATAATAGAAATAAGGATAAAAATAAGAGTTATTACATAATAAAAATAGGAATATGGCTGAAAGTAATAGTTACAATCATAATAATAATAGTAATAAGGGCAAAAATAAGAGTTATTACGATAATAATAATAGTAACAAGGGTAAAAGTAAGAGTTAATACGATTATAAAATAGGAATAAGGACAAAAATAAGAGTTATTACATAATAAAAATAGGAATAAGGCTGAAAATAATGGTTATAATGATAATAATAATAGAAATAAGGGTAAAAATAAGAGTTATTACGATAATAATAATAGTAATAAGGATAAAAGTAAGAGTTAATACGATGATAAAATAGGAATAAGGACAAAAATAAGAGTTATTACGATGATACAATAGGAAAAGGACAAGAACAAGAGTTATTACGATAATAATAATAGTTATAAGGATAAAAATAAGAGTTATTACGATAATAATAATAGTTATAAGGATAAAAATAAGAGTTATTACGATAATAATAATAGTTATAAGGATAAAAATAAGAGTTATTACGATAACAATAATAGAAATAAGGATAAAAATAAGAGTTATTACATAATAAAAATAGGAATATGGCTGAAAGTAATAGTTACAATCATAATAATAATAGTAATAAGGACAAAAATAAGAGTTATTACGATAATAATAATAGTAACAAGGGTAAAAGTAAGAGTTAATACGATTATAAAATAGGAATAAGGACAAAAATAAGAGTTATTACATAATAAAAATAGGAATAAGGCTGAAAATAATGGTTATAATGATAATAATAATAGAAATAAGGATAAAAATAAGAGTTATTACGATAATAATAATAGTTATAAGGATAAAAATAAGAGTTATTACGATAATAATAATAGTTATAAGGATAAAAATAAGAGCTACTACGATAATAATAATAGAAATAAGGATAAAAATAAGAGTTATTACATAATAAAAATAGGAATATGGCTAAAAGTAATAGTTATAATCATAATAATAATAGTAATAAGGACAAAAATAAGAGTTATTACGATGATACAATAGGAATAAGGACAAGAACAAGAGTTATTACGATAATAATAATAGTTATAAGGATAAAAATAAGAGTTATTACGATAATAATAATAGTTATAAGGATAAAAATAAGAGTTATTACGATAATAATAATAGTTATAAGGATAAAAATAAGAGTTACTACGATAATAATAATTGAAATAAGGATAAAAATAAGAGTTATTACATAATAAAAATAGGAATATGGCTAAAAGTAATAGTTATAATCATAATAATAATAGTAATAAGGACAAAAATAAGAGTTATTACGATAATAATAATAGTTATAAGTAAAAAATAAGAGTTATTACGATAATAATAATAGTAATAAGGACAAAAATAAGAGTTATTACGATAATAATAATAGTTATAAGGATAAAATAAGAGTTATTACGATAATAATAATAATTATAAGGATAAAAATAAGAGTTATTACGATAATAATAATAGTTATAAGGATAAAAATAAGAGTTATTACGATAATAATAATAGTAATAAGGATAAAAGTGGGAGTTAATACGATGATAAAATAGGAATAAGGACAAAAATAAGAGTTATTACGATAATGATAATAGTTATAAGGATAAGAATAAGAGTTATTACGATAATAATAATAGAAATAAGGATAAAAATAAGCATTATTACATAATAAGGATAGGAATATGGTTGAAAGTAATAGTTATAATGATAATAATAACAGAAATAAGGATAAAAATAAGAGTTATTACGATAATAATAATAGAAATATGGATAAACGTAGGAGTTATTACATAATAAAAATAGGAATATGGCTGAAAGTAATAGTTATAATGATAATAATAACAGAAATAAGCATAAAAATAAGAGTTATTACGATAATAATAATGGAAATAAGGATAAAAATAAGAGATATTACGTTAATAATAATAGTAATGAGGATAAAAGTAGGAGTTAATACGATGATAAAATAGGAATAAGGACAAAAATAAGAGTTATTACGATAATAATAATAGTAATAAGGATAAAAGTAAGAGTTAATACGATGATGAAATAGGAATAAGGACAAAAATAAGAGTTATTACGATAATAATAATAGTTATAAGGATAAAAATAAGAGTTATTACGATAACAATAATAGAAATAAGGATAAAAATAAGAGTTATTACATAATAAAAATAGGAATATGGCTGAAAGTAATAGTTACAATCATAATAATAATAGTAATAAGGACAAAAATAAGAGTTATTACGATAATAATAATAGTAACAAGGGTAAAAGTAAGAGTTAATACGATTATAAAATAGGAATAAGGACAAAAATAAGAGTTATTACATAATAAAAATAGGAATAAGGCTGAAAATAATGGTTATAATGATAATAATAATAGAAATAAGGATAAAAATAAGAGTTATTACGATAATAATAATAGTAATAAGGATAAAAGTAAGAGTTAATACGATGATAAAATAGGAATAAGGACAAAAATAAGAGTTATTACGATGATACAATAGGAAAAGGACAAGAACAAGAGTTATTACGATAATAATAATAGTTATAAGGATAAAAATAAGAGTTATTACGATAATAATAATAGTTATAAGGATAAAAATAAGAGTTATTACATAATAAAAATAGGAATATGGCTAAGAGTAATAGTTATAATCATAATAATAATAGTAATAAGGACAAAAATAAGAGTTATTACGATAATAATAATAATTATAAGGATAAAAATAAGAGTTATTACGATAATAATAATAGTTATAAGGATAAAAATAAGAGTTATTACGTTAATAATAATAGTAATGAGGATAAAAGTAGGAGTTAATACGATGATAAAATAGGAATAAGGACAAAAATAAGAGTTATTACGATAATAATAATAGAAATAAGGATAAAAGTAAGAGTTATTACATAATAAAAATAGGAATATGGCTCAAAGTAAAAGTTATAATGATAATAATAACAGGAATAAGGATAAAAATAAGAGTTATTACGATAATAATAATAGTAATAAGGATAAAAGTGGGAGTTAATACGATGCTAAAATAGGAATAAGGACAAAAATAAGAGTTATTACGATAATGATAATAGTTATAAGGATAAGAATAAGAGTTATTACGATAATAATAATAGAAATAAGGATAAAAATAAGCATTATTACATAATAAAGATAGGAATATGGTTGAAAGTAATAGTTATAATGATAATAATAACAGAAATAAGGATAAAAATAAGAGTTATTACGATAATAATAATAGAAATATGGATAAACGTAGGAGTTATTACATAATAAAAATAGGAATATGGCTGAAAGTAATAGTTATAATGATAATAATAACAGAAATAAGCATAAAAATAAGAGTTATTACGATAATAATAATGGAAATAAGGATAAAAATAAGAGTTAGTACGTTAATAATAATAGTAATGAGGATAAAAGTAGGAGTTAATACGATGATAAAATAGGAATAAGGACAAAAATAAGAGTTATTACGATAATAATAATAGTAATAAGGATAAAAGTAAGAGTTAATACGATGATGAAATAGGAATAAGGACAAAAATAAGAGTTATTACGATGATACAATAGGAAAAGGACAAGAACAAGAGTTATTACGATAATAATAATAGTTATAAGGATAAAAATAAGAGTTATTACGATAATAATAATAGTTATAAGGATAAAAATAAGAGTTATTACATAATAAAAATAGGAATATGGCTAAGAGTAATAGTTATAATCATAATAATAATAGTAATAAGGACAAAAATAAGAGTTATTACGATAATAATAATAATTATAAGGATAAAAATAAGAGTTATTACGATAATAATAATAGTTATAAGGATAAAAATAAGAGTTATTACGTTAATAATAATAGTAATGAGGATAAAAGTAGGAGTTAATACGATGATAAAATAGGAATAAGGACAAAAATAAGAGTTATTACGATAATAATAATAGTAATAAGGATAAAAGTAAGAGTTAATACGATGATAAAATAGGAATAAGGACAAAAATAAGAGTTATTACGATAATAATAATAGAAATAAGGATAAAAGTAAGAGTTATTACATAATAAAAATAGGAATATGGCTCAAAGTAAAAGTTATAATGATAATAATAACAGGAATAAGGATAAAAATAAGAGTTATTACGATAATAATAATAGTAATAAGGATAAAAGTGGGAGTTAATACGATGCTAAAATAGGAATAAGGACAAAAATAAGAGTTATTACGATAATGATAATAGTTATAAGGATAAGAATAAGAGTTATTACGATAATAATAATAGAAATAAGGATAAAAATAAGCATTATTACATAATAAAGATAGGAATATGGTTGAAAGTAATAGTTATAATGATAATAATAACAGAAATAAGGATAAAAATAAGAGTTATTACGATAATAATAATAGAAATATGGATAAACGTAGGAGTTATTACATAATAAAAATAGGAATATGGCTGAAAGTAATAGTTATAATGATAATAATAACAGAAATAAGCATAAAAATAAGAGTTATTACGATAATAATAATGGAAATAAGGATAAAAATAAGAGTTAGTACGTTAATAATAATAGTAATGAGGATAAAAGTAGGAGTTAATACGATGATAAAATAGGAATAAGGACAAAAATAAGAGTTATTACGATAATAATAATAGTAATAAGGATAAAAGTAAGAGTTAATACGATGATAAAATAGGAATAAGGACAAAAATAAGAGTTATTACGATAATAATAATAGAAATAAGGATAAAAGTAAGAGTTATTACATAATAAAAATAGGAATATGGCTCAAAGTAAAAGTTATAATGATAATAATAACAGGAATAAGGATAAAAATAAGAGTTATTACGATAATAATAATAGTAATAAGGATAAAAGTGGGAGTTAATACGATGCTAAAATAGGAATAAGGACAAAAATAAGAGTTATTACGATAATGATAATAGTTATAAGGATAAGAATAAGAGTTATTACGATAATAATAATAGAAATAAGGATAAAAATAAGCATTATTACATAATAAAGATAGGAATATGGTTGAAAGTAATAGTTATAATGATAATAATAACAGAAATAAGGATAAAAATAAGAGTTATTACGATAATAATAATAGAAATATGGATAAACGTAGGAGTTATTACATAATAAAAATAGGAATATGGCTGAAAGTAATAGTTATAATGATAATAATAACAGAAATAAGCATAAAAATAAGAGTTATTACGATAATAATAATGGAAATAAGGATAAAAATAAGAGTTAGTACGTTAATAATAATAGTAATGAGGATAAAAGTAGGAGTTAATACGATGATAAAATAGGAATAAGGACAAAAATAAGAGTTATTACGATAATAATAATAGTAATAAGGATAAAAGTAAGAGTTAATACGATGATAAAATAGGAATAAGGACAAAAATAAGAGTTATTACGATAATAATAATAGTAATAAGGACAAAAATAAGAGTTATTACGATAATAATAATAGTAATAAGGATAAAAGTAAGAGTTAATACGATGATAAAATAGGAATAAGGACAAAAATAAGAGTTATTACGATAATAATAATAGAAATAAGGATAAAAATAAGAGTTATTACATAATAAAAATAGGAATATGGCTGTAAGTAAAAGTTCTAATGATAATAATAACAGGAATAAGCATAAAAATAAGAGTTATTACGATAATAATAATAGTTATAAGGATAAAAATAAGAGTTACTACGATAATAATAATTGAAGTAAGGATAAAAATAAGAGTTATTACATAATAAAAATAGGAATATGGCTAAGAGTAATAGTTATAATCATAATAATAATAGTAATAAGGACAAAAATAAGAGTTATTACGATAATAATAATAATTATAAGGATAAAAATAAGAGTTATTACGATAATAATAATAGTTATAAGGATAAAAATAAGAGTTATTACGTTAATAATAATAGTAATGAGGATAAAAGTAGGAGTTAATACGATGATAAAATAGGAATAAGGACAAAAATAAGAGTTATTACGATAATAATAATAGTAATAAGGATAGAAGTAAGAGTTAATACGATGATAAAATAGGAATAAGGACAAAAATAAGAGTTATTACGATAATAATAATAGTTATAAGTAAAAAATAAGAGTTATTACGATAATAATAATAATTATAAGGATAAAAATAATAGTTATTACGATAATAATAATAGTTATAAGGATAAAATTAAGAGTTATTACGATAATAATAATAGTAATAAGGATAAAAGTGGGAGTTAATACGATGATAAAATAGGAATAAGGACAAAAATAAGAGTTATTACGATAATAATAATAGTTATAAGTAAAAAATAAGAGTTATTACGATAATAATAATAGTTATAAGGATAAAAATAATAGTTATAAGGATAAAAATAAGAGTTATTACGATAATAATAATAGTTATAAGGATAAAAATAAGAGTTACTACGATAATAATAATAGAAATAAGGATGAAAATAAGAGTTATTACATAATAAAAATAGGAATATGGCTAAAAGTAATAGTTATAATCATAATAATAATAGTAATAAGGACAAAAATAAGAGTTATTACGATAATAATAATAGTAATAAGGATAAAAGTAAGAGTTAATACGATGATAAAATAGGAATAAGGACAAAAATAAGAGTTATTACGATAATAATAATAGTTACAAGGATAAAAATACGAGTTATTACGATAATAATAAAAGTTATAAGGATAAAAATAAGAGTTACTACGATAAAAATAATAGAAATAAGGATAAAAATAAGATTATTACATAATAAAAATAGGAATATGGCTAAAAGTAATAGTTATACTCATAATAATAATAGTAATAAGGACAAAAATAAGTGTTATTACGATAATAATAATAGTAATAGGGATAAAAGTAAGAGTTAATACGATGATAAAATAGGAATAAGGACAAAAATAAGAGTTATTACGATAATAATAATAGTTATAAGGATAAAAATAAGAGGTACTACGATAATAATAATAGAAATAAGGATGAAAATAAGAGTTATTACATAATAAAAATAGGAATATGGCTGAAAGTAATAGTTATAATGATAATAATAACAGAAATAAGCATAGAAATAAGAGTTATTACGATAATAATAATGGAAATAAGGATAAAAATAAGCGTTATTACATACTAAAAATAGGAATATGGCTGAAAGTAGTAGTTATAATGATAATAATAACAGAAATAAGGATAATAATAAGAGTTATTACGATAATAATAATAGTAATAAGGATAAAAGTGGGAGTTAATACGATGATAAAATAGGAATAAGGACAAGAATAAGAGTTATTACGATAATAATAATAGGTATAAGTAAAAAATAAGAGTTATTACGATAATAATAATAGTAATAAGGATAAAAGTGGGAGTTAATACGATGATAAAATAGGAATAAGGACAAAAATAAGCGTTATTACGATAATGATAATAGTTATAAGGATAAGAATAAGAGTTATTACGATAATAATAATAGAAATAAGGATAAAAATAAGCATTATTACATAATAAAGATAGGAATATGGTTGAAAGTAATAGTTATAATGATAATAATAACAGAAATAAGGATAAAAATAAGAGTTATTACGATAATAATAATAGAAATATGGATAAACGTAGGAGTTATTACATAATAAAAATAGGAATATGGCTGAAAGTAATAGTTATAATGATAATAATAACAGAAATAAGCATAAAAATAAGAGTTATTACGATAATAATAATAGAAATAAGGATAAAAATAAGCATTATTACATAAGAAGGATAGGAATATGGTTGAAAGTAATAGTTATAATGATAATAATAACAGAAATAAGGATAAAAATAAGAGTTATTACGATAATAATAATAGAAATATGGATAAACGTAGGACTTATTACATAATAAAAATAGGAATATGGCTGAAAGTAATAGTTATAATGATAATAATAACAGAAATAAGCATAAAAATAAGAGTTATTACGATAATAATAATGGAAATAAGGATAAAAATAAGAGTTATTACGTTAATAATAATAGTAATGAGGATAAAAGTAGGAGTTAATACGATGATATAATAGGAATAAGGACAAAAATAAGAGTTATTACGATAATAATAATAGTAATAAGGATAAAAGTAAGAGTTAATACGATGATGAAATAGGAATAAGGACAAAAATAAGAGTTATTACGATAATAATAATAGTTATAAGTAAAAAATAAGAGTTATTACGATAATAATAATAGTTATAAGGATCAAAATAAGAGTTATTACGATAATAATAATAGTTATAAGGATAAAAATAAGAGTTACTACGATAATAATAATAGAAATAAGGATGAAAATAAGAGTTATTACGATAATAATAATAGTAATACGGATAAAAGTAAGAGTTAATACGATGATAAAATAGGAATAAGGACAAAAATAAGAGTTATTACGATGATTCAATAGGAATAAGGACAAGAACAAGAGTTATTACGATAATAATAATAGTTATAAGGATAAAAATAAGAGTTATTACGATAATAATAATAGTTATAAGGATAAAAATAAGAGTTATTACGATAATAATAATAGTTATAAGGATAAAAATAAGAGTTACTACGATAATAATAATTGAAATAAGGATAAAAATAAGAGTTATTACATAATAAAAATAGGAATATGGCTAAAAGTAATAGTTATAATCATAATAATAATAGTAATAAGGACAAAAATAAGAGTTATTACGATAATAATAATAATTATAAGGATAAAAATAAGAGTTATTACGATAATAATAATAGTTATAAGGATAAAAATAAGAGTTATTACGATAATAATAATAGTAATAAGGATAAAAGTGGGAGTTAATACGATGATAAAATAGGAATAAGGACAAAAATAAGAGTTATTACGATAATAATAATAGGTATAAGTAAAAAATAAGAGTTTTAACGATAATAATAATAGTTAT
Organism: Megachile willughbiella; assembly: GCA_945859595.2. Lineage (NCBI taxonomy): Eukaryota > Metazoa > Arthropoda > Insecta > Hymenoptera > Megachilidae > Megachile > Megachile willughbiella. The sequence goes on along the minus strand of CAMAOD020000188.1, from coordinate 222,356 downwards.
AAGGATAAAAATAAGAGTTATTACGATAATAATAATAGTTATAAGGATAAAAATAAGATTTATTACGATAATAATAAAAGTTATAAGGATAAAAATGAGAGTTACTACGATAATAATAATAGAAATAAGGATAAAAATAAGAGTTATTACATAATAAAAATAGGAATATGGCTAAAAGTAATAGTTATAATCATAATAATAATAGTAATAAGGACAAAAATAAGAGTTATTACGATAATAATAATAATTATAAGGACAAAAATAAGAGTTATTACGATAATAATAATAGTTATAAGGATAAAAATAAGAGTTATTACGATAATAATAATAGTTATAAGGACAAAAATAAGAGTTATTACGATGATACAATAGGAATAAGGACAAGAACAAGAGTTATTACGATAATAATAATAGTTATAAGGATAAAAATAAGAGTTATTACGATAATAATAATAGTTATAAGGATAAAAATAAGATTTATTACGATAATAATAAAAGTTATAAGGATAAAAATAAGAGTTACTACGATAATAATAATAGAAATAAGGATAAAAATAAGAGTTATTACATAATAAAAATAGGAATATGGCTAAAAGTAATAGTTATAATCATAATAATAATAGTAATAAGGACAAAAATAAGAGTTATTACGATAATAATAATAATTATAAGGATAAAAATAAGAGTTATTACGATAATAATAATAGTTATAAGGATAAAAATAAGAGTTATTACGATAATAATAATAGTTATAAGGATAAAAATAAGAGTTATTACGATAATAATAATAGTTATAAGGATAAAAATAAGATTTACTACGATAATAATAATTGAAATAAGGATAAAAATAAGAGTTATTACATAATAAAAATAGGAATATGGCTAAAAGTAATAGTTATAATCATAATAATAATAGTAATAAGGACAAAAATAAGAGTTATTACGATAATAATAATAATTATAAGGACAAAAATAAGAGTTATTACGATAATAATAATAGTTATAAGGATAAAAATAAGAGTTATTACGATAATAATAATAGTTATAAGGACAAAAATAAGAGTTATTACGATGATACAATAGGAATAAGGACAAGAACAAGAGTTATTACGATAATAATAATAGTTATAAGGATAAAAATAAGAGTTATTACGATAATAATAATAGTTATAAGGATAAAAATAAGATTTATTACGATAATAATAAAAGTTATAAGGATAAAAATAAGAGTTACTACGATAATAATAATAGAAATAAGGATAAAAATAAGAGTTATTACATAATAAAAATAGGAATATGGCTAAAAGTAATAGTTATAATCATAATAATAATAGTAATAAGGACAAAAATAAGAGTTATTACGATAATAATAATAATTATAAGGATAAAAATAAGAGTTATTACGATAATAATAATAGTTATAAGGATAAAAATAAGAGTTATTACGATAATAATAATAGTTATAAGGATAAAAATAAGAGTTATTACGATAATAATAATAGTTATAAGGATAAAAATAAGATTTACTACGATAATAATAATTGAAATAAGGATAAAAATAAGAGTTATTACATAATAAAAATAGGAATATGGCTAAAAGTAATAGTTATAATCATAATAATAATAGTAATAAGGACAAAAATAAGAGTTATTACGATAATAATAATAATTATAAGGATAAAAATAAGAGTTATTACGATAATAATAATAGTTATAAGGATAAAAATAAGAGTTATTACGATAATAATAATAGTTATAAGGATAAAAATAAGAGTTATTACGATAATAATAATAGTTATAAGGATAAAAATAAGAGTTACTACGATAATAATAATTGAAATAAGGATAAAAATAAGAGTTATTACATAATAAAAATAGGAATATGGCTAAAAGTAATAGTTATAATCATAATAATAATAGTAATAAGGACAAAAATAAGAGTTATTACGATAATAATAATAATTATAAGGATAAAAATAAGAGTTATTACGATAATAATAATAGTTATAAGGATAAAAATAAGAGTTATTACGATAATAATAATAGTAATAAGGATAAAAGTGGGAGTTAATACGATGATAAAATAGGAATAAGGACAAAAATAAGAGTTATTACGATAATAATAATAGGTATAAGTAAAAAATAAGAGTTTTAACGATAATAATAATAGTTATAAGGATAAAAATAGGAGTTATTACGATAATAATAATAGTTATAAGGATAAAAATAAGAGGTACTACGATAATAATAATAGAAATAAGGATGAAAATAAGAGTTATTACATAATAAAAATAGGAATATGGCTAAAAGTAATAGTTATAATCATAATAATAATAGTAATAAGGACAAAAATAAGAGTTATTACGATAATAATAATAGTAATAAGGATGAAAGTAAGAGTTAATACGATGATAAGATAGGAATAAGGACAAAAATAAGAGTTATTACGATAATGATAATAGTTATAAGGATAAAAATAAGAGTTATTACGATAACAATAATAGAAATAAGGATAAAAATAAGAGTTATTACATAATAAAAATAGGAATATGGCTGAAAGTAATAGTTACAATCATAATAATAATAGTAATAAGGACAAAAATAAGAGTTATTACGATAATAATAATAGTAACAAGGGTAAAAGTAAGAGTTAATACGATTATAAAATAGGAATAAGGACAAAAATAAGAGTTATTACATAATAAAAATAGGAATAAGGCTGAAAATAATGGTTATAATGATAATAATAATAGAAATGAGGATAAAAATAAGAGTTATTACGATAATAATAATAGTAATAAGGATAAAAGTAAGAGTTAATACGATGATAAAATAGGAATAAGGACAAAAATAAGAGTTATTACGATGATACAATAGGAATAAGGACAAGAACAAGAGTTATTACGATAATAATAATAGTTATAAGGATAAAAATAAGAGTTATTACGATAATAATAATAGTTATAAGGATAAAAATAAGATTTATTACGATAATAATAAAAGTTATAAGGATAAAAATAAGAGTTACTACGATAATAATAATAGAAATAAGGATAAAAATAAGAGTTATTACATAATAAAAATAGGAATATGGCTAAAAGTAATAGTTATAATCATAATAATAATAGTAATAAGGACAAAAATAAGAGTTATTACGATAATAATAATAATTATAAGGATAAAAATAAGAGTTATTACGATAATAATAATAGTTATAAGGATAAAAATAAGAGTTATTACGATAATAATAATAGTAATAAGGATAAAAGTGGGAGTTAATACGATGATAAAATAGGAATAAGGACAAAAATAAGAGTAATTACGATAATGATAATAGTTATAAGGATAAGAATAAGAGTTATTACGATAATAATAATAGAAATAACGATAAAAATAAGCATTATTACATAATAAAGATAGGAATATGGTTGAAAGTAATAGTTATAATGATAATAATAACAGAAATAAGGATAAAAATAAGAGTTATTACGATAATAATAATCGAAATATGGATAAACGTAGGAGTTATTACATAATAAAAATAGGAATATGGCTGAAAGTAATAGTTATAATGATAATAATAACAGAAATAAGGATAAAAATAAGAGTTATTACGATAATAATAATAGTTATAAGGATAAAAATAAGAGTTACTACGATAATAATAATTGAAATAAGGATAAAAATAAGAGTTATTACATAATAAAAATAGGAATATGGCTAAAAGTAATAGTTATAATCATAATAATAATAGTAATAAGGACAAAAATAAGAGTTATTACGATAATAATAATAGTAATAAGGATAAAAGTAAGAGTTAATACGATGATAAAATAGGAATAAGGACAAAAATAAGAGTTATTACGATAATAATAATAGTTATAAGTAAAAAATAAGAGTTATTACGATAATAATAATAGTAATAAGGACAAAAATAAGAGTTATTACGATAATAATAATAGTTATAAGGATAAAATAAGAGTTATTACGATAATAATAATAATTATAAGGATAAAAATAAGAGTTATTACGATAATAATAATAGTTATAAGGATAAAAATAAGAGTTATTACGATAATAATAATAGTAACAAGGGTAAAAGTAAGAGTTAATACGATTATAAAATAGGAATAAGGACAAGAATAAGAGTTATTACGATAATAATAATAGTTATAAGTAAAAAATAAGAGTTATTACGATAATAATAATAGTTATAAGGATAAAAATAAGAGTTATTACGATAATAGTAATAGTTATAAGGATAAAAATAAGAGTTACTACGATAATAATAATAGAAATAAGGATAAAAATAAGAGTTATTACATAATAAAAATAGGAATATGGCTAAAAGTAATAGTTATAATCATAATAATAATAGTAATAAGCACAAAAATAAGAGTTATTACGATAATAATAATAGTAATAAGGACAAAAATAAGAGTTATTACGATAATAATAATAGTTATAAGGATAAAATAAGAGTTATTACGATAATAATAATAATTATAAGGATAAAAATAAGAGTTATTACGATAATAATAATAGTTATAAGGATAAAAATAAGAGTTATTACGATAATAACAATAGTAATAAGGATAAAAGTGGGAGTTAATACGATGATAAAATAGGAATAAGGACAAAAATAAGAGTTATTACGATAATGATAATAGTTATAAGGATAAGAATAAGAGTTATTACGATAATAATAATAGAAATAAGGATAAAAATAAGCATTATTACATAATAAGGATAGGAATATGGTTGAAAGTAATAGTTATAATGATAATAATAACAGAAATAAGGATAAAAATAAGAGTTATTACGATGATAATAATAGAAATATGGATAAACGTAGGAGTTATTACATAATAAAAATAGGAATATGGCTGAAAGTAATAGTTATAATGATAATAATAACAGAAATAAGCATAAAAATAAGAGTTATTACGATAATAATAATGGAAATAAGGATAAAAATAAGAGTTATTACGTTAATAATAATAGTAATGAGGATAAAAGTAGGAGTTAATACGATGATAAAATAGGAATAAGGACAAAAATAAGAGTTATTACGATAATAATAATAGTAATAAGGATAAAAGTAAGAGTTAATACAATGATGAAATAGGAATAAGGACAAAAATAAGAGTTATTACGATAATAATAATAGTTATAAGTAAAAAATAAGAGTTATTACGATAATAATAATAGTTATAAGGATAAAAATAAGAGTTATTACGATAATAATAATAGTTATAAGGATAAAAATAAGAGTTACTACGATAATAATAATAGAAATAAGGATGAAAATAAGAGTTATTACATAATAAAAATAGTAATATGGCTAAAAGTAATAGTTATAATCATAATAATAATAGTAATAAGGACAAAAATAAGAGTTATTACGATAATAATAATAGTAATAAGGATAAAAGTAAGAGTTAATACGATGATAAAATAGGAATAAGGACAAAAATAAGAGTTATTACGATAATAATAATAGTTATAAGGATAAAAATAAGAGTTATTACGATAACAATAATAGAAATAAGGATAAAAATAAGAGTTATTACATAATAAAAATAGGAATATGGCTGAAAGTAATAGTTACAATCATAATAATAATAGTAATAAGGACAAAAATAAGAGTTATTACGATAATAATAATAGTAACAAGGGTAAAAGTAAGAGTTAATACGATTATAAAATAGGAATAAGGACAAAAATAAGAGTTATTACATAATAAAAATAGGAATAAGGCTGAAAATAATGGTTATAATGATAATAATAATAGAAATAAGGATAAAAATAAGAGTTATTACGATAATAATAATAGTAATAAGGATAAAAGTAAGAGTTAATACGATGATAAAATAGGAATAAGGACAAAAATAAGAGTTATTACGATGATACAATAGGAATAAGGACAAGAACAAGAGTTATTACGATAATAATAATAGTTATAAGGATAAAAATAAGAGTTATTACGATAATAATAATAGTTATAAGGATAAAAATAAGAGTTATTACGATAATAATAATAGTTATAAGGATAAAAATAAGAGTTACTACGATAATAATAATTGAAGTAAGGATAAAAATAAGAGTTATTACATAATAAAAATAGGAATATGGCTAAGAGTAATAGTTATAATCATAATAATAATAGTAATAAGGACAAAAATAAGAGTTATTACGATAATAATAATAATTATAAGGATAAAAATAAGAGTTATTACGATAATAATAATAGTTATAAGGATAAAAATAAGAGTTATTACGTTAATAATAATAGTAATGAGGATAAAAGTAGGAGTTAATACGATGATAAAATAGGAATAAGGACAAAAATAAGAGTTATTACGATAATAATAATAGTAATAAGGACAAAAATAAGAGTTATTACGATGATACAATAGGAATAAGGACAAGAACAAGAGTTATTACGATAATAATAATAGTTATAAGGATAAAAATAAGAGTTATTACGATAATAATAATAATTATAAGGATAAAAATAAGAGTTATTACGATAATAATAATAGTTATAAGGATAAAAATAAGAGTTACTACGATAATAATAATAGAAATAAGGATAAAAATAAGAGTTATTACATAATAAAAATAGGAATATGGCTAAAAGTAATAGTTATAATCATAATAATAATAGTAATAAGGACAAAAATAAGAGTTATTACGATAATAATAATAATTATAAGGATAAAAATAAGAGTTATTACGATAATAATAATAGTTATAAGGATAAAAATAAGAGTTATTACGATAATAATAATAGTAATAAGGATAAAAGTGGGAGTTAATACGATTATAAAATAGGAATAAGGACAAAAATAAGAGTAATTACGATAATGATAATAGTTATAAGGATAAGAATAAGAGTTATTACGATAATAATAATAGAAATAACGATAAAAATAAGCATTATTACATAATAAAGATAGGAATATGGTTGAAAGTAATAGTTATAATGATAATAATAACAGAAATAAGGATAAAAATAAGAGTTATTACGATAATAATAATCGAAATATGGATAAACGTAGGAGTTATTACATAATAAAAATAGGAATATGGCTGAAAGTAATAGTTATAATGATAATAATAACAGAAATAAGGATAAAAATAAGAGTTATTACGATAATAATAATAGTTATAAGGATAAAAATAAGAGTTACTACGATAATAATAATTGAAATAAGGATAAAAATAAGAGTTATTACATAATAAAAATAGGAATATGGCTAAAAGTAATAGTTATAATCATAATAATAATAGTAATAAGGACAAAAATAAGAGTTATTACGATAATAATAATAGTAATAAGGATAAAAGTAAGAGTTAATACGATGATAAAATAGGAATAAGGTCAAAAATAAGAGTTATTACGATAATAATAATAGTTATAAGTAAAAAATAAGAGTTATTACGATAATAATAATAGTAATAAGGACAAAAATAAGAGTTATTACGATAATAATAATAGTTATAAGGATAAAATAAGAGTTATTACGATAATAATAATAATTATAAGGATAAAAATAAGAGTTATTACGATAATAATAATAGTTATAAGGATAAAAATAAGAGTTATTACGATAATAATAATAGTAATAAGGATAAAAGTGGGAGTTAATACGATGATAAAATAGGAATAAGGACAAAAATAAGAGTTATTACGATAATGATAATAGTTATAAGGATAAGAATAAGAGTTATTACGATAATAATAATAGAAATAAGGATAAAAATAAGCATTATTACATAATAAGGATAGGAATATGGTTGAAAGTAATAGTTATAATGATAATAATAACAGAAATAAGGATAAAAATAAGAGTTATTACGATAATAATAATAGAAATATGGATAAACGTAGGAGTTATTACATAATAAAAATAGGAATATGGCTGAAAGTAATAGTTATAATGATAATAATAACAGAAATAAGCATAAAAATAAGAGTTATTACGATAATAATAATGGAAATGAGGATAAAAATAAGAGTTATTATGTTAATAATAATAGTAATGAGGATAAAAGTAGGAGTTAATACGATGATAAAATAGGAATAAGGACAAAAATAAGAGTTATTACGATAATAATAATAGTAACAAGGGTAAAAGTAAGAGTTAATACGATTATAAAATAGGAATAAGGACAAGAATAAGAGTTATTACGATAATAATAATAGTTATAAGTAAAAAATAAGAGTTATTACGATAATAATAATAGTTATAAGGATAAAAATAAGAGTTATTACGATAATAGTAATAGTTATAAGGATAAAAATAAGAGTTACTACGATAATAATAATAGAAATAAGGATAAAAATAAGAGTTATTACATAATAAAAATAGGAATATGGCTAAAAGTAATAGTTATAATCATAATAATAATAGTAATAAGCACAAAAATAAGAGTTATTACGATAATAATAATAGTAATAAGGACAAAAATAAGAGTTATTACGATAATAATAATAGTTATAAGGATAAAATAAGAGTTATTACGATAATAATAATAATTATAAGGATAAAAATAAGAGTTATTACGATAATAATAATAGTTATAAGGATAAAAATAAGAGTTATTACGATAATAACAATAGTAATAAGGATAAAAGTGGGAGTTAATACGATGATAAAATAGGAATAAGGACAAAAATAAGAGTTATTACGATAATGATAATAGTTATAAGGATAAGAATAAGAGTTATTACGATAATAATAATAGAAATAAGGATAAAAATAAGCATTATTACATAATAAGGATAGGAATATGGTTGAAAGTAATAGTTATAATGATAATAATAACAGAAATAAGGATAAAAATAAGAGTTATTACGATGATAATAATAGAAATATGGATAAACGTAGGAGTTATTACATAATAAAAATAGGAATATGGCTGAAAGTAATAGTTATAATGATAATAATAACAGAAATAAGCATAAAAATAAGAGTTATTACGATAATAATAATGGAAATAAGGATAAAAATAAGAGTTATTACGATAATAATAATAATTATAAGGATAAAAATAAGAGTTATTACGATAATAATAATAGTTATAAGGATAAAAATAAGAGTTATTACGTTAATAATAATAGTAATGAGGATAAAAGTAGGAGTTAATACGATGATAAAATAGGAATAAGGACAAAAATAAGAGTTATTACGATAATAATAATAGTAATAAGGACAAAAATAAGAGTTATTACGATGATACAATAGGAATAAGGACAAGAACAAGAGTTATTACGATAATAATAATAGTTATAAGGATAAAAATAAGAGTTATTACGATAATAATAATAATTATAAGGATAAAAATAAGAGTTATTACGATAATAATAATAGTTATAAGGATAAAAATAAGAGTTACTACGATAATAATAATAGAAATAAGGATAAAAATAAGAGTTATTACATAATAAAAATAGGAATATGGCTAAAAGTAATAGTTATAATCATAATAATAATAGTAATAAGGACAAAAATAAGAGTTATTACGATAATAATAATAATTATAAGGATAAAAATAAGAGTTATTACGATAATAATAATAGTTATAAGGATAAAAATAAGAGTTATTACGATAATAATAATAGTAATAAGGATAAAAGTGGGAGTTAATACGATGATAAAATAGGAATAAGGACAAAAATAAGAGTAATTACGATAATGATAATAGTTATAAGGATAAGAATAAGAGTTATTACGATAATAATAATAGAAATAACGATAAAAATAAGCATTATTACATAATAAAGATAGGAATATGGTTGAAAGTAATAGTTATAATGATAATAATAACAGAAATAAGGATAAAAATAAGAGTTATTACGATAATAATAATCGAAATATGGATAAACGTAGGAGTTATTACATAATAAAAATAGGAATATGGCTGAAAGTAATAGTTATAATGATAATAATAACAGAAATAAGGATAATAATAAGAGTTATTACGATAATAATAATAGTAATAAGGATAAAAGTGGGAGTTAATACGTTAATAATAATAGTTATAAGGATAAAAATAAGAGTTATTACGATAATAATAATAGTTATAAGGATAAAAATAAGAGTTACTACGATAATAATAATTGAAATAAGGATAAAAATAAGAGTTATTACATAATAAAAATAGGAATATGGCTAAAAGTAATAGTTATAATCATAATAATAATAGTAATAAGGACAAAAATAAGAGTTATTACGATAATAATAATAGTAATAAGGATAAAAGTAAGAGTTAATACGATGATAAAATAGGAATAAGGACAAAAATAAGAGTTATTACGATAATAATAATAGTTATAAGTAAAAAATAAGAGTTATTACGATAATAATAATAGAAATAACGATAAAAATAAGCATTATTACATAATAAAGATAGGAATATGGTTGAAAGTAATAGTTATAATGATAATAATAACAGAAATAAGGATAAAAATAAGAGTTATTACGATAATAATAATCGAAATATGGATAAACGTAGGAGTTATTACATAATAAAAATAGGAATATGGCTGAAAGTAATAGTTATAATGATAATAATAACAGAAATAAGGATAAAAATAAGAGTTATTACGATAATAATAATAGTTATAAGGATAAAAATAAGAGTTACTACGATAATAATAATTGAAATAAGGATAAAAATAAGAGTTATTACATAATAAAAATAGGAATATGGCTAAAAGTAATAGTTATAATCATAATAATAATAGTAATAAGGACAAAAATAAGAGTTATTACGATAATAATAATAGTAATAAGGATAAAAGTAAGAGTTAATACGATGATAAAATAGGAATAAGGACAAAAATAAGAGTTATTACGATAATAATAATAGTTATAAGTAAAAAATAAGAGTTATTACGATAATAATAATAGTAATAAGGACAAAAATAAGAGTTATTACGATAATAATAATAGTTATAAGGATAAAATAAGAGTTATTACGATAATAATAATAATTATAAGGATAAAAATAAGAGTTATTACGATAATAATAATAGTTATAAGGATAAAAATAAGAGTTATTACGATAATAATAATAGTAATAAGGATAAAAGTGGGAGTTAATACGATGATAAAATAGGAATAAGGACAAAAATAAGAGTTATTACGATAATGATAATAGTTATAAGGATAAGAATAAGAGTTATTACGATAATAATAATAGAAATAAGGATAAAAATAAGCATTATTACATAATAAGGATAGGAATATGGTTGAAAGTAATAGTTATAATGATAATAATAACAGAAATAAGGATAAAAATAAGAGTTATTACGATAATAATAATAGAAATATGGATAAACGTAGGAGTTATTACATAATAAAAATAGGAATATGGCTGAAAGTAATAGTTATAATGATAATAATAACAGAAATAAGCATAAAAATAAGAGTTATTACGATAATAATAATGGAAATGAGGATAAAAATAAGAGTTATTATGTTAATAATAATAGTAATGAGGATAAAAGTAGGAGTTAATACGATGATAAAATAGGAATAAGGACAAAAATAAGAGTTATTACGATAATAATAATAGTAACAAGGGTAAAAGTAAGAGTTAATACGATTATAAAATAGGAATAAGGACAAGAATAAGAGTTATTACGATAATAATAATAGTTATAAGTAAAAAATAAGAGTTATTACGATAATAATAATAGTTATAAGGATAAAAATAAGAGTTATTACGATAATAGTAATAGTTATAAGGATAAAAATAAGAGTTACTACGATAATAATAATAGAAATAAGGATAAAAATAAGAGTTATTACATAATAAAAATAGGAATATGGCTAAAAGTAATAGTTATAATCATAATAATAATAGTAATAAGCACAAAAATAAGAGTTATTACGATAATAATAATAGTAATAAGGACAAAAAAAAGAGTTATTACGATAATAATAATAGTTATAAGGATAAAATAAGAGTTATTACGATAATAATAATAATTATAAGGATAAAAATAAGAGTTATTACGATAATAATAATAGTTATAAGGATAAAAATAAGAGTTATTACGATAATAATAATAGTAATAAGGATAAAAGTGGGAGTTAATACGATGATAAAATAGGAATAAGGACAAAAATAAGAGTTATTACGATAATGATAATAGTTATAAGGATAAGAATAAGAGTTATTACGATAATAATAATAGAAATAAGGATAAAAATAAGCATTATTACATAATAAGGATAGGAATATGGTTGAAAGTAATAGTTATAATGATAATAATAACAGAAATAAGGATAAAAATAAGAGTTATTACGATAATAATAATAGAAATATGGATAAACGTAGGAGTTATTACATAATAAAAATAGGAATATGGCTGAAAGTAATAGTTATAATGATAATAATAACAGAAATAAGCATAAAAATAAGAGTTATTACGATAATAATAATGGAAATGAGGATAAAAATAAGAGTTATTATGTTAATAATAATAGTAATGAGGATAAAAGTAGGAGTTAATACGATGATAAAATAGGAATAAGGACAAAAATAAGAGTTATTACGATAATAATAATAGTAACAAGGGTAAAAGTAAGAGTTAATACGATTATAAAATAGGAATAAGGACAAGAATAAGAGTTATTACGATAATAATAATAGTTATAAGTAAAAAATAAGAGTTATTACGATAATAATAATAGTTATAAGGATAAAAATAAGAGTTATTACGATAATAATAATAGTTATAAGGATAAAAATAAGAGTTACTACGATAATAATAATAGAAATAAGGATGAAAATAAGAGTTATTACATAATAAAAATAGTAATATGGCTAAAAGTAATAGTTATAATCATAATAATAATAGTAATAAGGACAAAAATAAGAGTTATTACGATAATAATAATAGTAATAAGGATAAAAGTAAGAGTTAATACGATGATAAAATAGGAATAAGGACAAAAATAAGAGTTATTACGATAATAATAATAGTTATAAGTAAAAAATAAGAGTTATTACGATAATAATAATAGTAATAAGGACAAAAATAAGAGTTATTACGATAATAATAATAGTTATAAGGATAAAATAAGAGTTATTACGATAATAATAATAATTATAAGGATAAAAATAAGAGTTATTACGATAATAATAATAGTTATAAGGATAAAAATAAGAGTTATTACGATAATAATAATAGTAACAAGGGTAAAAGTAAGAGTTAATACGATTATAAAATAGGAATAAGGACAAGAATAAGAGTTATTACGATAATAATAATAGTTATAAGTAAAAAATAAGAGTTATTACGATAATAATAATAGTTATAAGGATAAAAATAAGAGTTATTACGATAATAGTAATAGTTATAAGGATAAAAATAAGAGTTACTACGATAATAATAATAGAAATAAGGATAAAAATAAGAGTTATTACATAATAAAAATAGGAATATGGCTAAAAGTAATAGTTATAATCATAATAATAATAGTAATAAGCACAAAAATAAGAGTTATTACGATAATAATAATAGTAATAAGGACAAAAATAAGAGTTATTACGATAATAATAATAGTTATAAGGATAAAATAAGAGTTATTACGATAATAATAATAATTATAAGGATAAAAATAAGAGTTATTACGATAATAATAATAGTTATAAGGATAAAAATAAGAGTTATTACGATAATAACAATAGTAATAAGGATAAAAGTGGGAGTTAATACGATGATAAAATAGGAATAAGGACAAAAATAAGAGTTATTACGATAATGATAATAGTTATAAGGATAAGAATAAGAGTTATTACGATAATAATAATAGAAATAAGGATAAAAATAAGCATTATTACATAATAAGGATAGGAATATGGTTGAAAGTAATAGTTATAATGATAATAATAACAGAAATAAGGATAAAAATAAGAGTTATTACGATGATAATAATAGAAATATGGATAAACGTAGGAGTTATTACATAATAAAAATAGGAATATAGCTGAAAGTAATAGTTATAATGATAATAATAACAGAAATAAGCATAAAAATAAGAGTTATTACGATAATAATAATGGAAATAAGGATAAAAATAAGAGTTATTACGTTAATAATAATAGTAATGAGGATAAAAGTAGGAGTTAATACGATGATAAAATAGGAATAAGGACAAAAATAAGAGTTATTACGATAATAATAATAGTAATAAGGATAAAAGTAAGAGTTAATACAATGATGAAATAGGAATAAGGACAAAAATAAGAGTTATTACGATAATAATAATAGTTATAAGTAAAAAATAAGAGTTATTACGATAATAATAATAGTTATAAAGGATAAAAATAAGAGTTATTACGATAATAATAATAGTTATAAGGATAAAAATAAGAGTTACTACGATAATAATAATAGAAATAAGGATGAAAATAAGAGTTATTACATAATAAAAATAGTAATATGGCTAAAAGTAATAGTTATAATCATAATAATAATAGTAATAAGGACAAAAATAAGAGTTATTACGATAATAATAATAGTAATAAGGATAAAAGTAAGAGTTAATACGATGATAAAATAGGAATAAGGACAAAAATAAGAGTTATTACGATAATAATAATAGTTATAAGGATAAAAATAAGAGTTATTACGATAACAATAATAGAAATAAGGATAAAAATAAGAGTTATTCATAATAAAAATAGGAATATGGCTGAAAGTAATAGTTACAATCATAATAATAATAGTAATAAGGACAAAAATAAGAGTTATTACGATAATAATAATAGTAACAAGGGTAAAAGTAAGAGTTAATACGATTATAAAATAGGAATAAGGACAAAAATAAGAGTTATTACATAATAAAAATAGGAATAAGGCTGAAAATAATGGTTATAATGATAATAATAATAGAAATAAGGATAAAAATAAGAGTTATTACGATAATAATAATAGTAATAAGGATAAAAGTAAGAGTTAATACGATGATAAAATAGGAATAAGGACAAAAATAAGAGTTATTACGATGATACAATAGGAAAAGGACAAGCACAAGAGTTATTACGATAATAATAATAGTTATAAGGATAAAAATAAGAGTTATTACGATAATAATAATAGTTATAAGGATAAAAATAAGAGTTACTACGATAATAATAATTGAAGTAAGGATAAAAATAAGAGTTATTACATAATAAAAATAGGAATATGGCTAAGAGTAATAGTTATAATCATAATAATAATAGTAATAAGGACAAAAATAAGAGTTATTACGATAATAATAATAATTATAAGGATAAAAATAAGAGTTATTACGATAATAATAATAGTTATAAGGATAAAAATAAGAGTTATTACGTTAATAATAATAGTAATGAGGATAAAAGTAGGAGTTAATACGATGATAAAATAGGAATAAGGACAAAAAATAAGAGTTATTACGATAATAATAATAGTAATAAGGATAAAAGTAAGAGTTAATACGATGA
The DNA here is from genome assembly GCA_945859595.2 of Megachile willughbiella. Classification (NCBI taxonomy): domain Eukaryota; kingdom Metazoa; phylum Arthropoda; class Insecta; order Hymenoptera; family Megachilidae; genus Megachile; species Megachile willughbiella. The sequence goes on along the minus strand of CAMAOD020000188.1, from coordinate 206,861 downwards.
TAAAATAGGAATAAGGACAAAAATAAGAGTTATTACAATAATAATAATAGTTATAAGTAAAAAATAAGAGTTATTACGATAATAATAATAGTAATAAGGACAAAAATAAGAGTTATTACGATAATAATAATAGTAATAAGGATAAAAGTAAGAGTTAATACGATGATAAAATAGGAACAAGGACAAAAATAAGAGTTATTACGATAATAATAATAGAAATAAGGATAAAAATAAGAGTTATTACATAATAAAAATAGGAATATGGCTCAAAGTAAAAGTTATAATGATAATAATAACAGGAATAAGGATAAAAATAAGAGTTATTACGATAATAATAATAGTAATAAGGATAAAAGTGGGAGTTAATACGATGATAAAATAGGAATAAGGACAAGAATAAGAGTTATTACGATAATAGTAATAGTTATAAGGATAAAATAAGAGTTATTACGATAATAATAATAATTATAAGGATAAAAATAATAGTTATTACGATAATAATAATAGTTATAAGGATAAAATTAAGAGTTATTACGATAATAATAATAGTAATAAGGATAAAAGTGGGAGTTAATACGATGATAAAATAGGAATAAGGACAAAAATAAGAGTTATTACGATTAATAATAATAGTTATAAGTAAAAAATAAGAGTTATTACGATAATAATAATAGTTATAAGGATAAAAATAAGAGTTATTACGATAATAATAATAGTTATAAGGATAAAAATAAGAGTTACTACGATAATAATAATAGAAATAAGGATGAAAATAAGAGTTATTACATAATAAAAATAGGAATATGGCTAAAAGTAATAGTTATAATCATAATAATAATAGTAATAAGGACAAAAATAAGTGTTATTACGATAATAATAATAGTAATAAGGATAAAAGTAAGAGTTAATACGATGACAAAATAGGAATAAGGACAAAAATAAGAGTTATGTCGATAATAATAATAGTTATAAGGATAAAAATAAGAGTTATTACGATAATAATAATAGTTATAAGGATAAAAATAAGAGGTACTACGATAATAATAATAGAAATAAGGATGAAAATAAGAGTTATTACATAATAAAAATAGGAATATGGCTGAAAGTAATAGTTATAATGATAATAATAACAGAAATAAGCATAGAAATAAGAGTTATTACGATAATAATAATGGAAATAAGGATAAAAATAAGCGTTATTACATAATAAAAATAGGAATATGGCTGAAAGTAGTAGTTATAATGATAATAATAACAGAAATAAGGATAATAATAAGAGTTATTACGATAATAATAATAGTAATAAGGATAAAAGTGGGAGTTAATACGATGATAAAATAGGAATAAGGACAAGAATAAGAGTTATTACGATAATAATAATAGGTATAAGTAAAAAATAAGAGTTATTACGATAATAATAATAATTATAAGGATAAAAATAAGAGTTATTACGATAATAATTATAGTTATAAGGATAAAAATAAGAGTTATTACGATAATAATAATAGTAATAAGGATAAAAGTGGGAGTTAATACGATGCTAAAATAGGAATAAGGACAAAAATAAGAGTTATTAAGATAATGATAATAGTTATAAGGATAAGAATAAGAGTTATTACGATAATAATAATAGAAATAAGGATAAAAATAAGCATTATTACATAATAAAGATAGGAATATGGTTGAAAGTAATAGTTATAATGATAATAATAACAGAAATAAGGATAAAAATAAGAGTTATTACGATAATAATAATAGAAATATGGATAAACGTAGGAGTTATTACATAATAAAAATAGGAATATGGCTGAAAGTAATAGTTATAATGATAATAATAACAGAAATAAGCATAAAAATAAGAGTTATTACGATAATAATAATGGAAATAAGGATAAAAATAAGAGTTAGTACGTTAATAATAATAGTAATGAGGATAAAAGTAGGAGTTAATACGATGATAAAATAGGAATAAGGACAAAAATAAGAGTTATTACGATAATAATAATAGTAATAAGGATAAAAGTAAGAGTTAATACGATGATAAAATAGGAATAAGGACAAAAATAAGAGTTATTACGATAATAATAATAGTAATAAGGACAAAAATAAGAGTTATTACGATAATAATAATAGTAATAAGGATAAAAGTAAGAGTTAATACGATGATAAAATAGGAATAAGGACAAAAATAAGAGTTATTACGATAATAATAATAGTTATAAGGATAAAAATAAGAGTTATTACGATAACAATAATAGAAATAAGGATAAAAATAAGAGTTATTACATAATAAAAATAGGAATATGGCTGAAAGTAATAGTTACAATCATAATAATAATAGTAATAAGGACAAAAATAAGAGTTATTACGATAATAATAATAGTAACAAGGGTAAAAGTAAGAGTTAATACGATTATAAAATAGGAATAAGGACAAAAATAAGAGTTATTACATAATAAAAATAGGAATAAGGCTGAAAATAATGGTTATAATGATAATAATAATAGAAATAAGGATAAAAATAAGAGTTATTACGATAATAATAATAGTAATAAGGATAAAAGTAAGAGTTAATACGATGATAAAATAGGAACAAGGACAAAAATAAGAGTTATTACGATGATACAATAGGAATAAGGACAAGAACAAGAGTTATTACGATAATAATAAAAGTTATAAGGATAAAAATAAGAGTTACTACGATAATAATAATAGAAATAAGGATAAAAATAAGAGTTATTACATAATAAAAATAGGAATATGGCTAAAAGTAATAGTTATAATCATAATAATAATAGTAATAAGGACAAAAATAAGAGTTATTACGATAATAATAATAATTATAAGGATAAAAATAAGAGTTACAACGATAATAATAATAGAAATAAGGATAAAAATAAGAGTTATTACATAATAAAAATAGGAATATGGCTAAAAGTAATAGTTATAATCATAATAATAATAGTAATAAGGACAAAAATAAGAGTTATTACGATAATAATAATAGTAATAAGGATGAAAGTAAGAGTTAATACGATGATAAATTAGGAATAAGGACAAAAATAAGAGTTATTACGATAATAATAATAGTTATAAGGATAAAAATAAGAGTTATTACGATAACAATAATAGAAATAAGGATAAAAATAAGAGTTATTACATAATAAAAATAGGAATATGGCTGAAAGTAATAGTTACAATCATAATAATAATAGTAATAAGGACAAAAATAAGAGTTATTACGATAATAATAATAGTAACAAGGGTAAAAGTAAGAGTTAATACGATTATAAAATAGGAATAAGGACAAAAATAAGAGTTATTACATAATAAAAATAGGAATAAGGCTGAAAATAATGGTTATAATGATAATAATAATAGTTATAAGGATAAAAATAAGAGTTACTACGATAATAATAATAGAAATAAGGATGAAAATAAGAGTTATTACATAATAAAAATAGGAATATGGCTAAAAGTAATAGTTATAATCATAATAATAATAGTAATAAGGACAAAAATAAGAGTTATTACGATAATAATAATAGTAATAAGGATAAAAGTAAGTTAATACTATGATAAAATAGGAATAAGGACAAAAATAAGAGTTATTACGATAATAATAATAGTTATAAGGATAAAAATAAGAGTTATTACGATAATAATAATAGTTATAAGGATAAAAATAAGAGGTACTACGATAATAATAATAGAAATAAGGATGAAAATAAGAGTTATTACATAATAAAAATAGGAATTTGGCTGAAAGTAATAGTTATAATGATAATAATAACAGAAATAAGCATAGAAATAAGAGTTATTACGATAATAATAATGGAAATAAGGATAAAAATAAGCGTTATTACATAATAAAAATAGGAATATGGCTGAAAGTAGTAGTTATAATGATAATAATAACAGAAATAAGGATAATAATAAGAGTTATTACGATAATAATAATAGTAATAAGGATAAAAGTGGGAGTTAATACGATGATAAAATAGGAATAAGGACAAGAATAAGAGTTATTACGATAATGATAATAGTTATAAGGATAAGAATAAGAGTTATTACGATAATAATAATAGAAATAAGGATAAAAATAAGCATTATTACATAATAAAGATAGGAATATGGTTGAAAGTAATAGTTATAATGATAATAATAACAGAAATAAGGATAAAAATAAGAGTTATTACGATAATAATAATAGAAATATGGATAAACGTAGGAGTTATTACATAATAAAAATAGGAATATGGCTGAAAGTAATAGTTATAATGATAATAATAACAGAAATAAGCATAAAAATAAGAGTTATTACGATAATAATAATGGAAATAAGGATAAAAATAAGAGTTATTACGTTAATAATAATAGTAATGAGGATAAAAGTAGGAGTTAATACGATGATAAAATAGGAATAAGGACAAAAATAAGAGTTATTACGATAATAATAATAGTAATAAGGATAAAAGTAAGAGTTAATACGATGATAAAATAGGAATAAGGACAAAAATAAGAGTTATTACGATAATAATAATAGTTATAAGTAAAAAATAAGAGTTATTACGATAATAATAATAGTAATAAGGACAAAAATAAGAGTTATTACGATAATAATAATAGAAATAAGGATAAAAGTAAGAGTTAATACGATGATAAAATAGGAATAAGGACAAAAATAAGAGTTATTACGATAATAATAATAGAAATAAGGATAGAAATAAGAGTTATTACATAATAAAAATAGGAATATGGCTGAAAGTAAAAGTTATAATGATAATAATAACAGGAATAAGGATAAAAATAAGAGTTATTACGATAATAATAATAGTAATAAGGATAAAAGTGGGAGTTAATACGATGATAAAATAGGAATAAGGACAAGAATAAGAGTTATTACGATAATAGTAATAGTTATAAGGATAAAATAAGAGTTATTACGATAATAATAATAATTATAAGGATAAAAATAATAGTTATTACGATAATAATAATAGTTATAAGGATAAAATTAAGAGTTATTACGATAATAATAATAGTAATAAGGATAAAAGTGGGAGTTAATACGATGATAAAATAGGAATAAGGATAAAAATAAGAGTTATTACGATAATAATAATAGTTATAAGTAAAAAATAAGAGTTATTACGATAATAATAATAGTTATTAGGATAAAAATAAGAGTTATTACGATAATAATAATAGTTATAAGGATAAAAATAAGAGTTATTACGATAACAATAATAGAAATAAGGATAAAAATAAGAGTTATTACATAATAAAAATAGGAATATGGCTGAAAGTAATAGTTACAATCATAATAATAATAGTAATAAGGACAAAAATAAGAGTTATTACGATAATAATAATAGTAACAAGGGTAAAAGTAAGAGTTAATACGATTATAAAATAGGAATAAGGACAAAAATAAGAGTTATTACATAATAAAAATAGGAATAAGGCTGAAAATAATGGTTATAATGATAATAATAATAGAAATAAGGATAAAAATAAGAGTTATTACGATAATAATAATAGTAATAAGGATAAAAGTAAGAGTTAATACGATGATAAAATAGGAACAAGGACAAAAATAAGAGTTATTACGATGATACAATAGGAATAAGGACAAGAACAAGAGTTATTACGATAATAATAAAAGTTATAAGGATAAAAATAAGAGTTACTACGATAATAATAATAGAAATAAGGATAAAAATAAGAGTTATTACATAATAAAAATAGGAATATGGCTAAAAGTAATAGTTATAATCATAATAATAATAGTAATAAGGACAAAAATAAGAGTTATTACGATAATAATAATAATTATAAGGATAAAAATAAGAGTTACAACGATAATAATAATAGAAATAAGGATAAAAATAAGAGTTATTACATAATAAAAATAGGAATATGGCTAAAAGTAATAGTTATAATCATAATAATAATAGTAATAAGGACAAAAATAAGAGTTATTACGATAATAATAATAGTAATAAGGATGAAAGTAAGAGTTAATACGATGATAAATTAGGAATAAGGACAAAAATAAGAGTTATTACGATAATAATAATAGTTATAAGGATAAAAATAAGAGTTATTACGATAACAATAATAGAAATAAGGATAAAAATAAGAGTTATTACATAATAAAAATAGGAATATGGCTGAAAGTAATAGTTACAATCATAATAATAATAGTAATAAGGACAAAAATAAGAGTTATTACGATAATAATAATAGAAATATGGATAAACGTAGGAGTTATTACATAATAAAAATAGGAATATGGCTGAAAGTAATAGTTATAATCATAATAATAATAGTAATAAGGACAAAAATAAGAGTTATTACGATAATAATAATAGTAATAAGGATGAAAGTAAGAGTTAATACGATGATAAATTAGGAATAAGGACAAAAATAAGAGTTATTACGATAATAATAATAGTTATAAGGATAAAAATAAGAGTTATTACGATAACAATAATAGAAATAAGGATAAAAATAAGAGTTATTACATAATAAAAATAGGAATATGGCTGAAAGTAATAGTTACAATCATAATAATAATAGTAATAAGGACAAAAATAAGAGTTATTACGTTAATAATAATAGTAATGAGGATAAAAGTAGGAGTTAATACGATGATAAAATAGGAATAAGGACAAAAATAAGAGTTATTACGATAATAATAATAGTAATAAGGATAAAAGTAAGAGTTAATACGATGATAAAATAGGAATAAGGACAAAAATAAGAGTTATTACGATAATAATAATAGTTATAAGTAAAAAATAAGAGTTATTACGATAATAATAATAGTAATAAGGACAAAAATAAGAGTTATTACGATAATAATAATAGAAATAAGGATAAAAGTAAGAGTTAATACGATGATAAAATAGGAATAAGGACAAAAATAAGAGTTATTACGATAATAATAATAGAAATAAGGATAGAAATAAGAGTTATTACATAATAAAAATAGGAATATGGCTGAAAGTAAAAGTTATAATGATAATAATAACAGGAATAAGGATAAAAATAAGAGTTATTACGATAATAATAATAGTAATAAGGATAAAAGTGGGAGTTAATACGATGATAAAATAGGAATAAGGACAAGAATAAGAGTTATTACGATAATAGTAATAGTTATAAGGATAAAATAAGAGTTATTACGATAATAATAATAATTATAAGGATAAAAATAATAGTTATTACGATAATAATAATAGTTATAAGGATAAAATTAAGAGTTATTACGATAATAATAATAGTAATAAGGATAAAAGTGGGAGTTAATACGATGATAAAATAGGAATAAGGATAAAAATAAGAGTTATTACGATAATAATAATAGTTATAAGTAAAAAATAAGAGTTATTACGATAATAATAATAGTTATTAGGATAAAAATAAGAGTTATTACGATAATAATAATAGTTATAAGGATAAAAATAAGAGTTACTACGATAATAATAATAGAAATATGGATGAAAATAAGAGTTATTACATAATAAAAATAGGAATATGGCTAAAAGTAATAGTTATAATCATAATAATAATAGTAATAAGGACAAAAATAAGAGTTATTACGATAATAATAATAGTAATAAGGATAAAAGTAAGAGTTAATACGATTATAAAATAGGAATAAGGACAAAAATAAGAGTTATTACATAATAAAAATAGGAATAAGGCTGAAAATAATGGTTATAATGATAATAATAATAGAAATAAGGATAAAAATAAGAGTTATTACGATAATAATAATAGTAATAAGGATAAAAGTAAGAGTTAATACGATGATGAAATAGGAATAAGGACAAAAATAAGAGTTATTACGATAATAATAATAGTTATAAGTAAAAAATAAGAGTTATTACGATAATAATAATAGTTATAAGGATAAAAATAAGAGTTACTACGATAATAATAATAGAAATAAGGATGAAAATAAGAGTTATTACATAATAAAAATAGGAATATGGCTAAAAGTAATAGTTATAATCATAATAATAATAGTAATAAGGACAGAAATAAGAGTTATTACGATAATAATAATAGTAATAAGGATAAAAGTAAGAGTTAATACGATGACAAAATAGGAATAAGGACAAAAATAAGAGTTATTTCGATAATAATAATAGTTATAAGGATAAAAATAAGAGTTATTACGATAATAATAATAGTTATAAGGATAAAAATAAGAGGTACTACGATAATAATAATAGAAATAAGGATGAAAATAAGAGTTATTACATAATAAAAATAGGAATATGGCTGAAAGTAATAGTTATAATGATAATAATAACAGAAATAAGCATAGAAATAAGAGTTATTACGATAATAATAATGGAAATAAGGATAAAAATAAGCGTTATTACATAATAAAAATAGGAATATGGCTGAAAGTAGTAGTTATAATGATAATAATAACAGAAATAAGGATAAAAATAAGAGTTATTACGATAATAATAATAGAAATATGGATAAACGTAGGAGTTATTACATAATAAAAATAGGAATATGGCTGAAAGTAATAGTTATAATGATAATAATAACAGAAATAAGCATAAAAATAAGAGTTATTACGATAATAATAATGGAAATAAGGATAAAAATAAGAGTTAGTACGTTAATAATAATAGTAATGAGGATAAAAGTAGGAGTTAATACGATGATAAAATAGGAATAAGGACAAAAATAAGAGTTATTACGATAATAATAATAGTAATAAGGATAAAAGTAAGAGTTAATACGATGATAAAATAGGAATAAGGACAAAAATAAGAGTTATTACGATAATAATAATAGTAATAAGGACAAAAATAAGAGTTATTACGATAATAATAATAGTAATAAGGATAAAAGTAAGAGTTAATACGATGATAAAATAGGAATAAGGACAAAAATAAGAGTTATTACGATAATAATAATAGTTATAAGGATAAAAATAAGAGTTATTACGATAACAATAATAGAAATAAGGATAAAAATAAGAGTTATTACATAATAAAAATAGGAATATGGCTGAAAGTAATAGTTACAATCATAATAATAATAGTAATAAGGACAAAAATAAGAGTTATTACGATAATAATAATAGTAACAAGGGTAAAAGTAAGAGTTAATACGATTATAAAATAGGAATAAGGACAAAAATAAGAGTTATTACATAATAAAAATAGGAATAAGGCTGAAAATAATGGTTATAATGATAATAATAATAGAAATAAGGATAAAAATAAGAGTTATTACGATAATAATAATAGTAATAAGGATAAAAGTAAGAGTTAATACGATGATAAAATAGGAACAAGGACAAAAATAAGAGTTATTACGATGATACAATAGGAATAAGGACAAGAACAAGAGTTATTACGATAATAATAAAAGTTATAAGGATAAAAATAAGAGTTACTACGATAATAATAATAGAAATAAGGATAAAAATAAGAGTTATTACATAATAAAAATAGGAATATGGCTAAAAGTAATAGTTATAATCATAATAATAATAGTAATAAGGACAAAAATAAGAGTTATTACGATAATAATAATAATTATAAGGATAAAAATAAGAGTTACAACGATAATAATAATAGAAATAAGGATAAAAATAAGAGTTATTACATAATAAAAATAGGAATATGGCTAAAAGTAATAGTTATAATCATAATAATAATAGTAATAAGGACAAAAATAAGAGTTATTACGATAATAATAATAGTAATAAGGATGAAAGTAAGAGTTAATACGATGATAAATTAGGAATAAGGACAAAAATAAGAGTTATTACGATAATAATAATAGTTATAAGGATAAAAATAAGAGTTATTACGATAACAATAATAGAAATAAGGATAAAAATAAGAGTTATTACATAATAAAAATAGGAATATGGCTGAAAGTAATAGTTACAATCATAATAATAATAGTAATAAGGACAAAAATAAGAGTTATTACGATAATAATAATAGTAACAAGGGTAAAAGTAAGAGTTAATACGATTATAAAATAGGAATAAGGACAAAAATAAGAGTTGTTACATAATAAAAATAGGAATAAGGCTGAAAATAATGGTTATAATGATAATAATAATAGTTATAAGGATAAAAATAAGAGTTACTACGATAATAATAATAGAAATAAGGATGAAAATAAGAGTTATTACATAATAAAAATAGGAATATGGCTAAAAGTAATAGTTATAATCATAATAATAATAGTAATAAGGACAAAAATAAGAGTTATTACGATAATAATAATAGTAATAAGGATAAAAGTAAGTTAATACTATGATAAAATAGGAATAAGGACAAAAATAAGAGTTATTACGATAATAATAATAGTTATAAGGATAAAAATAAGAGTTATTACGATAATAATAATAGTTATAAGGATAAAAATAAGAGGTACTACGATAATAATAATAGAAATAAGGATGAAAATAAGAGTTATTACATAATAAAAATAGGAATTTGGCTGAAAGTAATAGTTATAATGATAATAATAACAGAAATAAGCATAGAAATAAGAGTTATTACGATAATAATAATGGAAATAAGGATAAAAATAAGCGTTATTACATAATAAAAATAGGAATATGGCTGAAAGTAGTAGTTATAATGATAATAATAACAGAAATAAGGATAATAATAAGAGTTATTACGATAATAATAATAGTAATAAGGATAAAAGTGGGAGTTAATACGATGATAAAATAGGAATAAGGACAAGAATAAGAGTTATTACGATAATGATAATAGTTATAAGGATAAGAATAAGAGTTATTACGATAATAATAATAGAAATAAGGATAAAAATAAGCATTATTACATAATAAAGATAGGAATATGGTTGAAAGTAATAGTTATAATGATAATAATAACAGAAATAAGGATAAAAATAAGAGTTATTACGATAATAATAATAGAAATATGGATAAACGTAGGAGTTATTACATAATAAAAATAGGAATATGGCTGAAAGTAATAGTTATAATGATAATAATAACAGAAATAAGCATAAAAATAAGAGTTATTACGATAATAATAATGGAAATAAGGATAAAAATAAGAGTTATTACGTTAATAATAATAGTAATGAGGATAAAAGTAGGAGTTAATACGATGATAAAATAGGAATAAGGACAAAAATAAGAGTTATTACGATAATAATAATAGTAATAAGGATAAAAGTAAGAGTTAATACGATGATAAAATAGGAATAAGGACAAAAATAAGAGTTATTACGATAATAATAATAGTTATAAGTAAAAAATAAGAGTTATTACGATAATAATAATAGTAATAAGGACAAAAATAAGAGTTATTACGATAATAATAATAGAAATAAGGATAAAAGTAAGAGTTAATACGATGATAAAATAGGAATAAGGACAAAAATAAGAGTTATTACGATAATAATAATAGAAATAAGGATAGAAATAAGAGTTATTACATAATAAAAATAGGAATATGGCTGAAAGTAAAAGTTATAATGATAATAATAACAGGAATAAGGATAAAAATAAGAGTTATTACGATAATAATAATAGTAATAAGGATAAAAGTGGGAGTTAATACGATGATAAAATAGGAATAAGGACAAGAATAAGAGTTATTACGATAATAGTAATAGTTATAAGGATAAAATAAGAGTTATTACGATAATAATAATAATTATAAGGATAAAAATAATAGTTATTACGATAATAATAATAGTTATAAGGATAAAATTAAGAGTTATTACGATAATAATAATAGTAATAAGGATAAAAGTGGGAGTTAATACGATGATAAAATAGGAATAAGGATAAAAATAAGAGTTATTACGATAATAATAATAGTTATAAGTAAAAAATAAGAGTTATTACGATAATAATAATAGTTATTAGGATAAAAATAAGAGTTATTACGATAATAATAATAGTTATAAGGATAAAAATAAGAGTTACTACGATAATAATAATAGAAATATGGATGAAAATAAGAGTTATTACATAATAAAAATAGGAATATGGCTAAAAGTAATAGTTATAATCATAATAATAATAGTAATAAGGACAAAAATAAGAGTTATTACGATAATAATAATAGTAATAAGGATAAAAGTAAGAGTTAATACGATTATAAAATAGGAATAAGGACAAAAATAAGAGTTATTACATAATAAAAATAGGAATAAGGCTGAAAATAATGGTTATAATGATAATAATAATAGAAATAAGGATAAAAATAAGAGTTATTACGATAATAATAATAGTAATAAGGATAAAAGTAAGAGTTAATACGATGATGAAATAGGAATAAGGACAAAAATAAGAGTTATTACGATAATAATAATAGTTATAAGTAAAAAATAAGAGTTATTACGATAATAATAATAGTTATAAGGATAAAAATAAGAGTTACTACGATAATAATAATAGAAATAAGGATGAAAATAAGAGTTATTACATAATAAAAATAGGAATATGGCTAAAAGTAATAGTTATAATCATAATAATAATAGTAATAAGGACAGAAATAAGAGTTATTACGATAATAATAATAGTAATAAGGATAAAAGTAAGAGCTAATACGATGACAAAATAGGAATAAGGACAAAAATAAGAGTTATTTCGATAATAATAATAGTTATAAGGATAAAAATAAGAGTTATTACGATAATAATAATAGTTATAAGGATAAAAATAAGAGGTACTACGATAATAATAATAGAAATAAGGATGAAAATAAGAGTTATTACATAATAAAAATAGGAATATGGCTGAAAGTAATAGTTATAATGATAATAATAACAGAAATAAGCATAGAAATAAGAGTTATTACGATAATAATAATGGAAATAAGGATAAAAATAAGCGTTATTACATAATAAAAATAGGAATATGGCTGAAAGTAGTAGTTATAATGATAATAATAACAGAAATAAGGATAATAATAAGAGTTATTACGATAATAATAATAGTAATAAGGATAAAAGTGGGAGTTAATACGATGATAAAATAGGAATAAGGACAAGAATAAGAGTTATTACGATAATAATAATAGGTATAAGTAAAAAATAAGAGTTATTACGATAATAATAATAATTATAAGGATAAAAATAAGAGTTATTACGATAATAATTATAGTTATAAGGATAAAAATAAGAGTTATTACGATAATAATAATAGTAATAAGGATAAAAGTGGGAGTTAATACGATGCTAAAATAGGAATAAGGACAAAAATAAGAGTTATTACGATAATGATAATAGTTATAAGGATAAGAATAAGAGTTATTACGATAATAATAATAGAAATAAGGATAAAAATAAGCATTATTACATAATAAAGATAGGAATATGGTTGAAAGTAATAGTTATAATGATAATAATAACAGAAATAAGGATAAAAATAAGAGTTATTACGATAATAATAATAGAAATATGGATAAACGTAGGAGTTATTACATAATAAAAATAGGAATATGGCTGAAAGTAATAGTTATGATGATAATAATAACAGAAATAAGCATAAAAATAAGAGTTATTACGATAATAATAATGGAAATAAGGATAAAAATAAGAGTTATTACGTTAATAATAATAGTAATGAGGATAAAAGTAGGAGTTAATACGATGATAAAATAGGAATAAGGACAAAAATAAGAGTTATTACGATAATAATAATAGTAATAAGGATAAAAGTAAGAGTTAATACGATGATAAAATAGGAATAAGGACAAAAATAAGAGTTATTACGATAATAATAATAGTAATAAGGACAAAAATAAGAGTTATTACGATAATAATAATAGTAATAAGGATAAAAGTAAGAGTTAATACGATGATAAAATAGGAATAAGGATAAAAATAAGAGTTATTACGATAACAATAATAGAAATAAGGATAAAAATAAGAGTTATTACATAATAAAAATAGGAATATGGCTGAAAGTAATAGTTACAATCATAATAATAATAGTAATAAGGACAAAAATAAGAGTTATTACGATAATAATAATAGTAACAAGGGTAAAAGTAAGAGTTAATACGATTATAAAATAGGAATAAGGACAAAAATAAGAGTTATTACATAATAAAAATAGGAATAAGGCTGAAAATAATGGTTATAATGATAATAATAATAGAAATAAGGATAAAAATAAGAGTTATTACGATAATAATAATAGTAATAAGGATAAAAGTAAGAGTTAATACGATGATAAAATAGGAATAAGGACAAAAATAAGAGTTATTACGATGATACAATAGGAATAAGGACAAGAACAAGAGTTATTACGATAATAATAAAAGTTATAAGGATAAAAATAAGAGTTACTACGATAATAATAATAGAAATAAGGATAAAAATTAGAGTTATTACATAATAAAAATAGGAATATGGCTAAAAGTAATAGTTATAATCATAATAATAATAGTAATAAGGACAAAAATAAGAGTTATTACGATAATAATAATAATTATAAGGATAAAAATAAGAGTTATTACGATAATAATAATAGTAATAAGGATAAAAGTGGGAGTTAATACGATGATAAAATAGGAATAAGGACAAAAATAAGAGTAATTACGATAATGATAATAGTTATAAGGATAAGAATAAGAGTTATTACGATAATAATAATAGAAATAAGGATAAAAATAAGCATTATTACATAATAAAGATAGGAATATGGTTGAAAGTAATAGTTATAATGATAATAATAACAGAAATAAGGATAAAAATAAGAGTTATTACGATAATAATAATCGAAATATGGATAAACGTAGGAGTTATTACATAATAAAAATAGGAATATGGCTGAAAGTAATAGTTATAATGATAATAATAACAGAAATAAGCATAAAAATAAGAGTTATTACGATAATAATAATAGTTATAAGGATAAAAATAAGAGTTATTACGATAATAATAATAGTTATAAGGATAAAAATAAGAGCTACTACGAAAATAATAATAGAAATAAGGATAAAAATAAGAGTTATTACATAATAAAAATAGGAATATGGCTAAAAGTAATAGTTATAATCATAATAATAATAGTAATAAGGACAAAAATAAGAGTTATTACGATGATACAATAGGAATAAGGACAAGAACAAGAGTTATTACGATAATAATAATAGTTATAAGGATAAAAATAAGAGTTATTACGATAATAATAATAGTTATAAGGATAAAAATAAGAGTTATTACGATAATAATAATAGTTATAAGGATAAAAATAAGAGTTACTACGATAATAATAATTGAAATAAGGATAAAAATAAGAGTTATTACATAATAAAAATAGGAATATGGCTAAAAGTAATAGTTATAATCATAATAATAATAGTAATAAGGACAAAAATAAGAGTTATTACGATAATAATAATAGTAATAAGGATAAAAGTAAGAGTTAATACGATGATAAAATAGGAATAAGGACAAAAATAAGAGTTATTAGGATAATAATAATAGTTATAAGTAAAAAATAAGAGTTATTACGATAATAATAATAGTAATAAGGACAAAAATAAGAGTTATTACGATAATAATAATAGTTATAAGGATAAAATAAGAGTTATTACGATAATAATAATAATTATAAGGATAAAAATAAGAGTTATTACGATAATAATAATAGTTATAAGGATAAAAATAAGAGTTTTTACGATAATAATAATAGTAATAAGGATAAAAGTGGGAGTTAATACGATGATAAAATAGGAATAAGGACAAAAATAAGAGTTATTACGATAATGATAATAGTTATAAGGATAAGAATAAGAGTTATTACGATAATAATAATAGAAATAAGGATAAAAATAAGCATTATTACATAATAAGGATAGGAATATGGTTGAAAGTAATAGTTATAATGATAATAATAACAGAAATAAGGATAAAAATAAGAGTTATTACGATAATAATAATAGAAATATGGATAAACGTAGGAGTTATTACATAATAAAAATAGGAATATGGCTGAAAGTAATAGTTATAATGATAATAATAACAGAAATAAGCATAAAAATAAGAGTTATTACGATAATAATAATGGAAATAAGGATAAAAATAAGAGTTATTACGTTAATAATAATAGTAATGAGGATAAAAGTAGGAGCTAATACGATGATAAAATAGGAATAAGGACAAAAATAAGAGTTATTACGATAATAATAATAGTAACAAGGGTAAAAGTAAGAGTTAATACGATTATAAAATAGGAATAAGGACAAAAATAAGAGTTATTACATAATAAAAATAGGAATAAGGCTGAAAATAATGGTTATAATGATAATAATAATAGAAATAAGGATAAAAATAAGAGTTATTACGATAATAATAATAGTAATAAGGATAAAAGTAAGAGTTAATACGATGATAAAATAGGAATAAGGACAAAAATAAGAGTTATTACGATGATACAATAGGAATAAGGACAAGAACAAGAGTTATTACGATAATAATAAAAGTTATAAGGATAAAAATAAGAGTTACTACGATAATAATAATAGAAATAAGGATAAAAATTAGAGTTATTACATAATAAAAATAGGAATATGGCTAAAAGTAATAGTTATAATCATAATAATAATAGTAATAAGGACAAAAATAAGAGTTATTACGATAATAATAATAATTATAAGGATAAAAATAAGAGTTATTACGATAATAATAATAGTAATAAGGATAAAAGTGGGAGTTAATACGATGATAAAATAGGAATAAGGACAAAAATAAGAGTAATTACGATAATGATAATAGTTATAAGGATAAGAATAAGAGTTATTACGATAATAATAATAGAAATAAGGATAAAAATAAGCATTATTACATAATAAAGATAGGAATATGGTTGAAAGTAATAGTTATAATGATAATAATAACAGAAATAAGGATAAAAATAAGAGTTATTACGATAATAATAATCGAAATATGGATAAACGTAGGAGTTATTACATAATAAAAATAGGAATATGGCTGAAAGTAATAGTTATAATGATAATAATAACAGAAATAAGGATAAAAATAAGAGTTATTACGATAATAATAATAGTTATAAGGATAAAAATAAGAGTTATTACGATAATAATAATAGTTATAAGGATAAAAATAAGAGCTACTACGAAAATAATAATAGAAATAAGGATAAAAATAAGAGTTATTACATAATAAAAATAGGAATATGGCTAAAAGTAATAGTTATAATCATAATAATAATAGTAATAAGGACAAAAATAAGAGTTATTACGATGATACAATAGGAATAAGGACAAGAACAAGAGTTATTACGATAATAATAATAGTTATAAGGATAAAAATAAGAGTTATTACGATAATAATAATAGTTATAAGGATAAAAATAAGAGTTATTACGATAATAATAATAGTTATAAGGATAAAAATAAGAGTTACTACGATAATAATAATTGAAATAAGGATAAAAATAAGAGTTATTACATAATAAAAATAGGAATATGGCTAAAAGTAATAGTTATAATCATAATAATAATAGTAATAAGGACAAAAATAAGAGTTATTACGATAATAATAATAGTAATAAGGATAAAAGTAAGAGTTAATACGATGATAAAATAGGAATAAGGACAAAAATAAGAGTTATTAGGATAATAATAATAGTTATAAGTAAAAAATAAGAGTTATTACGATAATAATAATAGTAATAAGGACAAAAATAAGAGTTATTACGATAATAATAATAGTTATAAGGATAAAATAAGAGTTATTACGATAATAATAATAATTATAAGGATAAAAATAAGAGTTATTACGATAATAATAATAGTTATAAGGATAAAAATAAGAGTTTTTACGATAATAATAATAGTAATAAGGATAAAAGTGGGAGTTAATACGATGATAAAATAGGAATAAGGACAAAAATAAGAGTTATTACGATAATGATAATAGTTATAAGGATAAGAATAAGAGTTATTACGATAATAATAATAGAAATAAGGATAAAAATAAGCATTATTACATAATAAGGATAGGAATATGGTTGAAAGTAATAGTTATAATGATAATAATAACAGAAATAAGGATAAAAATAAGAGTTATTACGATAATAATAATAGAAATATGGATAAACGTAGGAGTTATTACATAATAAAAATAGGAATATGGCTGAAAGTAATAGTTATAATGATAATAATAACAGAAATAAGCATAAAAATAAGAGTTATTACGATAATAATAATGGAAATAAGGATAAAAATAAGAGTTATTACGTTAATAATAATAGTAATGAGGATAAAAGTAGGAGCTAATACGATGATAAAATAGGAATAAGGACAAAAATAAGAGTTATTACGATAATAATAATAGAAATAAGGATAAAAATAAGAGTTATTACATAATAAAAATAGGAATATGGCTGAAAGTAAAAGTTCTAATGATAATAATAACAGGAATAAGCATAAAAATAAGAGTTATTACGATAATAATAATAGTAATAAGGATAAAAGTGGGAGTTAATACGATGATAAAATAGGAATAAGGACAAGAATAAGAGTTATTACGATAATAATAATAATTATAAGGATAAAAATAAGAGTTATTACGATAATAATTATAGTTATAAGGATAAAAGTAAGAGTTAATACGATGATAAAATAGGAATAAGGACAAAAATAAGAGTTATTACGATAATAATAATAGTTATAAGGATAAAAATAAGAGTTATTACGATAACAATAATAGAAATAAGGATAAAAATAAGAGTTATTACATAATAAAAATAGGAATATGGCTGAAAGTAATAGTTACAATCATAATAATAATAGTAATAAGGACAAAAATAAGAGTTATTACGATAATAATAATAGTAACAAGGGTAAAAGTAAGAGTTAATACGATTATAAAATAGGAATAAGGACAAAAATAAGAGTTATTACATAATAAAAATAGGAATAAGGCTGAAAATAATGGTTATAATGATAATAATAATAGAAATAAGGATAAAAATAAGAGTTATTACGATAATAATAATAGTAATAAGGATAAAAGTAAGAGTTAATACGATGATAAAATAGGAATAAGGACAAAAATAAGAGTTATTACGATGATACAATAGGAATAAGGACAAGAACAAGAGTTATTACGATAATAATAAAAGTTATAAGGATAAAAATAAGAGTTACTACGATAATAATAATAGAAATAAGGATAAAAATAAGAGTTATTACATAATAAAAATAGGAATATGGCTAAAAGTAATAGTTATAATCATAATAATAATAGTAATAAGGACAAAAATAAGAGTTATTACGATAATAATAATAATTATAAGGATAAAAATAAGAGTTATTACGATAATAATAATAGTAATAAGGATAAAAGTGGGAGTTAATACGATGATAAAATAGGAATAAGGACAAAAATAAGAGTAATTACGATAATGATAATAGTTATAAGGATAAGAATAAGAGTTATTACGATAATAATAATAGAAATAAGGATAAAAATAAGCATTATTACATAATAAAGATAGGAATATGGTTGAAAGTAATAGTTATAATGATAATAATAACAGAAATAAGGATAAAAATAAGAGTTATTACGATAATAATAATCGAAATATGGATAAACGTAGGAGATATTACATAATAAAAATAGGAATATGGCTGAAAGTAATAGTTATAATGATAATAATAACAGAAATAAGGATAAAAATAAGAGTTATTACGATAATAATAATAGTTATAAGGATAAAAATAAGAGTTATTACGATAATAATAATAGTTATAAGGATAAAAATAAGAGCTACTACGAAAATAATAATAGAAATAAGGATAAAAATAAGAGTTATTACATAATAAAAATAGGAATATGGCTAAAAGTAATAGTTATAATCATAATAATAATAGTAATAAGGACAAAAATAAGAGTTATTACGATGATACAATAGGAATAAGGACAAGAACAAGAGTTATTACGATAATAATAATAGTTATAAGGATAAAAATAAGAGTTATTACGATAATAATAATAGTTATAAGGATAAAAATAAGAGTTATTACGATAATAATAATAGTTATAAGGATAAAAATAAGAGTTACTACGATAATAATAATTGAAATAAGGATAAAAATAAGAGTTATTACATAATAAAAATAGGAATATGGCTAAAAGTAATAGTTATAATCATAATAATAATAGTAATAAGGACAAAAATAAGAGTTATTACGATAATAATAATAGTAATAAGGATAAAAGTAAGAGTTAATACGATGATAAAATAGGAATAAGGACAAAAATAAGAGTTATTAGGATAATAATAATAGTTATAAGTAAAAAATAAGAGTTATTACGATAATAATAATAGTAATAAGGACAAAAATAAGAGTTATTACGATAATAATAATAGTTATAAGGATAAAATAAGAGTTATTACGATAATAATAATAGAAATATGGATAAACGTAGGAGTTATTACATAATAAAAATAGGAATATGGCTGAAAGTAATAGTTATAATGATAATAATAACAGAAATAAGCATAAAAATAAGAGTTATTACGATAATAATAATGGAAATAAGGATAAAAATAAGAGTTATTACGTTAATAATAATAGTAATGAGGATAAAAGTAGGAGCTAATACGATGATAAAATAGGAATAAGGACAAAAATAAGAGTTATTACGATAATAATAATAGAAATAAGGATAAAAATAAGAGTTATTACATAATAAAAATAGGAATATGGCTGAAAGTAAAAGTTCTAATGATAATAATAACAGGAATAAGCATAAAAATAAGAGTTATTACGATAATAATAATAGTAATAAGGATAAAAGTGGGAGTTAATACGATGATAAAATAGGAATAAGGACAAGAATAAGAGTTATTACGATAATAATAATAATTATAAGGATAAAAATAAGAGTTATTACGATAATAATTATAGTTATAAGGATAAAAGTAAGAGTTAATACGATGATAAAATAGGAATAAGGACAAAAATAAGAGTTATTACGATAATAATAATAGTTATAAGGATAAAAATAAGAGTTATTACGATAACAATAATAGAAATAAGGATAAAAATAAGAGTTATTACATAATAAAAATAGGAATATGGCTGAAAGTAATAGTTACAATCATAATAATAATAGTAATAAGGACAAAAATAAGAGTTATTACGATAATAATAATAGTAACAAGGGTAAAAGTAAGAGTTAATACGATTATAAAATAGGAATAAGGACAAAAATAAGAGTTATTACATAATAAAAATAGGAATAAGGCTGAAAATAATGGTTATAATGATAATAATAATAGAAATAAGGATAAAAATAAGAGTTATTACGATAATAATAATAGTAATAAGGATAAAAGTAAGAGTTAATACGATGATAAAATAGGAATAAGGACAAAAATAAGAGTTATTACGATGATACAATAGGAATAAGGACAAGAACAAGAGTTATTACGATAATAATAAAAGTTATAAGGATAAAAATAAGAGTTACTACGATAATAATAATAGAAATAAGGATAAAAATAAGAGTTATTACATAATAAAAATAGGAATATGGCTAAAAGTAATAGTTATAATCATAATAATAATAGTAATAAGGACAAAAATAAGAGTTATTACGATAATAATAATAATTATAAGGATAAAAATAAGAGTTATTACGATAATAATAATAGTAATAAGGATAAAAGTGGGAGTTAATACGATGATAAAATAGGAATAAGGACAAAAATAAGAGTAATTACGATAATGATAATAGTTATAAGGATAAGAATAAGAGTTATTACGATAATAATAATAGAAATAAGGATAAAAATAAGCATTATTACATAATAAAGATAGGAATATGGTTGAAAGTAATAGTTATAATGATAATAATAACAGAAATAAGGATAAAAATAAGAGTTATTACGATAATAATAATCGAAATATGGATAAACGTAGGAGTTATTACATAATAAAAATAGGAATATGGCTGAAAGTAATAGTTATAATGATAATAATAACAGAAATAAGGATAAAAATAAGAGTTATTACGATAATAATAATAGTTATAAGGATAAAAATAAGAGTTATTACGATAATAATAATAGTTATAAGGATAAAAATAAGAGCTACTACGAAAATAATAATAGAAATAAGGATAAAAATAAGAGTTATTACATAATAAAAATAGGAATATGGCTAAAAGTAATAGTTATAATCATAATAATAATAGTAATAAGGACAAAAATAAGAGTTATTACGATAATAATAATAATTATAAGGATAAAAATAAGAGTAATTACGATAATAATAATAGTTATAAGGATAAAAATAAGAGTTACTACGATAATAATAATTGAAATAAGGATAAAAATAAGAGTTATTACATAATAAAAATAGGAATATGGCTAAAAGTAATAGTTATAATCATAATAATAATAGTAATAAGGACAAAAATAAGAGTTATTACGATAATAATAATAGTAATAAGGATAAAAGTAAGAGTTAATACGATGATAAAATAGGAATAAGGACAAAAATAAGAGTTATTACGATAATAATAATAGTTATAAGTAAAAAATAAGAGTTATTACGATAATAATAATAGTAATAAGGACAAAAATAAGAGTTATTACGATAATAATAATAGTTATAAGGATAAAATAAGAGTTATTACGATAATAATAATAATTATAAGGATAAAAATAAGAGTTATTACGATAATAATAATAGTTATAAGGATAAAAATAAGAGTTATTACGATAATAATAATAGTAATAAGGATAAAAGTGGGAGTTAATACGATGATAAAATAGGAATAAGGACAAAAATAAGAGTTATTACGATAATGATAATAGTTATAAGGATAAGAATAAGAGTTATTACGATAATAATAATAGAAATAAGGATAAAAATAAGCATTATTACATAATAAGGATAGGAATATGGTTGAAAGTAATAGTTATAATGATAATAATAACAGAAATAAGGATAAAAATAAGAGTTATTACGATAATAATAATAGAAATATGGATAAACGTAGGAGTTATTACATAATAAAAATAGGAATATGGCTGAAAGTAATAGTTATAATGATAATAATAACAGAAATAAGCATAAAAATAAGAGTTATTACGATAATAATAATGGAAATAAGGATAAAAATAAGAGATATTACGTTAATAATAATAGTAATGAGGATAAAAGTAGGAGTTAATACGATGATAAAATAGGAATAAGGACAAAAATAAGAGTTATTACGATAATAATAATAGTAATAAGGATAAAAGTAAGAGTTAATACGATGATGAAATAGGAATAAGGACAAAAATAAGAGTTATTACGATAATAATAATAGTTATAAGTAAAAAATAAGAGTTATTACGATAATAATAATAGTTATAAGGATAAAAATAAGAGTTATTACGATAATAATAATAGTTATAAGGATAAAAATAAGAGTTACTACGATAATAATAATAGAAATAAGGATGAAAATAAGAGTTATTACATAATAAAAATAGGAATATGGCTGAAAGTAATAGTTATATTCATAATAATAATAGTAATAAGGACAAAAATAAGAGTTATTACGATAATAATAATAGTAATAAGGATAAAAGTAAGAGTTAATACGATGATAAAATAGGAATAAGGACAAAAATAAGAGTTATTACGATAATAATAATAGTTATAAGGATAAAAATAAGAGTTATTACGATAACAATAATAGAAATAAGGATAAAAATAAGAGTTATTACATAATAAAAATAGGAATATGGCTGAAAGTAATAGTTACAATCATAATAATAATAGTAATAAGGACAAAAATAAGAGTTATTACGATAATAATAATAGTAACAAGGGTAAAAGTAAGAGTTAATACGATTATAAAATAGGAATAAGGACAAAAATAAGAGTTATTACATAATAAAAATAGGAATAAGGCTGAAAATAATGGTTATAATGATAATAATAATAGAAATAAGGATAAAAATAAGAGTTATTACGATAATAATAATAGTAATAAGGATAAAAGTAAGAGTTAATACGATGATAAAATAGGAATAAGGACAAAAATAAGAGTTATTACGATGATACAATAGGAAAAGGACAAGAACAAGAGTTATTACGATAATAATAATAGTTATAAGGATAAAAATAAGAGTTATTACGATAATAATAATAGTTATAAGGATAAAAATAAGAGTTATTACATAATAAAAATAGGAATATGGCTAAGAGTAATAGTTATAATCATAATAATAATAGTAATAAGGACAAAAATAAGAGTTATTACGATAATAATAATAATTATAAGGATAAAAATAAGAGTTATTACGATAATAATAATAGTTATAAGGATAAAAATAAGAGTTATTACGTTAATAATAATAGTAATGAGGATAAAAGTAGGAGTTAATACGATGATAAAATAGGAATAAGGACAAAAATAAGAGTTATTACGATAATAATAATAGAAATAAGGATAAAAGTAAGAGTTATTACATAATAAAAATAGGAATATGGCTCAAAGTAAAAGTTATAATGATAATAATAACAGGAATAAGGATAAAAATAAGAGTTATTACGATAATAATAATAGTAATAAGGATAAAAGTGGGAGTTAATACGATGCTAAAATAGGAATAAGGACAAAAATAAGAGTTATTACGATAATGATAATAGTTATAAGGATAAGAATAAGAGTTATTACGATAATAATAATAGAAATAAGGATAAAAATAAGCATTATTACATAATAAAGATAGGAATATGGTTGAAAGTAATAGTTATAATGATAATAATAACAGAAATAAGGATAAAAATAAGAGTTATTACGATAATAATAATAGAAATATGGATAAACGTAGGAGTTATTACATAATAAAAATAGGAATATGGCTGAAAGTAATAGTTATAATGATAATAATAACAGAAATAAGCATAAAAATAAGAGTTATTACGATAATAATAATGGAAATAAGGATAAAAATAAGAGTTAGTACGTTAATAATAATAGTAATGAGGATAAAAGTAGGAGTTAATACGATGATAAAATAGGAATAAGGACAAAAATAAGAGTTATTACGATAATAATAATAGTAATAAGGATAAAAGTAAGAGTTAATACGATGATGAAATAGGAATAAGGACAAAAATAAGAGTTATTACGATGATACAATAGGAAAAGGACAAGAACAAGAGTTATTACGATAATAATAATAGTTATAAGGATAAAAATAAGAGTTATTACGATAATAATAATAGTTATAAGGATAAAAATAAGAGTTATTACATAATAAAAATAGGAATATGGCTAAGAGTAATAGTTATAATCATAATAATAATAGTAATAAGGACAAAAATAAGAGTTATTACGATAATAATAATAATTATAAGGATAAAAATAAGAGTTATTACGATAATAATAATAGTTATAAGGATAAAAATAAGAGTTATTACGTTAATAATAATAGTAATGAGGATAAAAGTAGGAGTTAATACGATGATAAAATAGGAATAAGGACAAAAATAAGAGTTATTACGATAATAATAATAGTAATAAGGATAAAAGTAAGAGTTAATACGATGATAAAATAGGAATAAGGACAAAAATAAGAGTTATTACGATAATAATAATAGTTACAAGGATAAAAATACGAGTTATTACGATAATAATAAAAGTTATAAGGATAAAAATAAGAGTTACTACGATAAAAATAATAGAAATAAGGATAAAAATAAGATTATTACATAATAAAAATAGGAATATGGCTAAAAGTAATAGTTATACTCATAATAATAATAGTAATAAGGACAAAAATAAGTGTTATTACGATAATAATAATAGTAATAGGGATAAAAGTAAGAGTTAATACGATGATAAAATAGGAATAAGGACAAAAATAAGAGTTATTACGATAATAATAATAGTTATAAGGATAAAAATAAGAGTTATTACGATAATAATAATAGTTATAAGGATAAAAATAAGAGGTACTACGATAATAATAATAGAAATAAGGATGAAAATAAGAGTTATTACATAATAAAAATAGGAATATGGCTGAAAGTAATAGTTATAATGATAATAATAACAGAAATAAGCATAGAAATAAGAGTTATTACGATAATAATAATGGAAATAAGGATAAAAATAAGCGTTATTACATACTAAAAATAGGAATATGGCTGAAAGTAGTAGTTATAATGATAATAATAACAGAAATAAGGATAATAATAAGAGTTATTACGATAATAATAATAGTAATAAGGATAAAAGTGGGAGTTAATACGATGATAAAATAGGAATAAGGACAAGAATAAGAGTTATTACGATAATAATAATAGGTATAAGTAAAAAATAAGAGTTATTACGATAATAATAATAGTAATAAGGATAAAAGTGGGAGTTAATACGATGATAAAATAGGAATAAGGACAAAAATAAGCGTTATTACGATAATGATAATAGTTATAAGGATAAGAATAAGAGTTATTACGATAATAATAATAGAAATAAGGATAAAAATAAGCATTATTACATAATAAAGATAGGAATATGGTTGAAAGTAATAGTTATAATGATAATAATAACAGAAATAAGGATAAAAATAAGAGTTATTACGATAATAATAATAGAAATATGGATAAACGTAGGAGTTATTACATAATAAAAATAGGAATATGGCTGAAAGTAATAGTTATAATGATAATAATAACAGAAATAAGCATAAAAATAAGAGTTATTACGATAATAATAATAGAAATAAGGATAAAAATAAGCATTATTACATAAGAAGGATAGGAATATGGTTGAAAGTAATAGTTATAATGATAATAATAACAGAAATAAGGATAAAAATAAGAGTTATTACGATAATAATAATAGAAATATGGATAAACGTAGGACTTATTACATAATAAAAATAGGAATATGGCTGAAAGTAATAGTTATAATGATAATAATAACAGAAATAAGCATAAAAATAAGAGTTATTACGATAATAATAATGGAAATAAGGATAAAAATAAGAGTTATTACGTTAATAATAATAGTAATGAGGATAAAAGTAGGAGTTAATACGATGATATAATAGGAATAAGGACAAAAATAAGAGTTATTACGATAATAATAATAGTAATAAGGATAAAAGTAAGAGTTAATACGATGATGAAATAGGAATAAGGACAAAAATAAGAGTTATTACGATAATAATAATAGTTATAAGTAAAAAATAAGAGTTATTACGATAATAATAATAGTTATAAGGATCAAAATAAGAGTTATTACGATAATAATAATAGTTATAAGGATAAAAATAAGAGTTACTACGATAATAATAATAGAAATAAGGATGAAAATAAGAGTTATTACGATAATAATAATAGTAATACGGATAAAAGTAAGAGTTAATACGATGATAAAATAGGAATAAGGACAAAAATAAGAGTTATTACGATGATTCAATAGGAATAAGGACAAGAACAAGAGTTATTACGATAATAATAATAGTTATAAGGATAAAAATAAGAGTTATTACGATAATAATAATAGTTATAAGGATAAAAATAAGAGTTATTACGATAATAATAATAGTTATAAGGATAAAAATAAGAGTTACTACGATAATAATAATTGAAATAAGGATAAAAATAAGAGTTATTACATAATAAAAATAGGAATATGGCTAAAAGTAATAGTTATAATCATAATAATAATAGTAATAAGGACAAAAATAAGAGTTATTACGATAATAATAATAATTATAAGGATAAAAATAAGAGTTATTACGATAATAATAATAGTTATAAGGATAAAAATAAGAGTTATTACGATAATAATAATAGTAATAAGGATAAAAGTGGGAGTTAATACGATGATAAAATAGGAATAAGGACAAAAATAAGAGTTATTACGATAATAATAATAGGTATAAGTAAAAAATAAGAGTTTTAACGATAATAATAATAGTTATAAGGATAAAAATAAGAGTTATTACGATAATAATAATAGTTATAAGGATAAAAATAAGATTTATTACGATAATAATAAAAGTTATAAGGATAAAAATGAGAGTTACTACGATAATAATAATAGAAATAAGGATAAAAATAAGAGTTATTACATAATAAAAATAGGAATATGGCTAAAAGTAATAGTTATAATCATAATAATAATAGTAATAAGGACAAAAATAAGAGTTATTACGATAATAATAATAATTATAAGGACAAAAATAAGAGTTATTACGATAATAATAATAGTTATAAGGATAAAAATAAGAGTTATTACGATAATAATAATAGTTATAAGGACAAAAATAAGAGTTATTACGATGATACAATAGGAATAAGGACAAGAACAAGAGTTATTACGATAATAATAATAGTTATAAGGATAAAAATAAGAGTTATTACGATAATAATAATAGTTATAAGGATAAAAATAAGATTTATTACGATAATAATAAAAGTTATAAGGATAAAAATAAGAGTTACTACGATAATAATAATAGAAATAAGGATAAAAATAAGAGTTATTACATAATAAAAATAGGAATATGGCTAAAAGTAATAGTTATAATCATAATAATAATAGTAATAAGGACAAAAATAAGAGTTATTACGATAATAATAATAATTATAAGGATAAAAATAAGAGTTATTACGATAATAATAATAGTTATAAGGATAAAAATAAGAGTTATTACGATAATAATAATAGTTATAAGGATAAAAATAAGAGTTATTACGATAATAATAATAGTTATAAGGATAAAAATAAGATTTACTACGATAATAATAATTGAAATAAGGATAAAAATAAGAGTTATTACATAATAAAAATAGGAATATGGCTAAAAGTAATAGTTATAATCATAATAATAATAGTAATAAGGACAAAAATAAGAGTTATTACGATAATAATAATAATTATAAGGATAAAAATAAGAGTTATTACGATAATAATAATAGTTATAAGGATAAAAATAAGAGTTATTACGATAATAATAATAGTTATAAGGATAAAAATAAGAGTTATTACGATAATAATAATAGTTATAAGGATAAAAATAAGAGTTACTACGATAATAATAATTGAAATAAGGATAAAAATAAGAGTTATTACATAATAAAAATAGGAATATGGCTAAAAGTAATAGTTATAATCATAATAATAATAGTAATAAGGACAAAAATAAGAGTTATTACGATAATAATAATAATTATAAGGATAAAAATAAGAGTTATTACGATAATAATAATAGTTATAAGGATAAAAATAAGAGTTATTACGATAATAATAATAGTAATAAGGATAAAAGTGGGAGTTAATACGATGATAAAATAGGAATAAGGACAAAAATAAGAGTTATTACGATAATAATAATAGGTATAAGTAAAAAATAAGAGTTTTAACGATAATAATAATAGTTATAAGGATAAAAATAGGAGTTATTACGATAATAATAATAGTTATAAGGATAAAAATAAGAGGTACTACGATAATAATAATAGAAATAAGGATGAAAATAAGAGTTATTACATAATAAAAATAGGAATATGGCTAAAAGTAATAGTTATAATCATAATAATAATAGTAATAAGGACAAAAATAAGAGTTATTACGATAATAATAATAGTAATAAGGATGAAAGTAAGAGTTAATACGATGATAAGATAGGAATAAGGACAAAAATAAGAGTTATTACGATAATGATAATAGTTATAAGGATAAAAATAAGAGTTATTACGATAACAATAATAGAAATAAGGATAAAAATAAGAGTTATTACATAATAAAAATAGGAATATGGCTGAAAGTAATAGTTACAATCATAATAATAATAGTAATAAGGACAAAAATAAGAGTTATTACGATAATAATAATAGTAACAAGGGTAAAAGTAAGAGTTAATACGATTATAAAATAGGAATAAGGACAAAAATAAGAGTTATTACATAATAAAAATAGGAATAAGGCTGAAAATAATGGTTATAATGATAATAATAATAGAAATGAGGATAAAAATAAGAGTTATTACGATAATAATAATAGTAATAAGGATAAAAGTAAGAGTTAATACGATGATAAAATAGGAATAAGGACAAAAATAAGAGTTATTACGATGATACAATAGGAATAAGGACAAGAACAAGAGTTATTACGATAATAATAATAGTTATAAGGATAAAAATAAGAGTTATTACGATAATAATAATAGTTATAAGGATAAAAATAAGATTTATTACGATAATAATAAAAGTTATAAGGATAAAAATAAGAGTTACTACGATAATAATAATAGAAATAAGGATAAAAATAAGAGTTATTACATAATAAAAATAGGAATATGGCTAAAAGTAATAGTTATAATCATAATAATAATAGTAATAAGGACAAAAATAAGAGTTATTACGATAATAATAATAATTATAAGGATAAAAATAAGAGTTATTACGATAATAATAATAGTTATAAGGATAAAAATAAGAGTTATTACGATAATAATAATAGTAATAAGGATAAAAGTGGGAGTTAATACGATGATAAAATAGGAATAAGGACAAAAATAAGAGTAATTACGATAATGATAATAGTTATAAGGATAAGAATAAGAGTTATTACGATAATAATAATAGAAATAACGATAAAAATAAGCATTATTACATAATAAAGATAGGAATATGGTTGAAAGTAATAGTTATAATGATAATAATAACAGAAATAAGGATAAAAATAAGAGTTATTACGATAATAATAATCGAAATATGGATAAACGTAGGAGTTATTACATAATAAAAATAGGAATATGGCTGAAAGTAATAGTTATAATGATAATAATAACAGAAATAAGGATAAAAATAAGAGTTATTACGATAATAATAATAGTTATAAGGATAAAAATAAGAGTTACTACGATAATAATAATTGAAATAAGGATAAAAATAAGAGTTATTACATAATAAAAATAGGAATATGGCTAAAAGTAATAGTTATAATCATAATAATAATAGTAATAAGGACAAAAATAAGAGTTATTACGATAATAATAATAGTAATAAGGATAAAAGTAAGAGTTAATACGATGATAAAATAGGAATAAGGACAAAAATAAGAGTTATTACGATAATAATAATAGTTATAAGTAAAAAATAAGAGTTATTACGATAATAATAATAGTAATAAGGACAAAAATAAGAGTTATTACGATAATAATAATAGTTATAAGGATAAAATAAGAGTTATTACGATAATAATAATAATTATAAGGATAAAAATAAGAGTTATTACGATAATAATAATAGTTATAAGGATAAAAATAAGAGTTATTACGATAATAATAATAGTAACAAGGGTAAAAGTAAGAGTTAATACGATTATAAAATAGGAATAAGGACAAGAATAAGAGTTATTACGATAATAATAATAGTTATAAGTAAAAAATAAGAGTTATTACGATAATAATAATAGTTATAAGGATAAAAATAAGAGTTATTACGATAATAGTAATAGTTATAAGGATAAAAATAAGAGTTACTACGATAATAATAATAGAAATAAGGATAAAAATAAGAGTTATTACATAATAAAAATAGGAATATGGCTAAAAGTAATAGTTATAATCATAATAATAATAGTAATAAGCACAAAAATAAGAGTTATTACGATAATAATAATAGTAATAAGGACAAAAATAAGAGTTATTACGATAATAATAATAGTTATAAGGATAAAATAAGAGTTATTACGATAATAATAATAATTATAAGGATAAAAATAAGAGTTATTACGATAATAATAATAGTTATAAGGATAAAAATAAGAGTTATTACGATAATAACAATAGTAATAAGGATAAAAGTGGGAGTTAATACGATGATAAAATAGGAATAAGGACAAAAATAAGAGTTATTACGATAATGATAATAGTTATAAGGATAAGAATAAGAGTTATTACGATAATAATAATAGAAATAAGGATAAAAATAAGCATTATTACATAATAAGGATAGGAATATGGTTGAAAGTAATAGTTATAATGATAATAATAACAGAAATAAGGATAAAAATAAGAGTTATTACGATGATAATAATAGAAATATGGATAAACGTAGGAGTTATTACATAATAAAAATAGGAATATGGCTGAAAGTAATAGTTATAATGATAATAATAACAGAAATAAGCATAAAAATAAGAGTTATTACGATAATAATAATGGAAATAAGGATAAAAATAAGAGTTATTACGTTAATAATAATAGTAATGAGGATAAAAGTAGGAGTTAATACGATGATAAAATAGGAATAAGGACAAAAATAAGAGTTATTACGATAATAATAATAGTAATAAGGATAAAAGTAAGAGTTAATACAATGATGAAATAGGAATAAGGACAAAAATAAGAGTTATTACGATAATAATAATAGTTATAAGTAAAAAATAAGAGTTATTACGATAATAATAATAGTTATAAGGATAAAAATAAGAGTTATTACGATAATAATAATAGTTATAAGGATAAAAATAAGAGTTACTACGATAATAATAATAGAAATAAGGATGAAAATAAGAGTTATTACATAATAAAAATAGTAATATGGCTAAAAGTAATAGTTATAATCATAATAATAATAGTAATAAGGACAAAAATAAGAGTTATTACGATAATAATAATAGTAATAAGGATAAAAGTAAGAGTTAATACGATGATAAAATAGGAATAAGGACAAAAATAAGAGTTATTACGATAATAATAATAGTTATAAGGATAAAAATAAGAGTTATTACGATAACAATAATAGAAATAAGGATAAAAATAAGAGTTATTACATAATAAAAATAGGAATATGGCTGAAAGTAATAGTTACAATCATAATAATAATAGTAATAAGGACAAAAATAAGAGTTATTACGATAATAATAATAGTAACAAGGGTAAAAGTAAGAGTTAATACGATTATAAAATAGGAATAAGGACAAAAATAAGAGTTATTACATAATAAAAATAGGAATAAGGCTGAAAATAATGGTTATAATGATAATAATAATAGAAATAAGGATAAAAATAAGAGTTATTACGATAATAATAATAGTAATAAGGATAAAAGTAAGAGTTAATACGATGATAAAATAGGAATAAGGACAAAAATAAGAGTTATTACGATGATACAATAGGAATAAGGACAAGAACAAGAGTTATTACGATAATAATAATAGTTATAAGGATAAAAATAAGAGTTATTACGATAATAATAATAGTTATAAGGATAAAAATAAGAGTTATTACGATAATAATAATAGTTATAAGGATAAAAATAAGAGTTACTACGATAATAATAATTGAAGTAAGGATAAAAATAAGAGTTATTACATAATAAAAATAGGAATATGGCTAAGAGTAATAGTTATAATCATAATAATAATAGTAATAAGGACAAAAATAAGAGTTATTACGATAATAATAATAATTATAAGGATAAAAATAAGAGTTATTACGATAATAATAATAGTTATAAGGATAAAAATAAGAGTTATTACGTTAATAATAATAGTAATGAGGATAAAAGTAGGAGTTAATACGATGATAAAATAGGAATAAGGACAAAAATAAGAGTTATTACGATAATAATAATAGTAATAAGGACAAAAATAAGAGTTATTACGATGATACAATAGGAATAAGGACAAGAACAAGAGTTATTACGATAATAATAATAGTTATAAGGATAAAAATAAGAGTTATTACGATAATAATAATAATTATAAGGATAAAAATAAGAGTTATTACGATAATAATAATAGTTATAAGGATAAAAATAAGAGTTACTACGATAATAATAATAGAAATAAGGATAAAAATAAGAGTTATTACATAATAAAAATAGGAATATGGCTAAAAGTAATAGTTATAATCATAATAATAATAGTAATAAGGACAAAAATAAGAGTTATTACGATAATAATAATAATTATAAGGATAAAAATAAGAGTTATTACGATAATAATAATAGTTATAAGGATAAAAATAAGAGTTATTACGATAATAATAATAGTAATAAGGATAAAAGTGGGAGTTAATACGATGATAAAATAGGAATAAGGACAAAAATAAGAGTAATTACGATAATGATAATAGTTATAAGGATAAGAATAAGAGTTATTACGATAATAATAATAGAAATAACGATAAAAATAAGCATTATTACATAATAAAGATAGGAATATGGTTGAAAGTAATAGTTATAATGATAATAATAACAGAAATAAGGATAAAAATAAGAGTTATTACGATAATAATAATCGAAATATGGATAAACGTAGGAGTTATTACATAATAAAAATAGGAATATGGCTGAAAGTAATAGTTATAATGATAATAATAACAGAAATAAGGATAAAAATAAGAGTTATTACGATAATAATAATAGTTATAAGGATAAAAATAAGAGTTACTACGATAATAATAATTGAAATAAGGATAAAAATAAGAGTTATTACATAATAAAAATAGGAATATGGCTAAAAGTAATAGTTATAATCATAATAATAATAGTAATAAGGACAAAAATAAGAGTTATTACGATAATAATAATAGTAATAAGGATAAAAGTAAGAGTTAATACGATGATAAAATAGGAATAAGGTCAAAAATAAGAGTTATTACGATAATAATAATAGTTATAAGTAAAAAATAAGAGTTATTACGATAATAATAATAGTAATAAGGACAAAAATAAGAGTTATTACGATAATAATAATAGTTATAAGGATAAAATAAGAGTTATTACGATAATAATAATAATTATAAGGATAAAAATAAGAGTTATTACGATAATAATAATAGTTATAAGGATAAAAATAAGAGTTATTACGATAATAATAATAGTAATAAGGATAAAAGTGGGAGTTAATACGATGATAAAATAGGAATAAGGACAAAAATAAGAGTTATTACGATAATGATAATAGTTATAAGGATAAGAATAAGAGTTATTACGATAATAATAATAGAAATAAGGATAAAAATAAGCATTATTACATAATAAGGATAGGAATATGGTTGAAAGTAATAGTTATAATGATAATAATAACAGAAATAAGGATAAAAATAAGAGTTATTACGATAATAATAATAGAAATATGGATAAACGTAGGAGTTATTACATAATAAAAATAGGAATATGGCTGAAAGTAATAGTTATAATGATAATAATAACAGAAATAAGCATAAAAATAAGAGTTATTACGATAATAATAATGGAAATGAGGATAAAAATAAGAGTTATTATGTTAATAATAATAGTAATGAGGATAAAAGTAGGAGTTAATACGATGATAAAATAGGAATAAGGACAAAAATAAGAGTTATTACGATAATAATAATAGTAACAAGGGTAAAAGTAAGAGTTAATACGATTATAAAATAGGAATAAGGACAAGAATAAGAGTTATTACGATAATAATAATAGTTATAAGTAAAAAATAAGAGTTATTACGATAATAATAATAGTTATAAGGATAAAAATAAGAGTTATTACGATAATAGTAATAGTTATAAGGATAAAAATAAGAGTTACTACGATAATAATAATAGAAATAAGGATAAAAATAAGAGTTATTACATAATAAAAATAGGAATATGGCTAAAAGTAATAGTTATAATCATAATAATAATAGTAATAAGCACAAAAATAAGAGTTATTACGATAATAATAATAGTAATAAGGACAAAAATAAGAGTTATTACGATAATAATAATAGTTATAAGGATAAAATAAGAGTTATTACGATAATAATAATAATTATAAGGATAAAAATAAGAGTTATTACGATAATAATAATAGTTATAAGGATAAAAATAAGAGTTATTACGATAATAACAATAGTAATAAGGATAAAAGTGGGAGTTAATACGATGATAAAATAGGAATAAGGACAAAAATAAGAGTTATTACGATAATGATAATAGTTATAAGGATAAGAATAAGAGTTATTACGATAATAATAATAGAAATAAGGATAAAAATAAGCATTATTACATAATAAGGATAGGAATATGGTTGAAAGTAATAGTTATAATGATAATAATAACAGAAATAAGGATAAAAATAAGAGTTATTACGATGATAATAATAGAAATATGGATAAACGTAGGAGTTATTACATAATAAAAATAGGAATATGGCTGAAAGTAATAGTTATAATGATAATAATAACAGAAATAAGCATAAAAATAAGAGTTATTACGATAATAATAATGGAAATAAGGATAAAAATAAGAGTTATTACGATAATAATAATAATTATAAGGATAAAAATAAGAGTTATTACGATAATAATAATAGTTATAAGGATAAAAATAAGAGTTATTACGTTAATAATAATAGTAATGAGGATAAAAGTAGGAGTTAATACGATGATAAAATAGGAATAAGGACAAAAATAAGAGTTATTACGATAATAATAATAGTAATAAGGACAAAAATAAGAGTTATTACGATGATACAATAGGAATAAGGACAAGAACAAGAGTTATTACGATAATAATAATAGTTATAAGGATAAAAATAAGAGTTATTACGATAATAATAATAATTATAAGGATAAAAATAAGAGTTATTACGATAATAATAATAGTTATAAGGATAAAAATAAGAGTTACTACGATAATAATAATAGAAATAAGGATAAAAATAAGAGTTATTACATAATAAAAATAGGAATATGGCTAAAAGTAATAGTTATAATCATAATAATAATAGTAATAAGGACAAAAATAAGAGTTATTACGATAATAATAATAATTATAAGGATAAAAATAAGAGTTATTACGATAATAATAATAGTTATAAGGATAAAAATAAGAGTTATTACGATAATAATAATAGTAATAAGGATAAAAGTGGGAGTTAATACGATGATAAAATAGGAATAAGGACAAAAATAAGAGTAATTACGATAATGATAATAGTTATAAGGATAAGAATAAGAGTTATTACGATAATAATAATAGAAATAACGATAAAAATAAGCATTATTACATAATAAAGATAGGAATATGGTTGAAAGTAATAGTTATAATGATAATAATAACAGAAATAAGGATAAAAATAAGAGTTATTACGATAATAATAATCGAAATATGGATAAACGTAGGAGTTATTACATAATAAAAATAGGAATATGGCTGAAAGTAATAGTTATAATGATAATAATAACAGAAATAAGGATAATAATAAGAGTTATTACGATAATAATAATAGTAATAAGGATAAAAGTGGGAGTTAATACGTTAATAATAATAGTTATAAGGATAAAAATAAGAGTTATTACGATAATAATAATAGTTATAAGGATAAAAATAAGAGTTACTACGATAATAATAATTGAAATAAGGATAAAAATAAGAGTTATTACATAATAAAAATAGGAATATGGCTAAAAGTAATAGTTATAATCATAATAATAATAGTAATAAGGACAAAAATAAGAGTTATTACGATAATAATAATAGTAATAAGGATAAAAGTAAGAGTTAATACGATGATAAAATAGGAATAAGGACAAAAATAAGAGTTATTACGATAATAATAATAGTTATAAGTAAAAAATAAGAGTTATTACGATAATAATAATAGAAATAACGATAAAAATAAGCATTATTACATAATAAAGATAGGAATATGGTTGAAAGTAATAGTTATAATGATAATAATAACAGAAATAAGGATAAAAATAAGAGTTATTACGATAATAATAATCGAAATATGGATAAACGTAGGAGTTATTACATAATAAAAATAGGAATATGGCTGAAAGTAATAGTTATAATGATAATAATAACAGAAATAAGGATAAAAATAAGAGTTATTACGATAATAATAATAGTTATAAGGATAAAAATAAGAGTTACTACGATAATAATAATTGAAATAAGGATAAAAATAAGAGTTATTACATAATAAAAATAGGAATATGGCTAAAAGTAATAGTTATAATCATAATAATAATAGTAATAAGGACAAAAATAAGAGTTATTACGATAATAATAATAGTAATAAGGATAAAAGTAAGAGTTAATACGATGATAAAATAGGAATAAGGACAAAAATAAGAGTTATTACGATAATAATAATAGTTATAAGTAAAAAATAAGAGTTATTACGATAATAATAATAGTAATAAGGACAAAAATAAGAGTTATTACGATAATAATAATAGTTATAAGGATAAAATAAGAGTTATTACGATAATAATAATAATTATAAGGATAAAAATAAGAGTTATTACGATAATAATAATAGTTATAAGGATAAAAATAAGAGTTATTACGATAATAATAATAGTAATAAGGATAAAAGTGGGAGTTAATACGATGATAAAATAGGAATAAGGACAAAAATAAGAGTTATTACGATAATGATAATAGTTATAAGGATAAGAATAAGAGTTATTACGATAATAATAATAGAAATAAGGATAAAAATAAGCATTATTACATAATAAGGATAGGAATATGGTTGAAAGTAATAGTTATAATGATAATAATAACAGAAATAAGGATAAAAATAAGAGTTATTACGATAATAATAATAGAAATATGGATAAACGTAGGAGTTATTACATAATAAAAATAGGAATATGGCTGAAAGTAATAGTTATAATGATAATAATAACAGAAATAAGCATAAAAATAAGAGTTATTACGATAATAATAATGGAAATGAGGATAAAAATAAGAGTTATTATGTTAATAATAATAGTAATGAGGATAAAAGTAGGAGTTAATACGATGATAAAATAGGAATAAGGACAAAAATAAGAGTTATTACGATAATAATAATAGTAACAAGGGTAAAAGTAAGAGTTAATACGATTATAAAATAGGAATAAGGACAAGAATAAGAGTTATTACGATAATAATAATAGTTATAAGTAAAAAATAAGAGTTATTACGATAATAATAATAGTTATAAGGATAAAAATAAGAGTTATTACGATAATAGTAATAGTTATAAGGATAAAAATAAGAGTTACTACGATAATAATAATAGAAATAAGGATAAAAATAAGAGTTATTACATAATAAAAATAGGAATATGGCTAAAAGTAATAGTTATAATCATAATAATAATAGTAATAAGCACAAAAATAAGAGTTATTACGATAATAATAATAGTAATAAGGACAAAAAAAAGAGTTATTACGATAATAATAATAGTTATAAGGATAAAATAAGAGTTATTACGATAATAATAATAATTATAAGGATAAAAATAAGAGTTATTACGATAATAATAATAGTTATAAGGATAAAAATAAGAGTTATTACGATAATAATAATAGTAATAAGGATAAAAGTGGGAGTTAATACGATGATAAAATAGGAATAAGGACAAAAATAAGAGTTATTACGATAATGATAATAGTTATAAGGATAAGAATAAGAGTTATTACGATAATAATAATAGAAATAAGGATAAAAATAAGCATTATTACATAATAAGGATAGGAATATGGTTGAAAGTAATAGTTATAATGATAATAATAACAGAAATAAGGATAAAAATAAGAGTTATTACGATAATAATAATAGAAATATGGATAAACGTAGGAGTTATTACATAATAAAAATAGGAATATGGCTGAAAGTAATAGTTATAATGATAATAATAACAGAAATAAGCATAAAAATAAGAGTTATTACGATAATAATAATGGAAATGAGGATAAAAATAAGAGTTATTATGTTAATAATAATAGTAATGAGGATAAAAGTAGGAGTTAATACGATGATAAAATAGGAATAAGGACAAAAATAAGAGTTATTACGATAATAATAATAGTAACAAGGGTAAAAGTAAGAGTTAATACGATTATAAAATAGGAATAAGGACAAGAATAAGAGTTATTACGATAATAATAATAGTTATAAGTAAAAA
This sequence comes from Megachile willughbiella, assembly GCA_945859595.2. Lineage (NCBI taxonomy): Eukaryota > Metazoa > Arthropoda > Insecta > Hymenoptera > Megachilidae > Megachile > Megachile willughbiella. Next base: position 166,899 of record CAMAOD020000188.1, on the reverse strand, counting down.
ATAAGAGTTATTACGATAATAATAATAGTTATAAGGATAAAAATAAGAGTTATTACGATAATAATAATAGTTATAAGGATAAAAATAAGAGTTACTACGATAATAATAATAGAAATAAGGATGAAAATAAGAGTTATTACATAATAAAAATAGTAATATGGCTAAAAGTAATAGTTATAATCATAATAATAATAGTAATAAGGACAAAAATAAGAGTTATTACGATAATAATAATAGTAATAAGGATAAAAGTAAGAGTTAATACGATGATAAAATAGGAATAAGGACAAAAATAAGAGTTATTACGATAATAATAATAGTTATAAGGATAAAAATAAGAGTTATTACGATAACAATAATAGAAATAAGGATAAAAATAAGAGTTATTACATAATAAAAATAGGAATATGGCTGAAAGTAATAGTTACAATCATAATAATAATAGTAATAAGGACAAAAATAAGAGTTATTACGATAATAATAATAGTAACAAGGGTAAAAGTAAGAGTTAATACGATTATAAAATAGGAATAAGGACAAAAATAAGAGTTATTACATAATAAAAATAGGAATAAGGCTGAAAATAATGGTTATAATGATAATAATAATAGAAATAAGGATAAAAATAAGAGTTATTACGATAATAATAATAGTAATAAGGATAAAAGTAAGAGTTAATACGATGATAAAATAGGAATAAGGACAAAAATAAGAGTTATTACGATGATACAATAGGAATAAGGACAAGAACAAGAGTTATTACGATAATAATAATAGTTATAAGGATAAAAATAAGAGTTATTACGATAATAATAATAGTTATAAGGATAAAAATAAGAGTTATTACGATAATAATAATAGTTATAAGGATAAAAATAAGAGTTACTACGATAATAATAATTGAAGTAAGGATAAAAATAAGAGTTATTACATAATAAAAATAGGAATATGGCTAAGAGTAATAGTTATAATCATAATAATAATAGTAATAAGGACAAAAATAAGAGTTATTACGATAATAATAATAATTATAAGGATAAAAATAAGAGTTATTACGATAATAATAATAGTTATAAGGATAAAAATAAGAGTTATTACGTTAATAATAATAGTAATGAGGATAAAAGTAGGAGTTAATACGATGATAAAATAGGAATAAGGACAAAAATAAGAGTTATTACGATAATAATAATAGTAATAAGGACAAAAATAAGAGTTATTACGATGATACAATAGGAATAAGGACAAGAACAAGAGTTATTACGATAATAATAATAGTTATAAGGATAAAAATAAGAGTTATTACGATAATAATAATAATTATAAGGATAAAAATAAGAGTTATTACGATAATAATAATAGTAATAAGGATAAAAGTGGGAGTTAATACGATGATAAAATAGGAATAAGGACAAAAATAAGAGTAATTACGATAATGATAATAGTTATAAGGATAAGAATAAGAGTTATTACGATAATAATAATAGAAATAACGATAAAAATAAGCATTATTACATAATAAAGATAGGAATATGGTTGAAAGTAATAGTTATAATGATAATAATAACAGAAATAAGGATAAAAATAAGAGTTATTACGATAATAATAATCGAAATATGGATAAACGTAGGAGTTATTACATAATAAAAATAGGAATATGGCTGAAAGTAATAGTTATAATGATAATAATAACAGAAATAAGGATAAAAATAAGAGTTATTACGATAATAATAATAGTTATAAGGATAAAAATAAGAGTTACTACGATAATAATAATTGAAATAAGGATAAAAATAAGAGTTATTACATAATAAAAATAGGAATATGGCTAAAAGTAATAGTTATAATCATAATAATAATAGTAATAAGGACAAAAATAAGAGTTATTACGATAATAATAATAGTAATAAGGATAAAAGTAAGAGTTAATACGATGATAAAATAGGAATAAGGACAAAAATAAGAGTTATTACGATAATAATAATAGTTATAAGGATAAAATAAGAGTTATTACGATAATAATAATAATTATAAGGATAAAAATAAGAGTTATTACGATAATAATAATAGTTATAAGGATAAAAATAAGAGTTATTACGATAATAACAATAGTAATAAGGATAAAAGTGGGAGTTAATACGATGATAAAATAGGAATAAGGACAAAAATAAGAGTTATTACGATAATGATAATAGTTATAAGGATAAGAATAAGAGTTATTACGATAATAATAATAGAAATAAGGATAAAAATAAGCATTATTACATAATAAGGATAGGAATATGGTTGAAAGTAATAGTTATAATGATAATAATAACAGAAATAAGGATAAAAATAAGAGTTATTACGATGATAATAATAGAAATATGGATAAACGTAGGAGTTATTACATAATAAAAATAGGAATATGGCTGAAAGTAATAGTTATAATGATAATAATAACAGAAATAAGCATAAAAATAAGAGTTATGACGATAATAATAATGGAAATAAGGATAAAAATAAGAGTTATTACGTTAATAATAATAGTAATGAGGATAAAAGTAGGAGTTAATACGATGATAAAATAGGAATAAGGACAAAAATAAGAGTTATTACGATAATAACAATAGTAATAAGGATAAAAGTAAGAGTTAATACGATGATAAAATAGGAATAAGGACAAAAATAAGAGTTATTACGATAATAATAATAGTTATAAGGATAAAAATAAGAGTTACTACGATAATAATAATAGAAATAACGATAAAAATAAGAGTTATTACATAATAAAAATAGGAATATGGCTGAAAGTAATAGTTATAATGATAATAATAACAGAAATAAGCATAAAAATAAGAGTTATTACGATAATAATAATGGAAATAAGGATAAAAATAAGAGTTATTACGTTAATAATAATAGTAATGAGGATAAAAGTAGGAGTTAATACGATGATATAATAGGAATAAGGACAAAAATAAGAGTTATTACGATAATAATAATAGTAATAAGGATAAAAGTAAGAGTTAATACGATGATGAAATAGGAATAAGGACAAAAATAAGAGTTATTACGATAATAATAATAGTTATAAGTAAAAAATAAGAGTTATTACGATAATAATAATAGTTATAAGGATCAAAATAAGAGTTATTACGATAATAATAATAGTTATAAGGATAAAAATAAGAGTTACTACGATAATAATAATAGAAATAAGGATGAAAATAAGAGTTATTACGATAATAATAATAGTAATACGGATAAAAGTAAGAGTTAATACGATGATAAAATAGGAATAAGGACAAAAATAAGAGTTATTACGATGATTCAATAGGAATAAGGACAAGAACAAGAGTTATTACGATAATAATAATAGTTATAAGGATAAAAATAAGAGTTATTACGATAATAATAATAGTTATAAGGATAAAAATAAGAGTTATTACGATAATAATAATAGTTATAAGGATAAAAATAAGAGTTACTACGATAATAATAATTGAAATAAGGATAAAAATAAGAGTTATTACATAATAAAAATAGGAATATGGCTAAAAGTAATAGTTATAATCATAATAATAATAGTAATAAGGACAAAAATAAGAGTTATTACGATAATAATAATAATTATAAGGATAAAAATAAGAGTTATTACGATAATAATAATAGTTATAAGGATAAAAATAAGAGTTATTACGATAATAATAATAGTAATAAGGATAAAAGTGGGAGTTAATACGATGATAAAATAGGAATAAGGACAAAAATAAGAGTTATTACGATAATAATAATAGGTATAAGTAAAAAATAAGAGTTTTAACGATAATAATAATAGTTATAAGGATAAAAATAAGAGTTATTACGATAATAATAATAGTTATAAGGATAAAAATAAGATTTATTACGATAATAATAAAAGTTATAAGGATAAAAATGAGAGTTACTACGATAATAATAATAGAAATAAGGATAAAAATAAGAGTTATTACATAATAAAAATAGGAATATGGCTAAAAGTAATAGTTATAATCATAATAATAATAGTAATAAGGACAAAAATAAGAGTTATTACGATAATAATAATAATTATAAGGACAAAAATAAGAGTTATTACGATAATAATAATAGTTATAAGGATAAAAATAAGAGTTATTACGATAATAATAATAGTTATAAGGACAAAAATAAGAGTTATTACGATGATACAATAGGAATAAGGACAAGAACAAGAGTTATTACGATAATAATAATAGTTATAAGGATAAAAATAAGAGTTATTACGATAATAATAATAGTTATAAGGATAAAAATAAGATTTATTACGATAATAATAAAAGTTATAAGGATAAAAATAAGAGTTACTACGATAATAATAATAGAAATAAGGATAAAAATAAGAGTTATTACATAATAAAAATAGGAATATGGCTAAAAGTAATAGTTATAATCATAATAATAATAGTAATAAGGACAAAAATAAGAGTTATTACGATAATAATAATAATTATAAGGATAAAAATAAGAGTTATTACGATAATAATAATAGTTATAAGGATAAAAATAAGAGTTATTACGATAATAATAATAGTTATAAGGATAAAAATAAGAGTTATTACGATAATAATAATAGTTATAAGGATAAAAATAAGATTTACTACGATAATAATAATTGAAATAAGGATAAAAATAAGAGTTATTACATAATAAAAATAGGAATATGGCTAAAAGTAATAGTTATAATCATAATAATAATAGTAATAAGGACAAAAATAAGAGTTATTACGATAATAATAATAATTATAAGGATAAAAATAAGAGTTATTACGATAATAATAATAGTTATAAGGATAAAAATAAGAGTTATTACGATAATAATAATAGTTATAAGGATAAAAATAAGAGTTATTACGATAATAATAATAGTTATAAGGATAAAAATAAGAGTTACTACGATAATAATAATTGAAATAAGGATAAAAATAAGAGTTATTACATAATAAAAATAGGAATATGGCTAAAAGTAATAGTTATAATCATAATAATAATAGTAATAAGGACAAAAATAAGAGTTATTACGATAATAATAATAATTATAAGGATAAAAATAAGAGTTATTACGATAATAATAATAGTTATAAGGATAAAAATAAGAGTTATTACGATAATAATAATAGTAATAAGGATAAAAGTGGGAGTTAATACGATGATAAAATAGGAATAAGGACAAAAATAAGAGTTATTACGATAATAATAATAGGTATAAGTAAAAAATAAGAGTTTTAACGATAATAATAATAGTTATAAGGATAAAAATAGGAGTTATTACGATAATAATAATAGTTATAAGGATAAAAATAAGAGGTACTACGATAATAATAATAGAAATAAGGATGAAAATAAGAGTTATTACATAATAAAAATAGGAATATGGCTAAAAGTAATAGTTATAATCATAATAATAATAGTAATAAGGACAAAAATAAGAGTTATTACGATAATAATAATAGTAATAAGGATGAAAGTAAGAGTTAATACGATGATAAGATAGGAATAAGGACAAAAATAAGAGTTATTACGATAATGATAATAGTTATAAGGATAAAAATAAGAGTTATTACGATAACAATAATAGAAATAAGGATAAAAATAAGAGTTATTACATAATAAAAATAGGAATATGGCTGAAAGTAATAGTTACAATCATAATAATAATAGTAATAAGGACAAAAATAAGAGTTATTACGATAATAATAATAGTAACAAGGGTAAAAGTAAGAGTTAATACGATTATAAAATAGGAATAAGGACAAAAATAAGAGTTATTACATAATAAAAATAGGAATAAGGCTGAAAATAATGGTTATAATGATAATAATAATAGAAATGAGGATAAAAATAAGAGTTATTACGATAATAATAATAGTAATAAGGATAAAAGTAAGAGTTAATACGATGATAAAATAGGAATAAGGACAAAAATAAGAGTTATTACGATGATACAATAGGAATAAGGACAAGAACAAGAGTTATTACGATAATAATAATAGTTATAAGGATAAAAATAAGAGTTATTACGATAATAATAATAGTTATAAGGATAAAAATAAGATTTATTACGATAATAATAAAAGTTATAAGGATAAAAATAAGAGTTACTACGATAATAATAATAGAAATAAGGATAAAAATAAGAGTTATTACATAATAAAAATAGGAATATGGCTAAAAGTAATAGTTATAATCATAATAATAATAGTAATAAGGACAAAAATAAGAGTTATTACGATAATAATAATAATTATAAGGATAAAAATAAGAGTTATTACGATAATAATAATAGTTATAAGGATAAAAATAAGAGTTATTACGATAATAATAATAGTAATAAGGATAAAAGTGGGAGTTAATACGATGATAAAATAGGAATAAGGACAAAAATAAGAGTAATTACGATAATGATAATAGTTATAAGGATAAGAATAAGAGTTATTACGATAATAATAATAGAAATAACGATAAAAATAAGCATTATTACATAATAAAGATAGGAATATGGTTGAAAGTAATAGTTATAATGATAATAATAACAGAAATAAGGATAAAAATAAGAGTTATTACGATAATAATAATCGAAATATGGATAAACGTAGGAGTTATTACATAATAAAAATAGGAATATGGCTGAAAGTAATAGTTATAATGATAATAATAACAGAAATAAGGATAAAAATAAGAGTTATTACGATAATAATAATAGTTATAAGGATAAAAATAAGAGTTACTACGATAATAATAATTGAAATAAGGATAAAAATAAGAGTTATTACATAATAAAAATAGGAATATGGCTAAAAGTAATAGTTATAATCATAATAATAATAGTAATAAGGACAAAAATAAGAGTTATTACGATAATAATAATAGTAATAAGGATAAAAGTAAGAGTTAATACGATGATAAAATAGGAATAAGGACAAAAATAAGAGTTATTACGATAATAATAATAGTTATAAGTAAAAAATAAGAGTTATTACGATAATAATAATAGTAATAAGGACAAAAATAAGAGTTATTACGATAATAATAATAGTTATAAGGATAAAATAAGAGTTATTACGATAATAATAATAATTATAAGGATAAAAATAAGAGTTATTACGATAATAATAATAGTTATAAGGATAAAAATAAGAGTTATTACGATAATAATAATAGTAACAAGGGTAAAAGTAAGAGTTAATACGATTATAAAATAGGAATAAGGACAAGAATAAGAGTTATTACGATAATAATAATAGTTATAAGTAAAAAATAAGAGTTATTACGATAATAATAATAGTTATAAGGATAAAAATAAGAGTTATTACGATAATAGTAATAGTTATAAGGATAAAAATAAGAGTTACTACGATAATAATAATAGAAATAAGGATAAAAATAAGAGTTATTACATAATAAAAATAGGAATATGGCTAAAAGTAATAGTTATAATCATAATAATAATAGTAATAAGCACAAAAATAAGAGTTATTACGATAATAATAATAGTAATAAGGACAAAAATAAGAGTTATTACGATAATAATAATAGTTATAAGGATAAAATAAGAGTTATTACGATAATAATAATAATTATAAGGATAAAAATAAGAGTTATTACGATAATAATAATAGTTATAAGGATAAAAATAAGAGTTATTACGATAATAACAATAGTAATAAGGATAAAAGTGGGAGTTAATACGATGATAAAATAGGAATAAGGACAAAAATAAGAGTTATTACGATAATGATAATAGTTATAAGGATAAGAATAAGAGTTATTACGATAATAATAATAGAAATAAGGATAAAAATAAGCATTATTACATAATAAGGATAGGAATATGGTTGAAAGTAATAGTTATAATGATAATAATAACAGAAATAAGGATAAAAATAAGAGTTATTACGATGATAATAATAGAAATATGGATAAACGTAGGAGTTATTACATAATAAAAATAGGAATATGGCTGAAAGTAATAGTTATAATGATAATAATAACAGAAATAAGCATAAAAATAAGAGTTATTACGATAATAATAATGGAAATAAGGATAAAAATAAGAGTTATTACGTTAATAATAATAGTAATGAGGATAAAAGTAGGAGTTAATACGATGATAAAATAGGAATAAGGACAAAAATAAGAGTTATTACGATAATAATAATAGTAATAAGGATAAAAGTAAGAGTTAATACAATGATGAAATAGGAATAAGGACAAAAATAAGAGTTATTACGATAATAATAATAGTTATAAGTAAAAAATAAGAGTTATTACGATAATAATAATAGTTATAAGGATAAAAATAAGAGTTATTACGATAATAATAATAGTTATAAGGATAAAAATAAGAGTTACTACGATAATAATAATAGAAATAAGGATGAAAATAAGAGTTATTACATAATAAAAATAGTAATATGGCTAAAAGTAATAGTTATAATCATAATAATAATAGTAATAAGGACAAAAATAAGAGTTATTACGATAATAATAATAGTAATAAGGATAAAAGTAAGAGTTAATACGATGATAAAATAGGAATAAGGACAAAAATAAGAGTTATTACGATAATAATAATAGTTATAAGGATAAAAATAAGAGTTATTACGATAACAATAATAGAAATAAGGATAAAAATAAGAGTTATTACATAATAAAAATAGGAATATGGCTGAAAGTAATAGTTACAATCATAATAATAATAGTAATAAGGACAAAAATAAGAGTTATTACGATAATAATAATAGTAACAAGGGTAAAAGTAAGAGTTAATACGATTATAAAATAGGAATAAGGACAAAAATAAGAGTTATTACATAATAAAAATAGGAATAAGGCTGAAAATAATGGTTATAATGATAATAATAATAGAAATAAGGATAAAAATAAGAGTTATTACGATAATAATAATAGTAATAAGGATAAAAGTAAGAGTTAATACGATGATAAAATAGGAATAAGGACAAAAATAAGAGTTATTACGATGATACAATAGGAATAAGGACAAGAACAAGAGTTATTACGATAATAATAATAGTTATAAGGATAAAAATAAGAGTTATTACGATAATAATAATAGTTATAAGGATAAAAATAAGAGTTATTACGATAATAATAATAGTTATAAGGATAAAAATAAGAGTTACTACGATAATAATAATTGAAGTAAGGATAAAAATAAGAGTTATTACATAATAAAAATAGGAATATGGCTAAGAGTAATAGTTATAATCATAATAATAATAGTAATAAGGACAAAAATAAGAGTTATTACGATAATAATAATAATTATAAGGATAAAAATAAGAGTTATTACGATAATAATAATAGTTATAAGGATAAAAATAAGAGTTATTACGTTAATAATAATAGTAATGAGGATAAAAGTAGGAGTTAATACGATGATAAAATAGGAATAAGGACAAAAATAAGAGTTATTACGATAATAATAATAGTAATAAGGACAAAAATAAGAGTTATTACGATGATACAATAGGAATAAGGACAAGAACAAGAGTTATTACGATAATAATAATAGTTATAAGGATAAAAATAAGAGTTATTACGATAATAATAATAATTATAAGGATAAAAATAAGAGTTATTACGATAATAATAATAGTTATAAGGATAAAAATAAGAGTTACTACGATAATAATAATAGAAATAAGGATAAAAATAAGAGTTATTACATAATAAAAATAGGAATATGGCTAAAAGTAATAGTTATAATCATAATAATAATAGTAATAAGGACAAAAATAAGAGTTATTACGATAATAATAATAATTATAAGGATAAAAATAAGAGTTATTACGATAATAATAATAGTTATAAGGATAAAAATAAGAGTTATTACGATAATAATAATAGTAATAAGGATAAAAGTGGGAGTTAATACGATGATAAAATAGGAATAAGGACAAAAATAAGAGTAATTACGATAATGATAATAGTTATAAGGATAAGAATAAGAGTTATTACGATAATAATAATAGAAATAACGATAAAAATAAGCATTATTACATAATAAAGATAGGAATATGGTTGAAAGTAATAGTTATAATGATAATAATAACAGAAATAAGGATAAAAATAAGAGTTATTACGATAATAATAATCGAAATATGGATAAACGTAGGAGTTATTACATAATAAAAATAGGAATATGGCTGAAAGTAATAGTTATAATGATAATAATAACAGAAATAAGGATAAAAATAAGAGTTATTACGATAATAATAATAGTTATAAGGATAAAAATAAGAGTTACTACGATAATAATAATTGAAATAAGGATAAAAATAAGAGTTATTACATAATAAAAATAGGAATATGGCTAAAAGTAATAGTTATAATCATAATAATAATAGTAATAAGGACAAAAATAAGAGTTATTACGATAATAATAATAGTAATAAGGATAAAAGTAAGAGTTAATACGATGATAAAATAGGAATAAGGTCAAAAATAAGAGTTATTACGATAATAATAATAGTTATAAGTAAAAAATAAGAGTTATTACGATAATAATAATAGTAATAAGGACAAAAATAAGAGTTATTACGATAATAATAATAGTTATAAGGATAAAATAAGAGTTATTACGATAATAATAATAATTATAAGGATAAAAATAAGAGTTATTACGATAATAATAATAGTTATAAGGATAAAAATAAGAGTTATTACGATAATAATAATAGTAATAAGGATAAAAGTGGGAGTTAATACGATGATAAAATAGGAATAAGGACAAAAATAAGAGTTATTACGATAATGATAATAGTTATAAGGATAAGAATAAGAGTTATTACGATAATAATAATAGAAATAAGGATAAAAATAAGCATTATTACATAATAAGGATAGGAATATGGTTGAAAGTAATAGTTATAATGATAATAATAACAGAAATAAGGATAAAAATAAGAGTTATTACGATAATAATAATAGAAATATGGATAAACGTAGGAGTTATTACATAATAAAAATAGGAATATGGCTGAAAGTAATAGTTATAATGATAATAATAACAGAAATAAGCATAAAAATAAGAGTTATTACGATAATAATAATGGAAATGAGGATAAAAATAAGAGTTATTATGTTAATAATAATAGTAATGAGGATAAAAGTAGGAGTTAATACGATGATAAAATAGGAATAAGGACAAAAATAAGAGTTATTACGATAATAATAATAGTAACAAGGGTAAAAGTAAGAGTTAATACGATTATAAAATAGGAATAAGGACAAGAATAAGAGTTATTACGATAATAATAATAGTTATAAGTAAAAAATAAGAGTTATTACGATAATAATAATAGTTATAAGGATAAAAATAAGAGTTATTACGATAATAGTAATAGTTATAAGGATAAAAATAAGAGTTACTACGATAATAATAATAGAAATAAGGATAAAAATAAGAGTTATTACATAATAAAAATAGGAATATGGCTAAAAGTAATAGTTATAATCATAATAATAATAGTAATAAGCACAAAAATAAGAGTTATTACGATAATAATAATAGTAATAAGGACAAAAATAAGAGTTATTACGATAATAATAATAGTTATAAGGATAAAATAAGAGTTATTACGATAATAATAATAATTATAAGGATAAAAATAAGAGTTATTACGATAATAATAATAGTTATAAGGATAAAAATAAGAGTTATTACGATAATAACAATAGTAATAAGGATAAAAGTGGGAGTTAATACGATGATAAAATAGGAATAAGGACAAAAATAAGAGTTATTACGATAATGATAATAGTTATAAGGATAAGAATAAGAGTTATTACGATAATAATAATAGAAATAAGGATAAAAATAAGCATTATTACATAATAAGGATAGGAATATGGTTGAAAGTAATAGTTATAATGATAATAATAACAGAAATAAGGATAAAAATAAGAGTTATTACGATGATAATAATAGAAATATGGATAAACGTAGGAGTTATTACATAATAAAAATAGGAATATGGCTGAAAGTAATAGTTATAATGATAATAATAACAGAAATAAGCATAAAAATAAGAGTTATTACGATAATAATAATGGAAATAAGGATAAAAATAAGAGTTATTACGTTAATAATAATAGTAATGAGGATAAAAGTAGGAGTTAATACGATGATAAAATAGGAATAAGGACAAAAATAAGAGTTATTACGATAATAATAATAGTAATAAGGATAAAAGTAAGAGTTAATACAATGATGAAATAGGAATAAGGACAAAAATAAGAGTTATTACGATAATAATAATAGTTATAAGTAAAAAATAAGAGTTATTACGATAATAATAATAGTTATAAGGATAAAAATAAGAGTTATTACGATAATAATAATAGTTATAAGGATAAAAATAAGAGTTACTACGATAATAATAATAGAAATAAGGATGAAAATAAGAGTTATTACATAATAAAAATAGTAATATGGCTAAAAGTAATAGTTATAATCATAATAATAATAGTAATAAGGACAAAAATAAGAGTTATTACGATAATAATAATAGTAATAAGGATAAAAGTAAGAGTTAATACGATGATAAAATAGGAATAAGGACAAAAATAAGAGTTATTACGATAATAATAATAGTTATAAGGATAAAAATAAGAGTTATTACGATAACAATAATAGAAATAAGGATAAAAATAAGAGTTATTACATAATAAAAATAGGAATATGGCTGAAAGTAATAGTTACAATCATAATAATAATAGTAATAAGGACAAAAATAAGAGTTATTACGATAATAATAATAGTAACAAGGGTAAAAGTAAGAGTTAATACGATTATAAAATAGGAATAAGGACAAAAATAAGAGTTATTACATAATAAAAATAGGAATAAGGCTGAAAATAATGGTTATAATGATAATAATAATAGAAATAAGGATAAAAATAAGAGTTATTACGATAATAATAATAGTAATAAGGATAAAAGTAAGAGTTAATACGATGATAAAATAGGAATAAGGACAAAAATAAGAGTTATTACGATGATACAATAGGAATAAGGACAAGAACAAGAGTTATTACGATAATAATAATAGTTATAAGGATAAAAATAAGAGTTATTACGATAATAATAATAGTTATAAGGATAAAAATAAGAGTTATTACGATAATAATAATAGTTATAAGGATAAAAATAAGAGTTACTACGATAATAATAATTGAAGTAAGGATAAAAATAAGAGTTATTACATAATAAAAATAGGAATATGGCTAAGAGTAATAGTTATAATCATAATAATAATAGTAATAAGGACAAAAATAAGAGTTATTACGATAATAATAATAATTATAAGGATAAAAATAAGAGTTATTACGATAATAATAATAGTTATAAGGATAAAAATAAGAGTTATTACGTTAATAATAATAGTAATGAGGATAAAAGTAGGAGTTAATACGATGATAAAATAGGAATAAGGACAAAAATAAGAGTTATTACGATAATAATAATAGTAATAAGGACAAAAATAAGAGTTATTACGATGATACAATAGGAATAAGGACAAGAACAAGAGTTATTACGATAATAATAATAGTTATAAGGATAAAAATAAGAGTTATTACGATAATAATAATAATTATAAGGATAAAAATAAGAGTTATTACGATAATAATAATAGTTATAAGGATAAAAATAAGAGTTACTACGATAATAATAATAGAAATAAGGATAAAAATAAGAGTTATTACATAATAAAAATAGGAATATGGCTAAAAGTAATAGTTATAATCATAATAATAATAGTAATAAGGACAAAAATAAGAGTTATTACGATAATAATAATAATTATAAGGATAAAAATAAGAGTTATTACGATAATAATAATAGTTATAAGGATAAAAATAAGAGTTATTACGATAATAATAATAGTAATAAGGATAAAAGTGGGAGTTAATACGATGATAAAATAGGAATAAGGACAAAAATAAGAGTAATTACGATAATGATAATAGTTATAAGGATAAGAATAAGAGTTATTACGATAATAATAATAGAAATAACGATAAAAATAAGCATTATTACATAATAAAGATAGGAATATGGTTGAAAGTAATAGTTATAATGATAATAATAACAGAAATAAGGATAAAAATAAGAGTTATTACGATAATAATAATCGAAATATGGATAAACGTAGGAGTTATTACATAATAAAAATAGGAATATGGCTGAAAGTAATAGTTATAATGATAATAATAACAGAAATAAGGATAATAATAAGAGTTATTACGATAATAATAATAGTAATAAGGATAAAAGTGGGAGTTAATACGTTAATAATAATAGTTATAAGGATAAAAATAAGAGTTATTACGATAATAATAATAGTTATAAGGATAAAAATAAGAGTTACTACGATAATAATAATTGAAATAAGGATAAAAATAAGAGTTATTACATAATAAAAATAGGAATATGGCTAAAAGTAATAGTTATAATCATAATAATAATAGTAATAAGGACAAAAATAAGAGTTATTACGATAATAATAATAGTAATAAGGATAAAAGTAAGAGTTAATACGATGATAAAATAGGAATAAGGACAAAAATAAGAGTTATTACGATAATAATAATAGTTATAAGTAAAAAATAAGAGTTATTACGATAATAATAATAGAAATAACGATAAAAATAAGCATTATTACATAATAAAGATAGGAATATGGTTGAAAGTAATAGTTATAATGATAATAATAACAGAAATAAGGATAAAAATAAGAGTTATTACGATAATAATAATCGAAATATGGATAAACGTAGGAGTTATTACATAATAAAAATAGGAATATGGCTGAAAGTAATAGTTATAATGATAATAATAACAGAAATAAGGATAAAAATAAGAGTTATTACGATAATAATAATAGTTATAAGGATAAAAATAAGAGTTACTACGATAATAATAATTGAAATAAGGATAAAAATAAGAGTTATTACATAATAAAAATAGGAATATGGCTAAAAGTAATAGTTATAATCATAATAATAATAGTAATAAGGACAAAAATAAGAGTTATTACGATAATAATAATAGTAATAAGGATAAAAGTAAGAGTTAATACGATGATAAAATAGGAATAAGGACAAAAATAAGAGTTATTACGATAATAATAATAGTTATAAGTAAAAAATAAGAGTTATTACGATAATAATAATAGTAATAAGGACAAAAATAAGAGTTATTACGATAATAATAATAGTTATAAGGATAAAATAAGAGTTATTACGATAATAATAATAATTATAAGGATAAAAATAAGAGTTATTACGATAATAATAATAGTTATAAGGATAAAAATAAGAGTTATTACGATAATAATAATAGTAATAAGGATAAAAGTGGGAGATAATACGATGATAAAATAGGAATAAGGACAAAAATAAGAGTTATTACGATAATGATAATAGTTATAAGGATAAGAATAAGAGTTATTACGATAATAATAATAGAAATAAGGATAAAAATAAGCATTATTACATAATAAGGATAGGAATATGGTTGAAAGTAATAGTTATAATGATAATAATAACAGAAATAAGGATAAAAATAAGAGTTATTACGATAATAATAATAGAAATATGGATAAACGTAGGAGTTATTACATAATAAAAATAGGAATATGGCTGAAAGTAATAGTTATAATGATAATAATAACAGAAATAAGCATAAAAATAAGAGTTATTACGATAATAATAATGGAAATGAGGATAAAAATAAGAGTTATTATGTTAATAATAATAGTAATGAGGATAAAAGTAGGAGTTAATACGATGATAAAATAGGAATAAGGACAAAAATAAGAGTTATTACGATAATAATAATAGTAACAAGGGTAAAAGTAAGAGTTAATACGATTATAAAATAGGAATAAGGACAAGAATAAGAGTTATTACGATAATAATAATAGTTATAAGTAAAAAATAAGAGTTATTACGATAATAATAATAGTTATAAGGATAAAAATAAGAGTTATTACGATAATAGTAATAGTTATAAGGATAAAAATAAGAGTTACTACGATAATAATAATAGAAATAAGGATAAAAATAAGAGTTATTACATAATAAAAATAGGAATATGGCTAAAAGTAATAGTTATAATCATAATAATAATAGTAATAAGCACAAAAATAAGAGTTATTACGATAATAATAATAGTAATAAGGACAAAAATAAGAGTTATTACGATAATAATAATAGTTATAAGGATAAAATAAGAGTTATTACGATAATAATAATAATTATAAGGATAAAAATAAGAGTTATTACGATAATAATAATAGTTATAAGGATAAAAATAAGAGTTATTACGATAATAATAATAGTAATAAGGATAAAAGTGGGAGTTAATACGATGATAAAATAGGAATAAGGACAAAAATAAGAGTTATTACGATAATGATAATAGTTATAAGGATAAGAATAAGAGTTATTACGATAATAATAATAGAAATAAGGATAAAAATAAGCATTATTACATAATAAGGATAGGAATATGGTTGAAAGTAATAGTTATAATGATAATAATAACAGAAATAAGGATAAAAATAAGAGTTATTACGATAATAATAATAGAAATATGGATAAACGTAGGAGTTATTACATAATAAAAATAGGAATATGGCTGAAAGTAATAGTTATAATGATAATAATAACAGAAATAAGCATAAAAATAAGAGTTATTACGATAATAATAATGGAAATGAGGATAAAAATAAGAGTTATTATGTTAATAATAATAGTAATGAGGATAAAAGTAGGAGTTAATACGATGATAAAATAGGAATAAGGACAAAAATAAGAGTTATTACGATAATAATAATAGTAACAAGGGTAAAAGTAAGAGTTAATACGATTATAAAATAGGAATAAGGACAAGAATAAGAGTTATTACGATAATAATAATAGTTATAAGTAAAAAATAAGAGTTATTACGATAATAATAATAGTTATAAGGATAAAAATAAGAGTTATTACGATAATAATAATAGTTATAAGGATAAAAATAAGAGTTACTACGATAATAATAATAGAAATAAGGATGAAAATAAGAGATATTACATAATAAAAATAGTAATATGGCTAAAAGTAATAGTTATAATCATAATAATAATAGTAATAAGGACAAAAATAAGAGTTATTACGATAATAATAATAGTAATAAGGATAAAAGTAAGAGTTAATACGATGATAAAATAGGAATAAGGACAAAAATAAGAGTTATTACGATAATAATAATAGTTATAAGGATAAAAATAAGAGTTATTACGATAACAATAATAGAAATAAGGATAAAAATAAGAGTTATTACATAATAAAAATAGGAATATGGCTGAAAGTAATAGTTACAATCATAATAATAATAGTAATAAGGACAAAAATAAGAGTTATTACGATAATAATAATAGTAACAAGGGTAAAAGTAAGAGTTAATACGATTATAAAATAGGAATAAGGACAAAAATAAGAGTTATTACATAATAAAAATAGGAATAAGGCTGAAAATAATGGTTATAATGATAATAATAATAGAAATAAGGATAAAAATAAGAGTTATTACGATAATAATAATAGTAATAAGGATAAAAGTAAGAGTTAATACGATGATAAAATAGGAATAAGGACAAAAATAAGAGTTATTACGATGATACAATAGGAATAAGGACAAGAACAAGAGTTATTACGATAATAATAATAGTTATAAGGATAAAAATAAGAGTTATTACGATAATAATAATAGTTATAAGGATAAAAATAAGAGTTATTACGATAATAATAATAGTTATAAGGATAAAAATAAGAGTTACTACGATAATAATAATTGAAGTAAGGATAAAAATAAGAGTTATTACATAATAAAAATAGGAATATGGCTAAGAGTAATAGTTATAATCATAATAATAATAGTAATAAGGACAAAAATAAGAGTTATTACGATAATAATAATAATTATAAGGATAAAAATAAGAGTTATTACGATAATAATAATAGTTATAAGGATAAAAATAAGAGTTATTACGTTAATAATAATAGTAATGAGGATAAAAGTAGGAGTTAATACGATGATAAAATAGGAATAAGGACAAAAATAAGAGTTATTACGATAATAATAATAGTAATAAGGACAAAAATAAGAGTTATTACGATGATACAATAGGAATAAGGACAAGAACAAGAGTTATTACGATAATAATAATAGTTATAAGGATAAAAATAAGAGTTATTACGATAATAATAATAATTATAAGGATAAAAATAAGAGTTATTACGATAATAATAATAGTAATAAGGATAAAAGTGGGAGTTAATACGATGATAAAATAGGAATAAGGACAAAAATAAGAGTAATTACGATAATGATAATAGTTATAAGGATAAGAATAAGAGTTATTACGATAATAATAATAGAAATAACGATAAAAATAAGCATTATTACATAATAAAGATAGGAATATGGTTGAAAGTAATAGTTATAATGATAATAATAACAGAAATAAGGATAAAAATAAGAGTTATTACGATAATAATAATCGAAATATGGATAAACGTAGGAGTTATTACATAATAAAAATAGGAATATGGCTGAAAGTAATAGTTATAATGATAATAATAACAGAAATAAGGATAAAAATAAGAGTTATTACGATAATAATAATAGTTATAAGGATAAAAATAAGAGTTACTACGATAATAATAATTGAAATAAGGATAAAAATAAGAGTTATTACATAATAAAAATAGGAATATGGCTAAAAGTAATAGTTATAATCATAATAATAATAGTAATAAGGACAAAAATAAGAGTTATTACGATAATAATAATAGTAATAAGGATAAAAGTAAGAGTTAATACGATGATAAAATAGGAATAAGGACAAAAATAAGAGTTATTACGATAATAATAATAGTTATAAGTAAAAAATAAGAGTTATTACGATAATAATAATAGTAATAAGGACAAAAATAAGAGTTATTACGATAATAATAATAGTTATAAGGATAAAATAAGAGTTATTACGATAATAATAATAATTATAAGGATAAAAATAAGAGTTATTACGATAATAATAATAGTTATAAGGATAAAAATAAGAGTTATTACGATAATAATAATAGTAATAAGGATAAAAGTGGGAGTTAATACGATGATAAAATAGGAATAAGGACAAAAATAAGAGTTATTACGATAATGATAATAGTTATAAGGATAAGAATAAGAGTTATTACGATAATAATAATAGAAATAAGGATAAAAATAAGCATTATTACATAATAAGGATAGGAATATGGTTGAAAGTAATAGTTATAATGATAATAATAACAGAAATAAGGATAAAAATAAGAGTTATTACGATAATAATAATAGAAATATGGATAAACGTAGGAGTTATTACATAATAAAAATAGGAATATGGCTGAAAGTAATAGTTATAATGATAATAATAACAGAAATAAGCATAAAAATAAGAGTTATTACGATAATAATAATGGAAATGAGGATAAAAATAAGAGTTATTATGTTAATAATAATAGTAATGAGGATAAAAGTAGGAGTTAATACGATGATAAAATAGGAATAAGGACAAAAATAAGAGTTATTACGATAATAATAATAGTAACAAGGGTAAAAGTAAGAGTTAATACGATTATAAAATAGGAATAAGGACAAGAATAAGAGTTATTACGATAATAATAATAGTTATAAGTAAAAAATAAGAGTTATTACGATAATAATAATAGTTATAAGGATAAAAATAAGAGTTATTACGATAATAGTAATAGTTATAAGGATAAAAATAAGAGTTACTACGATAATAATAATAGAAATAAGGATAAAAATAAGAGTTATTACATAATAAAAATAGGAATATGGCTAAAAGTAATAGTTATAATCATAATAATAATAGTAATAAGCACAAAAATAAGAGTTATTACGATAATAATAATAGTAATAAGGACAAAAATAAGAGTTATTACGATAATAATAATAGTTATAAGGATAAAATAAGAGTTATTACGATAATAATAATAATTATAAGGATAAAAATAAGAGTTATTACGATAATAATAATAGTTATAAGGATAAAAATAAGAGTTATTACGATAATAACAATAGTAATAAGGATAAAAGTGGGAGTTAATACGATGATAAAATAGGAATAAGGACAAAAATAAGAGTTATTACGATAATGATAATAGTTATAAGGATAAGAATAAGAGTTATTACGATAATAATAATAGAAATAAGGATAAAAATAAGCATTATTACATAATAAGGATAGGAATATGGTTGAAAGTAATAGTTATAATGATAATAATAACAGAAATAAGGATAAAAATAAGAGTTATTACGATGATAATAATAGAAATATGGATAAACGTAGGAGTTATTACATAATAAAAATAGGAATATGGCTGAAAGTAATAGTTATAATGATAATAATAACAGAAATAAGCATAAAAATAAGAGTTATTACGATAATAATAATGGAAATAAGGATAAAAATAAGAGTTATTACGTTAATAATAATAGTAATGAGGATAAAAGTAGGAGTTAATACGATGATAAAATAGGAATAAGGACAAAAATAAGAGTTATTACGATAATAATAATAGTAATAAGGATAAAAGTAAGAGTTAATACAATGATGAAATAGGAATAAGGACAAAAATAAGAGTTATTACGATAATAATAATAGTTATAAGTAAAAAATAAGAGTTATTACGATAATAATAATAGTTATAAGGATAAAAATAAGAGTTATTACGATAATAATAATAGTTATAAGGATAAAAATAAGAGTTACTACGATAATAATAATAGAAATAAGGATGAAAATAAGAGTTATTACATAATAAAAATAGTAATATGGCTAAAAGTAATAGTTATAATCATAATAATAATAGTAATAAGGACAAAAATAAGAGTTATTACGATAATAATAATAGTAATAAGGATAAAAGTAAGAGTTAATACGATGATAAAATAGGAATAAGGACAAAAATAAGAGTTATTACGATAATAATAATAGTTATAAGGATAAAAATAAGAGTTATTACGATAACAATAATAGAAATAAGGATAAAAATAAGAGTTATTACATAATAAAAATAGGAATATGGCTGAAAGTAATAGTTACAATCATAATAATAATAGTAATAAGGACAAAAATAAGAGTTATTACGATAATAATAATAGTAACAAGGGTAAAAGTAAGAGTTAATACGATTATAAAATAGGAATAAGGACAAAAATAAGAGTTATTACATAATAAAAATAGGAATAAGGCTGAAAATAATGGTTATAATGATAATAATAATAGAAATAAGGATAAAAATAAGAGTTATTACGATAATAATAATAGTAATAAGGATAAAAGTAAGAGTTAATACGATGATAAAATAGGAATAAGGACAAAAATAAGAGTTATTACGATGATACAATAGGAATAAGGACAAGAACAAGAGTTATTACGATAATAATAATAGTTATAAGGATAAAAATAAGAGTTATTACGATAATAATAATAGTTATAAGGATAAAAATAAGAGTTATTACGATAATAATAATAGTTATAAGGATAAAAATAAGAGTTACTACGATAATAATAATTGAAGTAAGGATAAAAATAAGAGTTATTACATAATAAAAATAGGAATATGGCTAAGAGTAATAGTTATAATCATAATAATAATAGTAATAAGGACAAAAATAAGAGTTATTACGATAATAATAATAATTATAAGGATAAAAATAAGAGTTATTACGATAATAATAATAGTTATAAGGATAAAAATAAGAGTTATTACGTTAATAATAATAGTAATGAGGATAAAAGTAGGAGTTAATACGATGATAAAATAGGAATAAGGACAAAAATAAGAGTTATTACGATAATAATAATAGTAATAAGGATAAAAGTAAGAGTTAATACGATGATAAAATAGGAATAAGGACAAAAATAAGAGTTATTACGATAATAATAATAGTTATAACTAAAAAATAAGAGTTATTACGATAATAATAATAGTAATAAGGACAAAAATAAGATTTATTACGATAATAATAATAGTAATAAGGATAAAAGTAAGAGTTTATACGATGATAAAATAGGAATAAGGACAAAAATAAGAGTTATTACGATAATAATAATAGAAATAAGGATAAAAATAAGAGTTATTACATAATAAAAATAGGAATATGGCTGAAAGTAAAAGTTATAATGATAATAATAACAGGAATAAGGATAAAAATAAGAGTTATTACGATAATAATAATAGTAATACGGATAAAAGTGGGAGTTAATACGATGATAAAATAGGAATAAGGACAAGCATAAGAGTTATTACGATAATAATAATAGTTATAAGGATAAAATAAGAGTTATTACGATAATAATAATAATTATAAGGATAAAAATAAGAGTTATTACGATAATAATAATAGTTATAAGGATAAAAATAAGAGTTATTACGATAATAATAATAGTAATAAGGATAAAAGTGGGAGTTAATACGATGATAAAATAGGAATAAGGACAAAAATAAGAGTTATTACGATAATGATAATAGTTATAAGGATAATAATAAGAGTTATTACGATAATAATAATAGAAATAAGGATAAAAATAAGCATTATTACATAATAAGGATAGGAATATGGTTGAAAGTAATAGTTATAATGATAATAATAACAGAAATAAGGATAAAAATAAGAGTTATTACGATAATAATAATAGAAATATGGATAAACGTAGGAGTTATTACATAATAAAAATAGGAATATGGCTGAAAGTAATAGTTATAATGATAATAATAACAGAAATAAGCATAAAAATAAGAGTTATTACGATAATAATAATGGAAATAAGGATAAAAATAAGAGTTATTACGTTAATAATAATAGTAATGAGGATAAAAGTAGGAGTTAATACGACGATAAAATAGGAATAAGGACAAAAATAAGAGTTATTACGATAATAATAATAGTAACAAGGGTAAAAGTAAGAGTTAATACGATTATAAAATAGGAATAAGGACAAGAATAAGAGTTATTACGATAATAATAATAGTTATAAGTAAAAAATAAGAGTTATTACGATAATAATAATAGAAATAAGGATAAAAATAAGAGTTATTACATAATAAAAATAGGAATATGGCTAAAAGTAATAGTTATAATCATAATAATAATAGTAATAAGGACAAAAATAAGAGTTATTACGATAATAATAATAGTAATAAGGATAAAAGTAAGAGTTAATACGATGATAAAATAGGAATAAGGACAAAAATAAGAGTTATTACGATGATACAATAGGAATAAGGACAAGAACAAGAGTTATTACGATAATAATAATAGTTATAAGGATAAAAATAAGAGTTATTACGATAATAATAATAATTATAAGGATAAAAATAAGAGTTATTACGATAATAATAATAGTTATAAGGATAAAAATAAGAGTTATTACGATAATAATAATAGTAATAAGGATAAAAGTGGGAGTTAATACGATGATAAAATAGGAATAAGGACAAAAATAAGAGTTATTACGATAATGATAATAGTTATAAGGATAAGAATAAGAGTAATTACGATAATAATAATAGAAATAAGGATAAAAATAAGCATTATTACATAATAAAGATAGGAATATGGTTGAAAGTAATAGTTATAATGATAATAATAACAGAAATAAGGATAAAAATAAGAGTTATTACGATAATAATAATAGAAATATGGATAAACGTAGGAGTTATTACATAATAAAAATAGGAATATGGCTGAAAGTAATAGTTATAATGATAATAATAACAGAAATAAGCATAAAAATAAGAGTTATGACGATAATAATAATGGAAATAAGGATAAAAATAAGAGTTATTACGTTAATAATAATAGTAATGAGGATAAAAGTAGGAGTTAATACGATGATAAAATAGGAATAAGGACAAAAATAAGAGTTATTACGATAATAACAATAGTAATAAGGATAAAAGTAAGAGTTAATACGATGATAAAATAGGAATAAGGACAAAAATAAGAGTTATTACGATAATAATAATAGTTATAAGGATAAAAATAAGAGTTACTACGATAATAATAATAGAAATAACGATAAAAATAAGAGTTATTACATAATAAAAATAGGAATATGGCTGAAAGTAATAGTTATAATGATAATAATAACAGAAATAAGGATAAAAATAAGAGTTATTACGATAATAATAATAGTAATAAGGATCAAAGTAAGAGTTAATACGATGATGAAATAGGAATAAGGACAAGAATAAGAGTTATTACGATAATAATAATAGTTATAAGGATAAAAATAAGAGTTACTACGATAATAATAATAGAAATAAGGATAAAAATAAGAGTTATTACATAATAAAAATAGGAATATGGCTAAAAGTAATAGTTATAATCATAATAATAATAGTAATAAGGACAAAAATAAGAGTTATTACGATAATAATAATAGTAATAAGGATGAAAGTAAGAGTTAATACGATGATAAAATAGGAATAAGGACAAAAATAAGAGTTATTACGATAATAATAATAGTTATAAGGATAAAAATAAGAGTTACTACGATAATAATAATAGAAATAACGATAAAAATAAGAGTTATTACATAATAAAAATAGGAATATGGCTGAAAGTGATAGTTATAATGATAATAATAACAGAAATAAGGATAAAAATAAGAGTTATTACGATAATAATAATAGTAATAAGGATAAAAGTAAGAGTTAATACGATGATGAAATAGGAATAAGGACAAGAATAAGAGTTATTACGATAATAATAATAGTTATAAGTAAAAAATAAGAGTTATTACGATAATAATAATAGTTATAAGGATAAAAATAAGAGTTATTACGATAATAATAATAGTTATAAGGATAAAAATAAGAGTTACTACGATAATAATAATAGAAATGAGGATAAAAATAAGAGTTATTACATAATAAAAATAGGAATATGGCTAAAAGTAATAGTTA
Organism: Megachile willughbiella; assembly: GCA_945859595.2. NCBI lineage: Eukaryota > Metazoa > Arthropoda > Insecta > Hymenoptera > Megachilidae > Megachile > Megachile willughbiella. Next base: position 141,804 of record CAMAOD020000188.1, on the reverse strand, counting down.
TAATCATAATAATAATAGTAATAAGGACAAAAATAAGAGTTATTACGATAATAATAATAGTAATAAGGACAAAAATAAGAGTTATTACGATAATAATAATAGTTATAAGGATAAAATAAGAGTTATTACGATAATAATAATAATTATAAGGATAAAAATAAGAGTTATTACGATAATAATAATAGTTATAAGGATAAAAATAAGAGTTATTACGATAATAACAATAGTAATAAGGATAAAAGTGGGAGTTAATACGATGATAAAATAGGAATAAGGACAAAAATAAGAGTTATTACGATAATGATAATAGTTATAAGGATAAGAATAAGAGTTATTACGATAATAATAATAGAAATAAGGATAAAAATAAGCATTATTACATAATAAGGATAGGAATATGGTTGAAAGTAATAGTTATAATGATAATAATAACAGAAATAAGGATAAAAATAAGAGTTATTACGATGATAATAATAGAAATATGGATAAACGTAGGAGTTATTACATAATAAAAATAGGAATATGGCTGAAAGTAATAGTTATAATGATAATAATAACAGAAATAAGCATAAAAATAAGAGTTATTACGATAATAATAATGGAAATAAGGATAAAAATAAGAGTTATTACGTTAATAATAATAGTAATGAGGATAAAAGTAGGAGTTAATACGATGATAAAATAGGAATAAGGACAAAAATAAGAGTTATTACGATAATAATAATAGTAATAAGGATAAAAGTAAGAGTTAATACAATGATGAAATAGGAATAAGGACAAAAATAAGAGTTATTACGATAATAATAATAGTTATAAGTAAAAAATAAGAGTTATTACGATAATAATAATAGTTATAAGGATAAAAATAAGAGTTATTACGATAATAATAATAGTTATAAGGATAAAAATAAGAGTTACTACGATAATAATAATAGAAATAAGGATGAAAATAAGAGTTATTACATAATAAAAATAGTAATATGGCTAAAAGTAATAGTTATAATCATAATAATAATAGTAATAAGGACAAAAATAAGAGTTATTACGATAATAATAATAGTAATAAGGATAAAAGTAAGAGTTAATACGATGATAAAATAGGAATAAGGACAAAAATAAGAGTTATTACGATAATAATAATAGTTATAAGGATAAAAATAAGAGTTATTACGATAACAATAATAGAAATAAGGATAAAAATAAGAGTTATTACATAATAAAAATAGGAATATGGCTGAAAGTAATAGTTACAATCATAATAATAATAGTAATAAGGACAAAAATAAGAGTTATTACGATAATAATAATAGTAACAAGGGTAAAAGTAAGAGTTAATACGATTATAAAATAGGAATAAGGACAAAAATAAGAGTTATTACATAATAAAAATAGGAATAAGGCTGAAAATAATGGTTATAATGATAATAATAATAGAAATAAGGATAAAAATAAGAGTTATTACGATAATAATAATAGTAATAAGGATAAAAGTAAGAGTTAATACGATGATAAAATAGGAATAAGGACAAAAATAAGAGTTATTACGATGATACAATAGGAATAAGGACAAGAACAAGAGTTATTACGATAATAATAATAGTTATAAGGATAAAAATAAGAGTTATTACGATAATAATAATAGTTATAAGGATAAAAATAAGAGTTATTACGATAATAATAATAGTTATAAGGATAAAAATAAGAGTTACTACGATAATAATAATTGAAGTAAGGATAAAAATAAGAGTTATTACATAATAAAAATAGGAATATGGCTAAGAGTAATAGTTATAATCATAATAATAATAGTAATAAGGACAAAAATAAGAGTTATTACGATAATAATAATAATTATAAGGATAAAAATAAGAGTTATTACGATAATAATAATAGTTATAAGGATAAAAATAAGAGTTATTACGTTAATAATAATAGTAATGAGGATAAAAGTAGGAGTTAATACGATGATAAAATAGGAATAAGGACAAAAATAAGAGTTATTACGATAATAATAATAGTAATAAGGATAAAAGTAAGAGTTAATACGATGATAAAATAGGAATAAGGACAAAAATAAGAGTTATTACGATAATAATAATAGTTATAACTAAAAAATAAGAGTTATTACGATAATAATAATAGTAATAAGGACAAAAATAAGATTTATTACGATAATAATAATAGTAATAAGGATAAAAGTAAGAGTTTATACGATGATAAAATAGGAATAAGGACAAAAATAAGAGTTATTACGATAATAATAATAGAAATAAGGATAAAAATAAGAGTTATTACATAATAAAAATAGGAATATGGCTGAAAGTAAAAGTTATAATGATAATAATAACAGGAATAAGGATAAAAATAAGAGTTATTACGATAATAATAATAGTAATACGGATAAAAGTGGGAGTTAATACGATGATAAAATAGGAATAAGGACAAGCATAAGAGTTATTACGATAATAATAATAGTTATAAGGATAAAATAAGAGTTATTACGATAATAATAATAATTATAAGGATAAAAATAAGAGTTATTACGATAATAATAATAGTTATAAGGATAAAAATAAGAGTTATTACGATAATAATAATAGTAATAAGGATAAAAGTGGGAGTTAATACGATGATAAAATAGGAATAAGGACAAAAATAAGAGTTATTACGATAATGATAATAGTTATAAGGATAATAATAAGAGTTATTACGATAATAATAATAGAAATAAGGATAAAAATAAGCATTATTACATAATAAGGATAGGAATATGGTTGAAAGTAATAGTTATAATGATAATAATAACAGAAATAAGGATAAAAATAAGAGTTATTACGATAATAATAATAGAAATATGGATAAACGTAGGAGTTATTACATAATAAAAATAGGAATATGGCTGAAAGTAATAGTTATAATGATAATAATAACAGAAATAAGCATAAAAATAAGAGTTATTACGATAATAATAATGGAAATAAGGATAAAAATAAGAGTTATTACGTTAATAATAATAGTAATGAGGATAAAAGTAGGAGTTAATACGACGATAAAATAGGAATAAGGACAAAAATAAGAGTTATTACGATAATAATAATAGTAACAAGGGTAAAAGTAAGAGTTAATACGATTATAAAATAGGAATAAGGACAAGAATAAGAGTTATTACGATAATAATAATAGTTATAAGTAAAAAATAAGAGTTATTACGATAATAATAATAGAAATAAGGATAAAAATAAGAGTTATTACATAATAAAAATAGGAATATGGCTAAAAGTAATAGTTATAATCATAATAATAATAGTAATAAGGACAAAAATAAGAGTTATTACGATAATAATAATAGTAATAAGGATAAAAGTAAGAGTTAATACGATGATAAAATAGGAATAAGGACAAAAATAAGAGTTATTACGATGATACAATAGGAATAAGGACAAGAACAAGAGTTATTACGATAATAATAATAGTTATAAGGATAAAAATAAGAGTTATTACGATAATAATAATAATTATAAGGATAAAAATAAGAGTTATTACGATAATAATAATAGTTATAAGGATAAAAATAAGAGTTATTACGATAATAATAATAGTAATAAGGATAAAAGTGGGAGTTAATACGATGATAAAATAGGAATAAGGACAAAAATAAGAGTTATTACGATAATGATAATAGTTATAAGGATAAGAATAAGAGTAATTACGATAATAATAATAGAAATAAGGATAAAAATAAGCATTATTACATAATAAAGATAGGAATATGGTTGAAAGTAATAGTTATAATGATAATAATAACAGAAATAAGGATAAAAATAAGAGTTATTACGATAATAATAATAGAAATATGGATAAACGTAGGAGTTATTACATAATAAAAATAGGAATATGGCTGAAAGTAATAGTTATAATGATAATAATAACAGAAATAAGCATAAAAATAAGAGTTATGACGATAATAATAATGGAAATAAGGATAAAAATAAGAGTTATTACGTTAATAATAATAGTAATGAGGATAAAAGTAGGAGTTAATACGATGATAAAATAGGAATAAGGACAAAAATAAGAGTTATTACGATAATAACAATAGTAATAAGGATAAAAGTAAGAGTTAATACGATGATAAAATAGGAATAAGGACAAAAATAAGAGTTATTACGATAATAATAATAGTTATAAGGATAAAAATAAGAGTTACTACGATAATAATAATAGAAATAACGATAAAAATAAGAGTTATTACATAATAAAAATAGGAATATGGCTGAAAGTAATAGTTATAATGATAATAATAACAGAAATAAGGATAAAAATAAGAGTTATTACGATAATAATAATAGTAATAAGGATCAAAGTAAGAGTTAATACGATGATGAAATAGGAATAAGGACAAGAATAAGAGTTATTACGATAATAATAATAGTTATAAGGATAAAAATAAGAGTTACTACGATAATAATAATAGAAATAAGGATAAAAATAAGAGTTATTACATAATAAAAATAGGAATATGGCTAAAAGTAATAGTTATAATCATAATAATAATAGTAATAAGGACAAAAATAAGAGTTATTACGATAATAATAATAGTAATAAGGATGAAAGTAAGAGTTAATACGATGATAAAATAGGAATAAGGATAAAAATAAGAGTTATTACGATAATAATAATAATTATAAGGATAAAAATAAGAGTTATTACGATAATAATAATAGTTATAAGGATAAAAATAAGAGTTATTACGATAATAATAATAGTAATAAGGATAAAAGTGGTAGTTAATACGATGATAAAATAGGAATAAGGACAAAAATAAGAGTTATTACGATAATGATAATAGTTATAAGGATAAGAATAAGAGTAATTACGATAATAATAATAGAAATAAGGATAAAAATAAGCATTATTACATAATAAAGATAGGAATATGGTTGAAAGTAATAGTTATAATGATAATAATAACAGAAATACGGATAAAAATTAGAGTTATTACGTTAATAATAATAGTAATGAGGATAAAAGTAGGAGTTAATACGATGATAAAATAGGAATAAGGACAAAAATAAGAGTTATTACGATAATAATAATAGTAATAAGGATAAAAGTAAGAGTTAATACGATGATAAAATAGGAATAAGGACAAAAATAAGAGTTATTACGATAATAATAATAGTTATAAGGATAAAAATAAGAGTTACTACGATAATAATAATAGAAATAACGATAAAAATAAGAGTTATTACATAATAAAAATAGGAATATGGCTGAAAGTGATAGTTATAATGATAATAATAACAGAAATAAGGATAAAAATAAGAGTTTTTACGATAATAATAATAGTAATAAGGATAAAAGTAAGAGTTAATACGATGATGAAATAGGAATAAGGACAAGAATAAGAGTTATTACGATAATAATAATAGTTATAAGTAAAAAATAAGAGTTATTACGATAATAATAATAGTTATAAGGATAAAAATAAGAGTTATTACGATAATAATAATAGTTATAAGGATAAAAATAAGAGTTACTACGATAATAATAATAGAAATGAGGATAAAAATAAGAGTTATTACATAATAAAAATAGGAATATGGCTAAAAGTAATAGTTATAATCATAATAATAATAGTAATAAGGACAAAAATAAGAGTTATTACGATAATAATAATAGTAATAAGGATGAAAGTAAGAGTTAATACGATGATAAAATAGGAATAAGGACAAAAATAAGAGTTATTACGATAATAATAATAGTTATAAGGATAAAAATAAGAGTTATTACGATAACAATAATAGAAATAAGGATAAAAATAAGAGTTATTACATAATAAAAATAGGAATATGGCTGAAAGTAATAGTTATAATGATAATAATAACAGAAATAAGCATAAAAATAAGAGTTATTACGATAATAATAATGGAAATAAGGATAAAAATAAGAGTTATTACGTTAATAATAATAGTAATGAGGATAAAAGTAGGAGTTAATACGATGATAAAATAGGAATAAGGACAAAAATAAGAGTTATTACGATAATAATAATAGTAACAAGGGTAAAAGTAAGAGTTAATACGATTATAAAATAGGAATAAGGACAAGAATAAGAGTTATTACGATAATAATAATAGTTATAAGTAAAAAATAAGAGTTATTACGATCATAATAATAGTTATAAGGATAAAAATAAGAGTTATTACGATAATAATAATAGTTATAAGGATAAAAATAAGAGTTACTACGATAATAATAATAGAAATAAGGATAAAAATAAGAGTTATTACATAATAAAAATAGGAATATGGCTAAAAGTAATAGTTATAATCATAATAATAATAGTAATAAGGACAAAAATAAGAGTTATTACGATAATAATAATAGTAATAAGGATAAAAGTAAGAGTTAATACGATGATAAAATAGGAATATGGACAAAAATAAGAGTTATTACGATGATACAATAGGAATAAGGACAAGAACAAGAGTTATTACGATAATAATAATAGTTATAAGGATAAAAATAAGAGTTATTACGATAATAATAATAATTATAAGGATAAAAATAAGAGTTATTACGATAATAATAATAGTTATAAGGATAAAAATAAGAGTTATTACGATAATAATAATAGTAATAAGGATAAAAGTGGGAGTTAATACGATGATAAAATAGGAATAAGGACAAAAATAAGAGTTATTACGATAATGATAATAGTTATAAGGATAAGAATAAGAGTAATTACGATAATAATAATAGAAATAAGGATAAAAATAAGCATTATTACGATAATAATAATAGTAATAAGGATAAAAGTGGGAGTTAATACGATGATAAAATAGGAATAAGGACAAAAATAAGAGTTATTACGATAATGATAATAGTTATAAGGATAAGAATAAGAGTAATTACGATAATAATAATAGAAATAAGGATAAAAATAAGCATTATTGCATAATAAAGATAGGAATATGGTTGAAAGTAATAGTTATAATGATAATAATAACAGAAATACGGATAAAAATAAGAGTTATTACGTTAATAATAATAGTAATGAGGATAAAAGTAGGAGTTAATACGATGATAAAATAGGAATAAGGACAAAAATAAGAGTTATTACGATAATAATAATAGTAACAAGGGTAAAAGTAAGAGTTAATACGATTATAAAATAGGAATAAGGACAAGAATAAGAGTTATTACGATAATAATAATAGTTATAAGTAAAAAATAAGAGTTATTACGATAATAATAATAGTTATAAGGATAAAAATAAGAGTTATTACGATAATAATAATAGTTATAAGGATAAAAATAAGAGTTACTACGATAATAATAATAGAAATAAGGATAAAAATAAGCATTATTACATAATAAAGATAGGAATATGGTTGAAAGTAATAGTTATAATGATAATAATAACAGAAATAAGGATAAAAATAAGAGTTATTACGATAATAATAATAGTAATAAGGATAAAAGTAAGAGTTAATACGATGATGAAATAGGAATAAGGACAAGAATAAGAGTTGTTACGATAATAATAATAGTAATAAGGATAAAAGTGGGAGTTAATACGATGATAAAATAGGAATAAGGACAAGAATAAGAGTTATTACGATAATAATAATAGGTATAAGTAAAAAATAAGAGTTATTACGATAATAATAATAGTTATAAGGATAAAAATAAGAGTTATTATGATAATAATAATTGTTATAAGGATAAAAATAAGAGTTACTACGATAATAATAATAGAAATAAGGATAAAAATGAGAGTTATTACATAATAAAAATAGGAATATGGCTAAAAGTAATAGTTATAATCATAATAATAATAGTAATAAGGACAAAAATAAGAGTTATTACGATAATAATAATAGTTATAAGGATAAAAATAAGAGTTATTACGATAATAATAATAGAAATAAGGATAAAAATAAGCGTTATTACATAATAAAAATAGGAATATGGCTGAAAGTAGTAGTTATAATGATAATAATAACAGAAATAAGGATAATAATAAGAGTTATTACGATAATAATAATAGGTATAAGTAAAAAATAAGAGTTGTTACGATAATAATAATAGTTATAAGGATAAAAATAAGAGTTATTACGATAATAATAATAGTTATAAGGATAAAAATAAGAGTTATTATGATAATAATAATTGTTATAAGGATAAAAATAAGAGTTACTACGATAATAATAATAGAAATAAGGATAAAAATGAGAGTTATTACATAATAAAAATAGGAATATGGCTAAAAGTAATAGTTATAATCATAATAATAATAGTAATAAGGACAAAAATAAGAGTTATTACGATAATAATAATAATTATAAGGATAAAAATAAGAGTTATTACGATAATAATAATAGTTATAAGGATAGTTATAAGGATAAAAATAAGAGTTATTATGATAATAATAATTGTTATAAGGATAAAAATAAGAGTTATTATGATAATAATAATTGTTATAAGGATAAAAATAAGAGTTATTATGATAATAATAATTGTTATAAGGATAAAAATAAGAGTTACTACGATAATAATAATGGAAATAAGAATAAAAATAAGAGTTATTACGATAATAATAATAGTAATGAGGATAAAAGTAAGAGTTAATACGATGATAAAATAGGAATAAGGACAAAAATAAGAGTTATTACGATGATACAATAGGAATAAGGACAAGAACAAGAGTTATTACGATAATAATAATAGTTATAAGGATAAAAATAAGAGTTATTACGATAATAATAATAGTTATAAGGATAAAAATAAGAGTTATTACGATAATAATAAAAGTTATAAGGATAAAAATAAGAGTTACTACGATAATAAGAATAGAAATAAGGATAAAAATAAGAGTTATTACATAATAAAAATAGGAATATGGCTAAAAGTAATAGTTTATAATCATAATAATAATAGTAATAAGGACAAAAATAAGAGTTATTACGATAATAATAATAATTATAAGGATAAAAATAAGAGTTATTACGATAATAATAATAGTAATAAGGATATAAGTGGGAGTTAATACGATGATAAAATAGGAATAAGGACAAGAATAAGTGTTATTACGATAATAATAATAGGTATAAGTAAAAAATAGAGTTATTACGATAATAATAATAGTTATAAGGATAAAAATAAGAGTTATTACGATAATAATAATAATTATAAGGATAAAAATAAGAGTTATTACGATAATAATAATAGTTATAACGATAAAAATAAGAGTTATTTACGATAATAATAATAGAAATATGGATAAACGTAGGAGTTATTACATAATAAAAATAGGAATATGGCTGAAAGTAATAGTTATAATGATAATAATAACAGAAATAAGCATAAAAATAAGAGTTATGACGATAATAATAATGGAAATAAGGATAAAAAATAAGAGTTATTACGTTAATAATAATAGTAATAAGGATAAAAGTGGGAGTTAATACGATGATAAAATAGGAATAAGGACAAAAATAAGAGTTATTACGATAATGATAATAGTTATAAGGATAAGAATAAGAGTTATTACGATAATAATAATAGAAATAAGGATAAAAATAAGCATTATTACATAATAAGGATAGGAATATGGGTTGAAAGTAATAGTTATAATGATAATAATAACAGAAATAAGGATAAAAAATAAGAGTTATTACGATAATAATAATAGAAATATGGATAAACGTAGGAGTTATTACATAATAAAAATAGGAATATGGCTGAAAGTAATAGTTATAATGATAATAATAACAGAAATAAGCATAAAAATAAGAGTTATTACGATAGATAATAATGGAAATAAGGATAAAAATAAGAGTTATTACGTTAATAATAATAGTAATGAGGATAAAAGTAGGAGTTAATACGATGATAAAATAGGAATAAGGACAAAAATAAGAGTTATTACGATAATAATAATAGTAACAAGGGTAAAAGTAAGAGTTAATAAGATTATAAAATAGGAATAAGGACAAGAATAAGAGTTATTACGATAATAATAATAGTTATAAGTAAAAAATAAGAGTTATTACGATAATAATAATAGTTATAAGGATAAAAATAAGAGTTATTACGATAATAATAATAGTTATAAGGATAAAAATAAGAGTTACTACGATAATAATAATAGAAATAAGGATAAAAATAAGAGTTATTACATAATAAAAATAGGAATATGGCTAAAAGTAATAGTTATAATCATAATAATAATAGTAATAAGGACAAAAATAAGAGTTATTACGATAATAATAATAGTAATAAGGATAAAAGTAAGAGTTAATACGATGATAAAATAGGAATAAGGACAAAAATAAGAGTTATTACGATGATACAATAGGAATAAGGACAAGAACAAGAGTTATTACGATAATAATAATAGTTATAAGGATAAAAATAAGAGTTATTACGATACTAATAATAATTATAAGGATAAAAATAAGAGTTATTACGATAATAATAATAGTTATAAGGATAAAAATAAGAGTTATTACGATAATAATAATAGTAATAAGGATAAAAGTGGGAGTTAATACGATGATAAAATAGGAATAAGGACAAAAATAAGAGTTATTACGATAATGATAATAGTTATAAGGATAAGAATAAGAGTAATTACGATAATAATAATAGAAATAAGGATAAAAATAAGCATTATTACATAATAAAGATAGGAATATGGTTGAAAGTAATAGTTATAATGATAATAATAACAGAAATAAGGATAAAAATAAGAGTTATTACGATAATAATAATAGAAATATGGATAAACGTAGGAGTTATTACATAATAAAAATAGGAATATGGCTGAAAGTAATAGTTATAATGATAATAATAACAGAAATAAGCATAAAAATAAGAGTTATGACGATAATAATAATGGAAATAAGGATAAAAATAAGAGTTATTACGTTAATAATAATAGTAATGAGGATAAAAGTAGGAGTTAATACGATGATAAAATAGGAATAAGAACAAAAATAAGAGTTATTACGATAATAACAATAGTAATAAGGATAAAAGTAAGAGTTAATACGATGATAAAATAGGAATAAGGACAAAAATAAGAGTTATTACGATAATAATAATAGTTATAAGGATAAAAATAAGAGTTACTACGATAATAATAATAGAAATAACGATAAAAATAAGAGTTATTACATAATAAAAATAGGAATATGGCTGAAAGTAATAGTTATAATGATAATAATAACAGAAATAAGGATAAAAATAAGAGTTATTACGATAATAATAATAGTAATAAGGATCAAAGTAAGAGTTAATACGATGATGAAATAGGAATAAGGACAAGAATAAGAGTTATTACGATAATAATAATAGTTATAAGGATAAAAATAAGAGTTACTACGATAATAATAATAGAAATAAGGATAAAAATAAGAGTTATTACATAATAAAAATAGGAATATGGCTGAAAGTAATAGTTATAATGATAATAATAACAGAAATAAGGATAAAAATAAGAGTTATTACGATAATAATAATAGTAATAAGGATCAAAGTAAGAGTTAATACGATGATGAAATAGGAATAAGGACAAGAATAAGAGTTATTACGATAATAATAATAGTTATAAGTAAAAAATAAGAGTTATTACGATAATAATAATAGTTATAAGGATAAAAATAAGAGTTATTACGATAATAATAATAGAAATAAGGATAAAAATAAGAGTTATTACATAAGAAAAATAGGAATATGGCTAAAAGTAATAGTTATAATCATAATAATAATAGTAATAAGGACAAAAATAAGAGTTATTACGATAATAATAATAGTAATAAGGATGAAAGTAAGAGTTAATACGATGATAAAATAGGAATAAGGATAAAAATAAGAGTTATTACGATAATAATAATAATTATAAGGGTAAAAATAAGAGTTATTACGATAATAATAATAGTTATAAGGATAAAAATAAGAGTTATTACGATAATAATAATAGTAATAAGGATAAAAGTGGGAGTTAATACGATGATAAAATAGGAATAAGGACAAAAATAAGAGTTATTACGATAATGATAATAGTTATAAGGATAAGAATAAGAGTAATTACGATAATAATAATAGAAATAAGGATAAAAATAAGCATTATTACATAATAAAGATAGGAATATGGTTGAAAGTAATAGTTATAATGATAATAATAACAGAAATACGGATAAAAATAAGAGTTATTACGTTAATAATAATAGTAATGAGGATAAAAGTAGGAGTTAATACGATGATAAAATAGGAATAAGGACAAAAATAAGAGTTATTACGATAATAATAATAGTAATAAGGATAAAAGTAAGAGTTAATACGATGATAAAATAGGAATAAGGACAAAAATAAGAGTTATTACGATAATAATAATAGTTATAAGGATAAAAATAAGAGTTACTACGATAATAATAATAGAAATAACGATAAAAATAAGAGTTATTACATAATAAAAATAGGAATATGGCTGAAAGTGATAGTTATAATGATAATAATAACAGAAATAAGGATAAAAATAAGAGTTATTACGATAATAATAATAGTAATAAGGATAAAAGTAAGAGTTAATACGATGATGAAATAGGAATAAGGACAAGAATAAGAGTTATTACGATAATAATAATAGTTATAAGTAAAAAATAAGAGTTATTACGATAATAATAATAGTTATAAGGATAAAAATAAGAGTTATTACGATAATAATAATAGTTATAAGGATAAAAATAAGAGTTACTACGATAATAATAATAGAAATGAGGATAAAAATAAGAGTTATTACATAATAAAAATAGGAATATGGCTAAAAGTAATAGTTATAATCATAATAATAATAGTAATAAGGACAAAAATAAGAGTTATTACGATAATAATAATAGTAATAAGGATGAAAGTAAGAGTTAATACGATGATAAAATAGGAATAAGGACAAAAATAAGAGTTATTACGATAATAATAATAGTTATAAGGATAAAAATAAGAGTTATTACGATAACAATAATAGAAATAAGGATAAAAATAAGAGTTATTACATAATAAAAATAGGAATATGGCTGAAAGTAATAGTTATAATGATAATAATAACAGAAATAAGCATAAAAATAAGAGTTATTACGATAATAATAATGGAAATAAGGATAAAAATAAGAGTTATTACGTTAATAATAATAGTAATGAGGATAAAAGTAGGAGTTAATACGATGATAAAATAGGAATAAGGGCAAAAATAAGAGTTATTACGATAATAATAATAGTAACAAGGGTAAAAGTAAGAGTTAATACGATTATAAAATAGGAATAAGGACAAGAATAAGAGTTATTACGATAATAATAATAGTTATAAGTAAAAAATAAGAGTTATTACGTTAATAATAATAGTTATAAGGATAAAAATAAGAGTTATAACGATAATAATAATAGTTATAAGGATAAAAATAAGAGTTACTACGATAATAATAATAGAAATAAGGATAAAAATAAGAGTTATTACATAATAAAAATAGGAATATGGCTAAAAGTAATAGTTATAATCATAATAATAATAGTAATAAGGACAAAAATAAGAGTTATTACGATAATAATAATAGTAATAAGGATAAAAGTAAGAGTTAATACGATGATAAAATAGGAATAAGGACAAAAATAAGAGTTATTACGATGATACAATAGGAATAAGGACAAGAACAAGAGTTATTACGATAATAATAATAGTTATAAGGATAAAAATAAGAGTTATTACGATAATAATAATAATTATAAGGATAAAAATAAGAGTTATTACGATAATAATAATAGTTATAAGGATAAAAATAAGAGTTATTACGATAATAATAATAGTAATAAGGATAAAAGTGGGAGTTAATACGATGATAAAATAGGAATAAGGACAAAAATAAGAGTTATTACGATAATGATAATAGTTATAAGGATAAGAATAAGAGTAATTACGATAATAATAATAGAAATAAGGATAAAAATAAGCATTATTACATAATAAAGATAGGAATATGGTTGAAAGTAATAGTTATAATGATAATAATAACAGAAATAAGGATAAAAATAAGAGTTATTACGATAATAATAATAGAAATATGGATAAACGTAGGAGTTATTACATAATAAAAATAGGAATATGGCTGAAAGTAATAGTTATAATGATAATAATAACAGAAATAAGCATAAAAATAAGAGTTATGACGATAATAATAATGGAAATAAGGGTAAAAATAAGAGTTATTACGTTAATAATAATAGTAATGAGGATAAAAGTAGGAGTTAATACGATGATAAAATAGGAATAAGGACAAAAATAAGAGTTATTACGATAATAATAATAGTAATAAGGATAAAAGTAAGAGTTAATACGATGATAAAATAGGAATAAGGACAAAAATAAGAGTTATTACGATAATAATAATAGTTATAAGTAAAAAATAAGAGTTATTACGATAATAATAATAGTAATAAGGATAAAAGTAAGAGTTAATACGATGATAAAATAGGAATAAGGACAAAAATAAGAGTTATTACGATAATAATAATAGTTATAAGGATAAAAATAAGAGTTACTACGATAATAATAATAGAAATAACGATAAAAATAAGAGTTATTACATAATAAAAATAGGAATATGGCTGAAAGTAATAGTTATAATGATAATAATAACAGAAATAAGGATAAAAATAAGAGTTATTACGATAATAATAATAGTAATAAGGATAAAAGTAAGAGTTAATACGATGATGAAATAGGAATAAGGACAAGAATAAGAGTTATTACGATAATACTAATAGTTATAAGTAAAAAATAAGAGTTATTACGATAATAATAATAGGTATAAGTAAAAAATAAGAGTTATTACGATAATAATAATAGTTATAAGGATAAAAATAAGAGTTATTACGATAATAATAATAGTTATAAGGATAAAAATAAGAGTTATTATGATAATAATAATTGTTATAAGGATAAAAATAAGAGTTACTACGATAATAATAATAGAAATAAGGATAAAAATGAGAGTTATTACATAATAAAAATAGGAATATGTCTAAAAGTAATAGTTATAATCATAATAATAATAGTAATAAGGACAAAAATAAGAGTTATTACGATAATAATAATAGTTATAAGGATAAAAATAAGAGTTATTACGATAATAATAATAGAAATAAGGATAAAAATAAGCGTTATTACATAATAAAAATAGGAATATGGCTGAAAGTAGTAGTTATAATGATAATAATAACAGAAATAAGGATAATAATAAGAGTTATTACGATAATAATAATAGTAATAAGGATAAAAGTGGGAGTTAATACGATGATAAAATAGGAATAAGGACAAGAATAAGAGTTATTACGATAATAATAATAGGTATAAGTAAAAAATAAGAGTTGTTACGATAATAATAATAGTTATAAGGATAAAAATAAGAGTTATTACGATAATAATAATAGTTATAAGGATAAAAATAAGAGTTAATATGATAATAATAATTGTTATAAGGATAAAAATAAGAGTTACTACGATAATAATAATAGAAATAAGGATAAAAATGAGAGTTATTACATAATAAAAATAGGAATATGGCTAAAAGTAATAGTTATAATCATAATAATAATAGTAATAAGGACAAAAATAAGAGTTATTACGATAATAATAATAGTTATAAGGATAAAAATAAGAGTTATTACGATAATAATAATAGAAATAAGGATAAAAATAAGCGTTATTACATAATAAAAATAGGAATATGGCTGAAAGTAGTAGTTATAATGATAATAATAACAGAAATAAGGATAATAATAAGAGTTATTACGATAATAATAATAGGTATAAGTAAAAAATAAGAGTTGTTACGATAATAATAATAGTTATAAGGATAAAAATAAGAGTTATTACGATAATAATAATAGTTATAAGGATAAAAATAAGAGTTATTATGATAATAATAATTGTTATAAGGATAAAAATAAGAGTTACTACGATAATAATAATAGAAATAAGGATAAAAATGAGAGTTATTACATAATAAAAATAGGAATATGGCTAAAAGTAATAGTTATAATCATAATAATAATAGTAATAAGGACAAAAATAAGAGTTATTACGATAATAATAATAGTTATAAGGATAAAAATAAGAGTTACTACGATAATAATAATGGAAATAAGAATAAAAATAAGAGTTATTACGATAATAATAATAGTAATGAGGATAAAAGTAAGAGTTAATACGATGATAAAATAGGAATAAGGACAAAAATAAGAGTTATTACGATGATACAACAGGAATAAGGACAAGAACAAGAGTTATTACGATAATAATAATAGTTATAAGGATAAAAATAAGAGTTATTACGATAATAATAATAGTTATAAGGATAAAAATAAGAGTTATTACGATAATAATAAAAGTTATAAGGATAAAAATAAGAGTTACTACGATAATAAGAATAGAAATAAGGATAAAAATAAGAGTTATTACATAATAAAAATAGGAATATGGCTAAAAGTAATAGTTATAATCATAATAATAATAGTAATAAGGACAAAAATAAGAGTTATTACGATAATAATAATAATTATAAGGATAAAAATAAGAGTTATTACGATAATAATAACAGAAATAAGGATAAAAATAAGAGTTATTACGATAATAATAATAGTAATAAGGATCAAAGTAAGAGTTAATACGATGATGAAATAGGAATAAGGACAAGAATAAGAGTTATTACGATAATAATAATAGTTATAAGGATAAAAATAAGAGTTACTACGATAATAATAATAGAAATAAGGATAAAAATAAGAGTTATTACATAATAAAAATAGGAATATGGCTGAAAGTAATAGTTATAATGATAATAATAACAGAAATAAGGATAAAAATAAGAGTTATTACGATAATAATAATAGTAATAAGGATCAAAGTAAGAGTTAATACGATGATGAAATAGGAATAAGGACAAGAATAAGAGTTATTACGATAATAATAATAGTTATAAGGATAAAAATAAGAGTTACTACGATAATAATAATAGAAATAAGGATAAAAATAAGAGTTATTACATAAGAAAAATAGGAATATGGCTAAAAGTAATAGTTATAATCATAATAATAATAGTAATAAGGACAAAAATAAGAGTTATTACGATAATAATAATAGTAATAAGGATGAAAGTAAGAGTTAATACGATGATAAAATAGGAATAAGGATAAAAATAAGAGTTATTACGATAATAATAATAATTATAAGGGTAAAAATAAGAGTTATTACGATAATAATAATAGTTATAAGGATAAAAATAAGAGTTATTACGATAATAATAATAGTAATAAGGATAAAAGTGGGAGTTAATACGATGATAAAATAGGAATAAGGACAAAAATAAGAGTTATTACGATAATGATAATAGTTATAAGGATAAGAATAAGAGTAATTACGATAATAATAATAGAAATAAGGATAAAAATAAGCATTATTACATAATAAAGATAGGAATATGGTTGAAAGTAATAGTTATAATGATAATAATAACAGAAATACGGATAAAAATAAGAGTTATTACGTTAATAATAATAGTAATGAGGATAAAAGTAGGAGTTAATACGATGATAAAATAGGAATAAGGACAAAAATAAGAGTTATTACGATAATAATAATAGTAATAAGGATAAAAGTAAGAGTTAATACGATGATAAAATAGGAATAAGGACAAAAATAAGAGTTATTACGATAATAATAATAGTTATAAGGATAAAAATAAGAGTTACTACGATAATAATAATAGAAATAACGATAAAAATAAGAGTTATTACATAATAAAAATAGGAATATGGCTGAAAGTGATAGTTATAATGATAATAATAACAGAAATAAGGATAAAAATAAGAGTTATTACGATAATAATAATAGTAATAAGGATAAAAGTAAGAGTTAATACGATGATGAAATAGGAATAAGGACAAGAATAAGAGTTATTACGATAATAATAATAGTTATAAGTAAAAAATAAGAGTTATTACGATAATAATAATAGTTATAAGGATAAAAATAAGAGTTATTACGATAATAATAATAGTTATAAGGATAAAAATAAGAGTTACTACGATAATAATAATAGAAATGAGGATAAAAATAAGAGTTATTACATAATAAAAATAGGAATATGGCTAAAAGTAATAGTTATAATCATAATAATAATAGTAATAAGGACAAAAATAAGAGTTATTACGATAATAATAATAGTAATAAGGATGAAAGTAAGAGTTAATACGATGATAAAATAGGAATAAGGACAAAAATAAGAGTTATTACGATAATAATAATAGTTATAAGGATAAAAATAAGAGTTATTACGATAACAATAATAGAAATAAGGATAAAAATAAGAGTTATTACATAATAAAAATAGGAATATGGCTGAAAGTAATAGTTATAATGATAATAATAACAGAAATAAGCATAAAAATAAGAGTTATTACGATAATAATAATGGAAATAAGGATAAAAATAAGAGTTATTACGTTAATAATAATAGTAATGAGGATAAAAGTAGGAGTTAATACGATGATAAAATAGGAATAAGGGCAAAAATAAGAGTTATTACGATAATAATAATAGTAACAAGGGTAAAAGTAAGAGTTAATACGATTATAAAATAGGAATAAGGACAAGAATAAGAGTTATTACGATAATAATAATAGTTATAAGTAAAAAATAAGAGTTATTACGATAATAATAATAGTTATAAGGATAAAAATAAGAGTTATAACGATAATAATAATAGTTATAAGGATAAAAATAAGAGTTATTACATAATAAATATAGGAATATGGCTAAAAGTAATAGTTATAATCATAATAATAATAGTAATAAGGACAAAAATAAGAGTTATTACGATAATAATAATAGTAATAAGGATAAAAGTAAGAGTTAATACGATGATAAAATAGGAATAAGGACAAAAATAAGAGTTATTACGATGATACAATAGGAATAAGGACAAGAACAAGAGTTATTACGATAATAATAATAGTTATAAGGATAAAAATAAGAGTTATTACGATAATAATAATAATTATAAGGATAAAAATAAGAGTTATTACGATAATAATAATAGTTATAAGGATAAAAATAAGAGTTATTACGATAATAATAATAGTAATAAGGATAAAAGTGGGAGTTAATACGATGATAAAATAGGAATAAGGACAAAAATAAGAGTTATTACGATAATGATAATAGTTATAAGGATAAGAATAAGAGTAATTACGATAATAATAATAGAAATAAGGATAAAAATAAGCATTATTACATAATAAAGATAGGAATATGGTTGAAAGTAATAGTTATAATGATAATAATAACAGAAATAAGGATAAAAATAAGAGTTATTACGATAATAATAATAGAAATATGGATAAACGTAGGAGTTATTACATAATAAAAATAGGAATATGGCTGAAAGTAATAGTTATAATGATAATAATAACAGAAATAAGCATAAAAATAAGAGTTATGACGATAATAATAATGGAAATAAGGGTAAAAATAAGAGTTATTACGTTAATAATAATAGTAATGAGGATAAAAGTAGGAGTTAATACGATGATAAAATAGGAATAAGGACAAAAATAAGAGTTATTACGATAATAATAATAGTAATAAGGATAAAAGTAAGAGTTAATACGATGATAATAATAGTTATAAGGATAAAAATAAGAGTTACTACGATAATAATAATAGAAATGAGGATAAAAATAAGAGTTATTACATAATAAAAATAGGAATATGGCTAAAAGTAATAGTTATAATCATAATAATAATAGTAATAAGGACAAAAATAAGAGTTATTACGATAATAATAATAGTAATAAGGATGAAAGTAAGAGTTAATACGATGATAAAATAGGAATAAGGACAAAAATAAGAGTTATTACGATAATAATAATAGTTATAAGGATAAAAATAAGAGTTATTACGATAACAATAATAGAAATAAGGATAAAAATAAGAGTTATTACATAATAAAAATAGGAATATGGCTGAAAGTAATAGTTATAATGATAATAATAACAGAAATAAGCATAAAAATAAGAGTTATTACGATAATAATAATGGAAATAAGGATAAAAATAAGAGTTATTACGTTAATAATAATAGTAATGAGGATAAAAGTAGGAGTTAATACGATGATAAAATAGGAATAAGGGCAAAAATAAGAGTTATTACGATAATAATAATAGTAACAAGGGTAAAAGTAAGAGTTAATACGATTATAAAATAGGAATAAGGACAAGAATAAGAGTTATTACGATAATAATAATAGTTATAAGTAAAAAATAAGAGTTATTACGATAATAATAATAGTTATAAGGATAAAAATAAGAGTTATAACGATAATAATAATAGTTATAAGGATAAAAATAAGAGTTATTACATAATAAATATAGGA
Organism: Megachile willughbiella; assembly: GCA_945859595.2. Lineage (NCBI taxonomy): Eukaryota > Metazoa > Arthropoda > Insecta > Hymenoptera > Megachilidae > Megachile > Megachile willughbiella. The sequence goes on along the minus strand of CAMAOD020000188.1, from coordinate 121,312 downwards.
ATATGGCTAAAAGTAATAGTTATAATCATAATAATAATAGTAATAAGGACAAAAATAAGAGTTATTACGATAATAATAATAGTAATAAGGATAAAAGTAAGAGTTAATACGATGATAAAATAGGAATAAGGACAAAAATAAGAGTTATTACGATGATACAATAGGAATAAGGACAAGAACAAGAGTTATTACGATAATAATAATAGTTATAAGGATAAAAATAAGAGTTATTACGATAATAATAATAATTATAAGGATAAAAATAAGAGTTATTACGATAATAATAATAGTTATAAGGATAAAAATAAGAGTTATTACGATAATAATAATAGTAATAAGGATAAAAGTGGGAGTTAATACGATGATAAAATAGGAATAAGGACAAAAATAAGAGTTATTACGATAATGATAATAGTTATAAGGATAAGAATAAGAGTAATTACGATAATAATAATAGAAATAAGGATAAAAATAAGCATTATTACATAATAAAGATAGGAATATGGTTGAAAGTAATAGTTATAATGATAATAATAACAGAAATAAGGATAAAAATAAGAGTTATTACGATAATAATAATAGAAATATGGATAAACGTAGGAGTTATTACATAATAAAAATAGGAATATGGCTGAAAGTAATAGTTATAATGATAATAATAACAGAAATAAGCATAAAAATAAGAGTTATGACGATAATAATAATGGAAATAAGGGTAAAAATAAGAGTTATTACGTTAATAATAATAGTAATGAGGATAAAAGTAGGAGTTAATACGATGATAAAATAGGAATAAGGACAAAAATAAGAGTTATTACGATAATAATAATAGTAATAAGGATAAAAGTAAGAGTTAATACGATGATAAAATAGGAATAAGGACAAAAATAAGAGTTATTACGATAATAATAATAGTTATAAGTAAAAAATAAGAGTTATTACGATAATAATAATAGTAATAGGGATAAAAGTAAGAGTTAATACGATGATAAAATAGGAATAAGGACAAAAATAAGAGTTATTACGATAATAATAATAGTTATAAGGATAAAAATAAGAGTTACTACGATAATAATAATAGAAATAACGATAAAAATAAGAGTTATTACATAATAAAAATAGGAATATGGCTGAAAGTAATAGTTATAATGATAATAATAACAGAAATAAGGATAAAAATAAGAGTTATTACGATAATAATAATAGTAATAAGGATAAAAGTAAGAGTTAATACGATGATGAAATAGGAATAAGGACAAGAATAAGAGTTATTACGATAATACTAATAGTTATAAGTAAAAAATAAGAGTTATTACGATAATAATAATAGGTATAAGTAAAAAATAAGAGTTATTACGATAATAATAATAGTTATAAGGATAAAAATAAGAGTTATTACGATAATAATAATAGTTATAAGGATAAAAATAAGAGTTATTATGATAATAATAATTGTTATAAGGATAAAAATAAGAGTTACTACGATAATAATAATAGAAATAAGGATAAAAATGAGAGTTATTACATAATAAAAATAGGAATATGTCTAAAAGTAATAGTTATAATCATAATAATAATAGTAATAAGGACAAAAATAAGAGTTATTACGATAATAATAATAGTTATAAGGATAAAAATAAGAGTTATTACGATAATAATAATAGAAATAAGGATAAAAATAAGCGTTATTACATAATAAAAATAGGAATATGGCTGAAAGTAGTAGTTATAATGATAATAATAACAGAAATAAGGATAATAATAAGAGTTATTACGATAATAATAATAGTAATAAGGATAAAAGTGGGAGTTAATACGATGATAAAATAGGAATAAGGACAAGAATAAGAGTTATTACGATAATAATAATAGGTATAAGTAAAAAATAAGAGTTGTTACGATAATAATAATAGTTATAAGGATAAAAATAAGAGTTATTACGATAATAATAATAGTTATAAGGATAAAAATAAGAGTTAATATGATAATAATAATTGTTATAAGGATAAAAATAAGAGTTACTACGATAATAATAATAGAAATAAGGATAAAAATGAGAGTTATTACATAATAAAAATAGGAATATGGCTAAAAGTAATAGTTATAATCATAATAATAATAGTAATAAGGACAAAAATAAGAGTTATTACGATAATAATAATAGTTATAAGGATAAAAATAAGAGTTATTACGATAATAATAATGGAAATAAGAATAAAAATAAGAGTTATTACGATAATAATAATAGTAATGAGGATAAAAGTAAGAGTTAATACGATGATAAAATAGGAATAAGGACAAAAATAAGAGTTATTACGATGATACAACAGGAATAAGGACAAGAACAAGAGTTATTACGATAATAATAATAGTTATAAGGATAAAAATAAGAGTTATTACGATAATAATAATAGTTATAAGGATAAAAATAAGAGTTATTACGATAATAATAAAAGTTATAAGGATAAAAATAAGAGTTACTACGATAATAAGAATAGAAATAAGGATAAAAATAAGAGTTATTACATAATAAAAATAGGAATATGGCTAAAAGTAATAGTTATAATCATAATAATAATAGTAATAAGGACAAAAATAAGAGTTATTACGATAATAATAATAATTATAAGGATAAAAATAAGAGTTATTACGATAATAATAATAGTAATAAGGATATAAGTGGGAGTTAATACGATGATAAAATAGGAATAAGGACAAGAATAAGCGTTATTACGATAATAATAATAGGTATAAGTAAAAAATAAGAGTTATTACGATAATAATAATAGTTATAAGGATAAAAATAAGAGTTATTACGATAATAATAATAATTATAAGGATAAAAATAAGAGTTATTACGATAATAATAATAGTTATAACGATAAAAATAAGAGTTATTACGATAATAATAATAGTAATAAGGATAAAAATAAGCATTATTACATAATAAAGATAGGAATATGGTTGAAAGTAATAGTTATAATGATAATAATAATAGAAATATGGATAAACGTAGGAGTTATTACATAATAAAAATAGGAATATGGCTGAAAGTAATAGTTATAATGATAATAATAACAGAAATAAGCATAAAAATAAGAGTTATTACGATAATAATAATGGAAATAAGGATAAAAATAAGAGTTATTACGTTAATAATAATAGTAATGAGGATAAAAGTAGGAGTTAATACGATGATAAAATAGGAATAAGGACAAAAATAAGAGTTATTACGATAATAATAATAGTAATAAGGATAAAAGTAAGAGTTAATACGATGATAAAATAGGAATAAGGACAAAAATAAGAGTTATTACGATAATAATAATAGTTATAAGGATAAAAATAAGAGTTATTACGATAATAAAAATAGAAATAAGGATAAAAATAAGCATAATTACATAATAAAGATAGGAATATGGTTGAAAGTAATAGTTATAATGATAATAATAACAGAAATCAGGATAAAAATAAGAGTTATTACGATAATAATAATAGAAATATGGATAAACGTAGGAGTTATTACATAATAAAAATAGGAATATGGCTGAAAGTAGTAGTTATAATGATAATAATAACAGAAATAAGGATAATAATAAGAGTTATTACGATAATAATAATAGTAATAAGGATATAAGTGGGAGTTAATACGATGATAAAATAGGAATAAGGACAAGAATAAGAGTTATTACGATAATAATAATAGGTATAAGTAAAAAATAAGAGTTATTACGATAATAATAATAGTTATAAGGATAAAAATAAGAGTTATTACGATAATAATAATAGAAATAAGGATAAAAATAAGCGTTATTACATAATAAAAATAGGAATATGGCTGAAAGTAGTAGTTATAATGATAATAATAACAGAAATAAGGATAATAATAAGAGTTATTACGATAATAATAATAGTAATAAGGATAAAAGTGGGAGTTAATACGATGATAATATAGGAATAAGGACAAGAATAAGAGTTATTACGATAATAATAATAGGTATAAGTAAAAAATAAGAGTTATTACGATAATAATAATAGTTATAAGGATAAAAATAAGAGTTATTACGATAATAATAATAGGTATAAGTAAAAAATAAGAGTTATTACGATAATAATAATAATTATAAGGATAAAAATAAGAGTTATTACGATAATAATAATAGTTATAAGGATAAAAATAAAAGTTATTACGATAATAATAATAGTAATAAGGATAAAAATAAGCATTATTACATAATAAAGATAGGAATTTGGTTGAAAGTAATAGTTATAATGATAATAATAACAGAAATAAGGATAAAAATAAGAGTTATTACGATAATAATAGTAGAAATGTGGATAAACGTAGGAGTTATTACATAATAAAAATAGGAATATGGCTGAAAGTAATAGTTATAATGATAATAATAACAGAAATAAGCATAAAAATAAGAGTTATTACGATAATAATAATGGAAATAAGGATAAAAATAAGAGTTATTACGTTAATAATAATAGTAATGAGGATAAAAGTAGGAGTTAATACGATGATAAAATAGGAATAAGGACAAAAATAAGAGTTAGTACGATAATAATAATAGTAATAAGGATAAAAGTAAGAGTTAATACGATGATAAAATAGGAATAAGGACAAAACTAAGAGTTATTGCGATAATAATAATAGTTATAAGGATAAAAATAAGAGTTATTACGATAATAATAATAGAAATAAGGATAAAAATAAGCGTTATTACATAATAAAAATAGGAATATGGCTGAAAGTAGTAGTTATAATGATAATAATAACAGAAATAAGGATAATAATAAGAGTTATTACGATAATAATAATAGTAATAAGGATATAAGTGGGAGTTAATACGATGATAAAATAGGAATAAGGACAAGAATAAGAGTTATTACGATAATAATAATAGGTATAAGTAAAAAATAAGAGTTGTTACGATAATAATAATAGTTATAAGGATAAAAATAAGAGTTATTACGATAATAATAATAGTTATAAGGGTAAAAATAAGAGTTATTATGATAATAATAATTGTTATAAGGATAAAAATAAGAGTTACTACGATAATAATAATAGAAATAAGGATAAAAATGAGAGTTATTACATAATAAAAATAGGAATATGGCTAAAAGTAATAGTTATAATCATAATAATAATAGTAATAAGGACAAAAATAAGAGTTATTACGATAATAATAATAGTTATAAGGATAAAAATAAGAGTTATTACGATAATAATAATAGAAATAAGGATAAAAATAAGCGTTATTACATAATAAAAATAGGAATATGGCTGAAAGTAGTAGTTATAATGATAATAATAACAGAAATAAGGATAATAATAAGAGTTATTACGATAATAATAATAGTAATAAGGATAAAAGTGGGAGTTAATACGATGATAAAATAGGAATAAGGACAAGAATAAGAGTTATTACGATAATAATAATAGGTATAAGTAAAAAATAAGAGTTGTTACGATAATAATAATAGTTATAAGGATAAAAATAAGAGTTACTACGATAATAATAATAGTAATAAGGATAAAAATAAGCATTATTACATAATAAAGATAGGAATTTGGTTGAAAGTAATAGTTATAATGATAATAATAACAGAAATAAGGATAAAAATAAGAGTTATTACGATAATAATAGTAGAAATGTGGATAAACGTAGGAGTTATTACATAATAAAAATAGGAATATGGCTGAAAGTAATAGTTATAATGATAATAATAACAGAAATAAGCATAAAAATAAGAGTTATTACGATAATAATAATGGAAATAAGGATAAAAATAAGAGTTATTACGTTAATAATAATAGTAATGAGGATAAAAGTAGGAGTTAATACGATGATAAAATAGGAATAAGGACAAAAATAAGAGTTAGTACGATAATAATAATAGTAATAAGGATAAAAGTAAGAGTTAATACGATGATAAAATAGGAATAAGGACAAAACTAAGAGTTATTGCGATAATAATAATAGTTATAAGGATAAAAATAAGAGTTATTACGATAATAATAATAGAAATAAGGATAAAAATAAGCGTTATTACATAATAAAAATAGGAATATGGCTGAAAGTAGTAGTTATAATGATAATAATAACAGAAATAAGGATAATAATAAGAGTTATTACGATAATAATAATAGTAATAAGGATATAAGTGGGAGTTAATACGATGATAAAATAGGAATAAGGACAAGAATAAGAGTTATTACGATAATAATAATAGGTATAAGTAAAAAATAAGAGTTGTTACGATAATAATAATAGTTATAAGGATAAAAATAAGAGTTATTACGATAATAATAATAGTTATAAGGGTAAAAATAAGAGTTATTATGATAATAATAATTGTTATAAGGATAAAAATAAGAGTTACTACGATAATAATAATAGAAATAAGGATAAAAATGAGAGTTATTACATAATAAAAATAGGAATATGGCTAAAAGTAATAGTTATAATCATAATAATAATAGTAATAAGGACAAAAATAAGAGTTATTACGATAATAATAATAGTTATAAGGATAAAAATAAGAGTTATTACGATAATAATAATAGAAATAAGGATAAAAATAAGCGTTATTACATAATAAAAATAGGAATATGGCTGAAAGTAGTAGTTATAATGATAATAATAACAGAAATAAGGATAATAATAAGAGTTATTACGATAATAATAATAGTAATAAGGATAAAAGTGGGAGTTAATACGATGATAAAATAGGAATAAGGACAAGAATAAGAGTTATTACGATAATAATAATAGGTATAAGTAAAAAATAAGAGTTGTTACGATAATAATAATAGTTATAAGGATAAAAATAAGAGTTACTACGATAATAATAATAGTTATAAGGGTAAAAATAAGAGTTATTATGATAATAATAATTGTTATAAGGATAAAAATAAGAGTTACTACGATAATAATAATAGAAATAAGGATAAAAATGAGAGTTATTACATAATAAAAATAGGAATATGGCTAAAAGTAATAGTTATAATCATAATAATAATAGTAATAAGGACAAAAATAAGAGTTATTACGATAATAATAATAGTTATAAGGATAAAAATAAGAGTTATTACGATAATAATAATAGAAATAAGGATAAAAATAAGCGTTATTACATAATAAAAATAGGAATATGGCTGAAAGTAGTAGTTATAATGATAATAATAACAGAAATAAGGATAATAATAAGAGTTATAACGATAATAATAATAGGTATAAGTAAAAAATAAGAGTTGTTACGATAATAATAATAGTTATAAGGATAAAAATAAGAGTTATTACGATAATAATAATAGTTATAAGGATAAAAATAAGAGTTATTATGATAATAATAATTGTTATAAGGATAAAAATAAGAGTTACTACGATAATAATAATAGAAATAAGGATAAAAATGAGAGTTATTACATAATAAAAATAGGAATATGGCTAAAAGTAATAGTTATAATCATAATAATAATAGTAATAAGGACAAAAATAAGAGTTATTACGATAATAATAATAGTTATAAGGATAAAAATAAGAGTTATTACGATAATAAAAATAGGAATATGGCTGAAAGTAGTAGTTATAATGATAATAATAACAGAAATAAGGATAATAATAAGAGTTATTACGATAATAATAATAGTAATAAGGATAAAAGTGGGAGTTAATACGATGATAAAATAGGAATAAGGACAAGAATAAGAGTTATTACGATAATAATAATAGGTATAAGTAAAAAATAAGAGTTGTTACGATAATAATAATAGTTATAAGGATAAAAATATGAGTTACTACGATAATAATAATAGTTATAAGGGTAAAAATAAGAGTTATTATGATAATAATAATTGTTATAAGGATAAAAATAAGAGTTACTACGATAATAATAATAGAAATAAGGATAAAAATGAGAGTTATTACATAATAAAAATAGGAATATGGCTAAAAGTAATAGTTATAATCATAATAATAATAGTAATAAGGACAAAAATAAGAGTTATTACGATAATAATAATAGTTATAAGGATAAAAATAAGAGTTATTACGATAATAATAATAGAAATAAGGATAAAAATAAGCGTTATTACATAATAAAAATAGGAATATGGCTGAAAGTAGTAGTTATAATGATAATAATAACAGAAATAAGGATAATAATAAGAGTTATAACGATAATAATAATAGGTATAAGTAAAAAATAAGAGTTGTTACGATAATAATAATAGTTATAAGGATAAAAATAAGAGTTATTACGATAATAATAATAGTTATAAGGATAAAAATAAGAGTTATTATGATAATAATAATTGTTATAAGGATAAAAATAAGAGTTACTACGATAATAATAATAGAAATAAGGATAAAAATGAGAGTTATTACATAATAAAAATAGGAATATGGCTAAAAGTAATAGTTATAATCATAATAATAATAGTAATAAGGACAAAAATAAGAGTTATTACGATAATAATAATAGTTATAAGGATAAAAATAAGAGTTATTACGATAATAATAATAGTTATAAGGGTAAAAATAAGAGTTATTATGATAATAATAATTGTTATAAGGATAAAAATAAGAGTTACTACGATAATAATAATAGAAATAAGGATAAAAATGAGAGTTATTACATAATAAAAATAGGAATATGGCTAAAAGTAATAGTTATAATCATAATAATAATAGTAATAAGGACAAAAATAAGAGTTATTACGATAATAATAATAGTTATAAGGATAAAAATAAGAGTTATTACGATAATAATAATAGAAATAAGGATAAAAATAAGCGTTATTACATAATAAAAATAGGAATATGGCTGAAAGTAGTAGTTATAATGATAATAATAACAGAAATAAGGATAATAATAAGAGTTATTACGATAATAATAATAGTAATAAGGATAAAAGTGGGAGTTAATACGATGATAAAATAGGAATAAGGACAAGAATAAGAGTTATTACGATAATAATAATAGGTATAAGTAAAAAATAAGAGTTGTTACGATAATAATAATAGTTATAAGGATAAAAATAAGAGTTACTACGATAATAATAATAGTTATAAGGGTAAAAATAAGAGTTATTATGATAATAATAATTGTTATAAGGATAAAAATAAGAGTTACTACGATAATAATAATAGAAATAAGGATAAAAATGAGAGTTATTACATAATAAAAATAGGAATATGGATAAAAGTAATAGTTATAATCATAATAATAATAGTAATAAGGACAAAAATAAGAGTTATTACGATAATAATAATAGTTATAAGGATAAAAATAAGAGTTACTACGATAATAATAATGGAAATAAGAATAAAAATAAGAGTTATTACGATAATAATAATAGTAATGAGGATAAAAGTAAGAGTTAATACGATGATAAAATAGGAATAAGGACAAAAATAAGAGTTATTACGATGATACAATAGGAATAAGGACAAGAACAAGAGTTATTACGATAATAATAATAGTTATAAGGATAAAAATAAGAGTTATTACGATAATAATAATAGTTATAAGGATAAAAATAAGAGTTATTACATAATAAAAATAGGAATATGGCTAAAAGTAATAGTTATAATCATAATAATAATAGTAATAAGGACAAAAATAAGAGTTATTACGATAATAATAATAATTATAAGGATAAAAATAAGAGTTATTACGATAATAATAATAGTAATAAGGATATAAGTGGGAGTTAATACGATGATAAAATAGGAATAAGGACAAGAATAAGCTTTATTACGATAATAATAATAGGTATAAGTAAAAAATAAGAGTTATTACGATAATAATAATAGTTATAAGGATAAAAATAAGAGTTATTACGATAATAATAATAGGTATAAGTAAAAAATAAGAGTTATTACGATAATAATAATAATTATAAGGATAAAAATAAGAGTTATTACGATAATAATAATAGTTATAACGATAAAAATAAGAGTTATTACGATAATAATAATAGTAATAAGGATAAAAATAAGCATTATTACATAATAAAGATAGGAATATGGTTGAAAGTAATAGTTATAATGATAATAATAACAGAAATAAGGATAAAAATAAGAGTTATTACGATAATAATAATGGAAATAAGGATAAAAATAAGAGTTATTACGTTAATAATAATAGTAATGAGGATAAAAGTAGGAGTTAATACGATGATAAAATAGGAATAAGGACAAAAATAAGAGTTATTACGATAATAATAATAGTAATAAGGATAAAAGTAAGAGTTAATACGATGATAAAATAGGAATAAGGACAAAACTAAGAGTTATTACGATAATAATAATAGTTATAAGGATAAAAATAAGAGTTATTACGATAATAATAATAGAAATAAGTATAAAAATAAGCGTTATTACATAATAAAAATAGGAATATGGCTGAAAGTAGTAGTTATAATGATAATAATAACAGAAATAAGGATAATAATAAGAGTTATTACGATAATAATAATAGTAATAAGGATATAAGTGGGAGTTAATACGATGATAAAATAGGAATAAGGACAAGAATAAGAGTTATTACGATAATAATAATAGGTATAAGTAAAAAATAAGAGTTATTACGATAATAATAATAGTTATAAGGATAAAAGTAAGAGTTAATACGATGATAAAATAGGAATAAGGACAAAAATAAGAGTTATTAGTATAATAATAATAGTTATAAGGATAAAAATAAGAGTTATTACGATAATAATAATAGAAATAAGGATAAAAATAAGCGTTATTACATAATAAAAATAGGAATATGGCTGAAAGTAGTAGTTATAATGATAATAATAACAGAAATAAGGATAATAATAAGAGTTATTACGATAATAATAATAGTAATAAGGATAAAAGTGGGAGTTAATACGATAATAATAATAGTTATAAGGATAAAAATAAGAGTTATTACGATAATAATAATAGTTATAAGGATAAAAATAAGAGTTATTACGATAATAATAAAAGTTATAAGGATAAAAATAAGAGTTACTACGATAATAATAATAGAAATAAGGATAAAAATAAGAGTTATTACATAATAAAAATAGGAATATGGCTAAAAGTAATAGTTATAATCATAATAATAATAGTAATAAGTACAAAAATAAGAGTTATTACGATAATAATAATAGTTATAAGGATAAAAATAAGAGTTACTACGATAATAATAATAGAAATAAGAATAAAAATAAGAGTTATTACGATAATAATAATAGTAATGAGGATAAAAGTAAGAGTTAATACGATGATAAAATAGGAATAATTACAAAAATAAGAGTTATTACGATGATACAATAGGAATAAGGACAAGAACAAGAGTTATCACGATAATAATAATAGTTATAAGGATAAAGATAAGAGTTATTACGATAATAATAATAGTTATAAGGATAAAAGTAAGAGTTAATACGATGATCAAATAGGAATAAGGACAAAGATAAGAGTTATTACGATAATAATAATAGAAATAAGGATAAAAATAAGAGTTATTACGATAATAATAATAGAAATAAGGATAAAAATAAGCATTATTACATAATAAAGATAGGAATATGGTTGAAAGTAATAGTTATAATGATAATAATAACAGAAATAAGGATAAAAATAAGAGTTATTACGATAATAATAATAGTAATAAGGATAAAAGTGGGAGTTAATACGATAATAATAATAGTTATAAGGATAAAAATAAGAGTTATTACGATAATAATAATAGTTATAAGGATAAAAATAAGAGTTATTACGATAATAATAAAAGTTATAAGGATAAAAATAAGAGTTACTACGATAATAATAATAGAAATAAGGATAAAAATAAGAGTTATTACATAATAAAAATAGGAATATGGCTAAAAGTAATAGTTATAATCATAATAATAATAGTAATAAGTACAAAAATAAGAGTTATTACGATAATAATAATAGTTATAAGGATAAAAATAAGAGTTACTACGATAATAATAATAGAAATAAGAATAAAAATAAGAGTTATTACGATAATAATAATAGTAATGAGGATAAAAGTAAGAGTTAATACGATGATAAAATAGGAATAAGGACAAAAATAAGAGTTATTACGATGATACAATAGGAATAAGGACAAGAACAAGAGTTATCACGATAATAATAATAGTTATAAGGATAAAGATAAGAGTTATTACGATAATAATAATAGTTATAAGGATAAAAGTAAGAGTTAATACGATGATCAAATAGGAATAAGGACAAAGATAAGAGTTATTACGATAATAATAATAGAAATAAGGATAAAAATAAGAGTTATTACGATAATAATAATAGAAATAAGGATAAAAATAAGCATTATTACATAATAAAGATAGGAATATGGTTGAAAGTAATAGTTATAATGATAATAATAACAGAAATAAGGATAAAAATAAGAGTTATTACGATAATAATAATAGAAATATGGATAAACGTAGGATTTATTACATAATAAAAATAGGAATATCGCTGAAAGTAATAGTTATAATGATAATAATAACAGAAATAAGCATAAAAATAAGAGTTATTACGTTAATAATAATAGTAATGAGGATAAAAGTAGGAGTTAATACGATGATAAAATAGGAATAAGGACAAAAATAAGAGTTATTACGATAATAATAATAGTTATAAGGATAAAAATAAGAGTTAATACGATGATAAAATAGGAATAAGGACAAAAATAAGAGTTATTACGATAATAATAATAGTTATAAGGATAAAAATAAGAGTTATTACGATAATAATAATAGAAATAAGGATAAAAATAAGCGTTATTACATAATAAAAATAGGAATATAGCTGAAAGTAGTAGTTATAATGATAATAATAACAGAAATAAGGATAATAATAAGAGTTATTACGATAATAATAATAGTAATAAGGATATAAGTGGGAGTTAATACGATGATAAAATAGGAATAAGGACAAGAATAAGAGTTATTACGATAATAGTAATAGGTATAAGTAAAAAATAAGAGTTATTACGATAATAATAATAGTTATAAGGATAAAAATAAGAGTTATTACGATAATAATAATAGAAATAAGGATAAAAATAAGCGTTATTACATAATAAAAATAGGAATATGGCTGAAAGTAGTAGTTATAATGATAATAATAACAGAAATAAGGATAATAATAAGAGTTATTACGATAATAATAATAGTAATAAGGATAAAAGTGGGAGTTAATACGATGATAAAATAGGAATAAGGACAAGAATAAGAGTTATTACGATAATAATAATAGGTATAAGTAAAAAATAAGAGTTATTACGATAATAATAATAGTTATAAGGATAAAAATAAGAGTTATTACGGTAATAATAATAGTAATAAGGATATAAGTGGGAGTTAATACGATGATAAAATAGGAATAAGGACAAGAATAAGAGTTATTACGATAATAATAATAGGTATAAGTAAAAAATAAGAGTTATTACGATAATAATAATAGTTATAAGGATAAAAATAAGAGTTATTACGATAATAATAATAGGTATAAGTAAAAAATAAGAGTTATTACGATAATAATAATAATTATAAGGATAAAAATAAGAGTTATTACGATAATAATAATAGTTATAAGGATAAAAATAAGAGTTATTACGATAATAATAATAGAAATAAGGATAAAAATAAGCATTATTACATAATAAAGATAGGAATATGGTTGAAAGTAATAGTTATAATGATAATAATAACAGAAATAAGGATAAAAATAAGAGTTAGTACGATAATAATAATAGAAATATGGATAAACGTAGGAGTTATTACATAATAAAAATAGGAATATGGCTGAAAGTAATAGTTATAATGATAATAATAACAGAAATATGCATAAAAATAAGAGTTATTACGATAATAATAATGGAAATAAGGATAAAAATAAGAGTTATTACGTTAATAATAATAGTAATGAGGATAAAAGTAGGAGTTAATACGATGATAAAATAGGAATAATGACAAAAATAAGAGTTATTACGATAATAATAATAGTAATAAGGATAAAAGTAAGAGTTAATACGATGATAAATAGGAATAAGGACAAAACTAAGAGTTATTACGATAATAATAATAGTTATAAGGATAAAAATAAGAGTTATTACGATAATAATAATAGAAATAAGGATAAAAATAAGCGTTATTAACATAATAAAAATAGGAATATGGCTGAAAGTAGTAGTTATAATGATAATAATAACAGAAATAAGGATAATAATAAGAGTTATTACGATAATAATAATAGTAATAAGGATATAAGTGGGAGTTAATACGATGATAAAATAGGAATAAGGACAAGAATAAGAGTTATTACGATAATAATAATAGGTATAAGTAAAAAATAAGAGTTATTACGATAATAATAAAAGTTATAAGGATAAAAATAAGAGTTACTACGATAATAATAATAGAAATAAGGATAAAAATAAGAGTTATTACATAATAAAAATAGGAATATGGCTAAAAGTAATAGTTATAATCATAATAATAATAGTAATAAGTACAAAAATAAGAGTTATTACGATAATAATAATAGTTATAAGGATAAAAATAAGAGTTACTACGATAATAATAATAGAAATAAGAATAAAAATAAGAGTTATTACGATAATAATAATAGTAATGAGGATAAAAGTAAGAGTTAATACGATGATAAAATAGGAATAAGGACAAAAATAAGAGTTATTACGATGATACAATAGGAATAAGGACAAGAACAAGAGTTATCACGATAATAATAATAGTTATAAGGATAAAGATAAGAGTTATTACGATAATAATAATAGTTATAAGGATAAAAGTAAGAGTTAATACGATGATCAAATAGGAATAAGGACAAAGATAAGAGTTATTACGATAATAATAATAGAAATAAGGATAAAAATAAGAGTTATTACGATAATAATAATAGAAATAAGGATAAAAATAAGCATTATTACATAATAAAGATAGGAATATGGTTGAAAGTAATAGTTATAATGATAATAATAACAGAAATAAGGATAAAAATAAGAGTTATTACGATAATAATAATAGAAATATGGATAAACGTAGGAGTTATTACATAATAAAAATAGGAATATGGCTGAAAGTAATAGTTATAATGATAATAATAACAGAAATAAGCATAAAAATAAGAGTTATTACGTTAATAATAATAGTAATGAGGATAAAAGTAGGAGTTAATACGATGATAAAATAGGAATAAGGACAAAAATAAGAGTTATTACGATAATAATAATAGTAATAAGGATAAAAGTAAGAGTTAATACGATGATAAAATAGGAATAAGGACAAAAATAAGAGTTATTACGATAATAATAATAGTTATAAGGATAAAAATAAGAGTTAATACGATGATAAAATAGGAATAAGGACAAAAATAAGAGTTATTACGATAATAATAATAGTTATAAGGATAAAAATAAGAGTTATTACGATAATAATAATAGAAATAAGGATAAAAATAAGCGTTATTACATAATAAAAATAGGAATATGGCTGAAAGTAGTAGTTATAATGATAATAATAACAGAAATAAGGATAATAATAAGAGTTATTACGATAATAATAATAGTAATAAGGATATAAGTGGGAGTTAATACGATGATAAAATAGGAATAAGGACAAGAATAAGAGTTATTACGATAATAGTAATAGGTATAAGTAAAAAATAAGAGTTATTACGATAATAATAATAGTTATAAGGATAAAAATAAGAGTTATTACGATAATAATAATAGAAATAAGGATAAAAATAAGCGTTATTACATAATAAAAATAGGAATATGGCTGAAAGTAGTAGTTATAATGATAATAATAACAGAAATAAGGATAATAATAAGAGTTATTACGATAATAATAATAGTAATAAGGATAAAAGTGGGAGTTAATACGATGATAAAATAGGAATAAGGACAAGAATAAGAGTTATTACGATAATAATAATAGGTATAAGTAAAAAAATAAGAGTTATTACGATAATAATAATAGTTATAAGGATAAAAATAAGAGTTATTACGGTAATAATAATAGTAATAAGGATATAAGTGGGAGTTAATACGATGATAAAATAGGAATAAGGACAAGAATAAGAGTTATTACGATAATAATAATAGGTATAAGTAAAAAATAAGTGTTATTACGATAATAATAATAGTTATAAGGATAAAAATAAGAGTTATTACGATAATAATAATAGGTATAAGTAAAAAATAAGAGTTATTACGATAATAATAATAATTATAAGGATAAAAATAAGAGTTATTACGATAATAATAATAGTTATAAGGATAAAAATAAGAGTTAATACGATGATAAAATAGGAATAAGGACAAAAATAAGAGTTATTACGATAATAATAATAGTTATAAGGATAAAAATAAGAGTTATTACGATAATAATAGTAGAAATAAGGATAAAAATAAGCGTTGTTACATAATAAAAATAGGAATATGGCTGAAAGTAGTAGTTATAATGATAATAATAACAGAAATAAGGATAATAATAAGAGTTATTACGATAATAATAATAGTAATAAGGATATAAGTGGGAGTTAATACGATGATAAAATAGGAATAAGGACAAGAATAAGAGTTATTACGATAATAGTAATAGGTATAAGTAAAAAATAAGAGTTATTACGATAATAATAATAGTTATAAGGATAAAAATAAGAGTTATTACGATAATAATAATAGAAATAAGGATAAAAATAAGCGTTATTACATAATAAAAATAGGAATATGGCTGAAAGTAGTAGTTATAATGATAATAATAACAGAAATAAGGATAATAATAAGAGTTATTACGATAATAATAATAGGTATAAGTAAAAAATAAGAGTTATTACGATAATAATAATAGTTATAAGGATAAAAATAAGAGTTATTACGGTAATAATAATAGTAATAAGGATATAAGTGGGAGTTAATACGATGATAAAATAGGAATAAGGACAAGAATAAGAGTTATTACGATAATAATAATAGGTATAAGTAAAAAATAAGAGTTATTACGATAATAATAATAGTTATAAGGATAAAAATAAGAGTTATTACGATAATAATAATAGGTATAAGTAAAAAATAAGAGTTATTACGATAATAATAATAATTATAAGGATAAAAATAAGAGTTATTACGATAATAATAATAGTTATAAGGATAAAAATAAGAGTTAATACGATGATAAAATAGGAATAAGGACAAAAATAAGAGTTATTACGATAATAATAATAGTTATAAGGATAAAAATAAGAGTTATTACGATAATAATAGTAGAAATAAGGATAAAAATAAGCGTTATTACATAATAAAAATAGGAATATGGCTGAAAGTAGTAGTTATAATGATAATAATAACAGAAATAAGGATAATAATAAGAGTTATTACGATAATAATAATAGTAATAAGGATAAAAGTGGGAGTTAATACGATGATAAAATAGGAATAAGGACAAGAATAAGAGTTATTACGATAATAATAATAGGTATAAGTAAAAAATAAGAGTTATTACGATAATAATAATAGTTATAAGGATAAAAATAAGAGTTATTACGGTAATAATAATAGTAATAAGGATATAAGTGGGAGTTAATACGATGATAAAATAGGAATAAGGACAAGAATAAGAGTTATTACGATAATAATAATAGGTATAAGTAAAAAATAAGAGTTATTACGATAATAATAATAGTTATAAGGATAAAAATAAGAGTTATTACGATAATAATAATAGGTATAAGTAAAAAATAAGAGTTATTACGATAATAATAATAATTATAAGGATAAAAATAAGAGTTATTACGATAATAATAATAGTTATAAGGATAAAAATAAGAGTTAATACGATGATAAAATAGGAATAAGGACAAAAATAAGAGTTATTACGATAATAATAATAGTTATAAGGATAAAAATAAGAGTTATTACGATAATAATAGTAGAAATAAGGATAAAAATAAGCGTTATTACATAATAAAAATAGGAATATGGCTGAAAGTAGTAGTTATAATGATAATAATAACAGAAATAAGGATAATAATAAGAGTTATTACGATAATAATAATAGTAATAAGGATATAAGTGGGAGTTAATACGATGATAAAATAGGAATAAGGACAAGAATAAGAGTTATTACGATAATAGTAATAGGTATAAGTAAAAAATAAGAGTTATTACGATAATAATAATAGTTATAAGGATAAAAATAAGAGTTATTACGATAATAATAATAGAAATAAGGATAAAAATAAGCGTTATTACATAATAAAAATAGGAATATGGCTGAAAGTAGTAGTTATAATGATAATAATAACAGAAATAAGGATAATAATAAGAGTTATTACGATAATAATAATAGGTATAAGTAAAAAATAAGAGTTATTACGATAATAATAATAGTTATAAGGATAAAAATAAGAGTTATTACGGTAATAATAATAGTAATAAGGATATAAGTGGGAGTTAATACGATGATAAAATAGGAATAAGGACAAGAATAAGAGTTATTACGATAATAATAATAGGTATAAGTAAAAAATAAGAGTTATTACGATAATAATAATAGTTATAAGGATAAAAATAAGAGTTATTACGATAATAATAATAGGTATAAGTAAAAAATAAGAGTTATTACGATAATAATAATAATTATAAGGATAAAAATAAGAGTTATTACGATAATAATAATAGTTATAAGGATAAAAATAAGAGTTAATACGATGATAAAATAGGAATAAGGACAAAAATAAGAGTTATTACGATAATAATAATAGTTATAAGGATAAAAATAAGAGTTATTACGATAATAATAGTAGAAATAAGGATAAAAATAAGCGTTATTACATAATAAAAATAGGAATATGGCTGAAAGTAGTAGTTATAATGATAATAATAACAGAAATAAGGATAATAATAAGAGTTATTACGATAATAATAATAGTAATAAGGATATAAGTGGGAGTTAATACGATGATAAAATAGGAATAAGGACAAGAATAAGAGTTATTACGATAATAGTAATAGGTATAAGTAAAAAATAAGAGTTATTACGATAATAATAATAGTTATAAGGATAAAAATAAGAGTTATTACGATAATAATAATAGAAATAAGGATAAAAATAAGCGTTATTACATAATAAAAATAGGAATATGGCTGAAAGTAGTAGTTATAATGATAATAATAACAGAAATAAGGATAATAATAAGAGTTATTACGATAATAATAATAGGTATAAGTAAAAAATAAGAGTTATTACGATAATAATAATAGTTATAAGGATAAAAATAAGAGTTATTACGGTAATAATAATAGTAATAAGGATATAAGTGGGAGTTAATACGATGATAAAATAGGAATAAGGACAAGAATAAGAGTTATTACGATAATAATAATAGGTATAAGTAAAAAATAAGAGTTATTACGATAATAATAATAGTTATAAGGATAAAAATAAGAGTTATTACGATAATAATAATAGGTATAAGTAAAAAATAAGAGTTATTACGATAATAATAATAATTATAAGGATAAAAATAAGAGTTATTACGATAATAATAATAGTTATAAGGATAAAAATAAGAGTTATTACGATAATAATAATAGAAATAAGGATAAAAATAAGCATTATTACATAATAAAGATAGGAATATGGTTGAAAGTAATAGTTATAATGATAATAATAGCAGAAATAAGGATAAAAATAAGAGTTATTACGATAATAATAATAGAAATATGGATAAACGTAGGAGTTATTACATAATAAAAATAGGAATATGGCTGAAAGTAATAGTTATAATGATAATAATAACAGAAATATGCATAAAAATAAGAGTTATTACGATAATAATAATGGAAATAAGGATAAAAATAAGAGTTATTACGTTAATAATAATAGTAATGAGGATAAAAGTAGGAGTTAATACGATGATAAAATAGGAATAATGACAAAAATAAGAGTTATTACGATAATAATAATAGTAATAAGGATAAAAGTAAGAGTTAATACGATGATAAATAGGAATAAGGACAAAACTAAGAGTTATTACGATAATAATAATAGTTATAAGGATAAAAATAAGAGTTATTACGATAATAATAATAGAAATAAGGATAAAAATAAGCGTTATTACATAATAAAAATAGGAATATGGCTGAAAGTAGTAGTTATAATGATAATAATAACAGAAATAAGGATAATAATAAGAGTTATTACGATAATAATAATAGTAATAAGGATATAAGTGGGAGTTAATACGATGATAAAATAGGAATAAGGACAAGAATAAGAGTTATTACGATAATAATAATAGGTATAAGTAAAAAATAAGAGTTATTACGATAATAATAATAGTTATAAGGATAAAAGTAAGAGTTAATACGATGATAAAATAGGAATAAGGACAAAAATAAGAGTTATTAGTATAATAATAATAGTTATAAGGATAAAAATAAGAGTTATTACGATAATAATAATAGTTATAAGGATAAAAATAAGAGTTATTACGATAATAATAATAGGTATAAGTAAAAAATAAGAGTTATTACGATAATAATAATAATTATAAGGATAAAAATAAGAGTTATTACGATAATAATAATAGTTATAAGGATAAAAATAAGAGTTAATACGATGATAAAATAGGAATAAGGACAAAAATAAGAGTTATTACGATAATAATAATAGTTATAAGGATAAAAATAAGAGTTATTACGATAATAATAGTAGAAATAAGGATAAAAATAAGCGTTATTACATAATAAAAATAGGAATATGGCTGAAAGTAGTAGTTATAATGATAATAATAACAGAAATAAGGATAATAATAAGAGTTATTACGATAATAATAATAGTAATAAGGATATAAGTGGGAGTTAATACGATGATAAAATAGGAATAAGGACAAGAATAAGAGTTATTACGATAATAGTAATAGGTATAAGTAAAAAATAAGAGTTATTACGATAATAATAATAGTTATAAGGATAAAAATAAGAGTTATTACGATAATAATAATAGAAATAAGGATAAAAATAAGCGTTATTACATAATAAAAATAGGAATATGGCTGAAAGTAGTAGTTATAATGATAATAATAACAGAAATAAGGATAATAATAAGAGTTATTACGATAATAATAATAGGTATAAGTAAAAAATAAGAGTTATTACGATAATAATAATAGTTATAAGGATAAAAATAAGAGTTATTACGGTAATAATAATAGTAATAAGGATATAAGTGGGAGTTAATACGATGATAAAATAGGAATAAGGACAAGAATAAGAGTTATTACGATAATAATAATAGGTATAAGTAAAAAATAAGAGTTATTACGATAATAATAATAGTTATAAGGATAAAAATAAGAGTTATTACGATAATAATAATAGGTATAAGTAAAAAATAAGAGTTATTACGATAATAATAATAATTATAAGGATAAAAATAAGAGTTATTACGATAATAATAATAGTTATAAGGATAAAAATAAGAGTTAATACGATGATAAAATAGGAATAAGGACAAAAATAAGAGTTATTACGATAATAATAATAGTTATAAGGATAAAAATAAGAGTTATTACGATAATAATAGTAGAAATAAGGATAAAAGTAAGCGTTATTACATAATAAAAATAGGAATATGGCTGAAAGTAGTAGTTATAATGATAATAATAACAGAAATAAGGATAATAATAAGAGTTATTACGATAATAATAATAGTAATAAGGATATAAGTGGGAGTTAATACGATGATAAAATAGGAATAAGGACAAGAATAAGAGTTATTACGATAATAGTAATAGGTATAAGTAAAAAATAAGAGTTATTACGATAATAATAATAGTTATAAGGATAAAAATAAGAGTTATTACGATAATAATAATAGAAATAAGGATAAAAATAAGCGTTATTACATAATAAAAATAGGAATATGGCTGAAAGTAGTAGTTATAATGATAATAATAACAGAAATAAGGATAATAATAAGAGTTATTACGATAATAATAATAGGTATAAGTAAAAAATAAGAGTTATTACGATAATAATAATAGTTATAAGGATAAAAATAAGAGTTATTACGGTAATAATAATAGTAATAAGGATATAAGTGGGAGTTAATACGATGATAAAATAGGAATAAGGACAAGAATAAGAGTTATTACGATAATAATAATAGGTATAAGTAAAAAATAAGAGTTATTACGATAATAATAATAGTTATAAGGATAAAAATAAGAGTTATTACGATAATAATAATAGGTATAAGTAAAAAATAAGAGTTATTACGATAATAATAATAATTATAAGGATAAAAATAAGAGTTATTACGATAATAATAATAGTTATAAGGATAAAAATAAGAGTTATTACGATAATAATAATAGAAATAAGGATAAAAATAAGCATTATTACATAATAAAGATAGGAATATGGTTGAAAGTAATAGTTATAATGATAATAATAGCAGAAATAAGGATAAAAATAAGAGTTATTACGATAATAATAATAGAAATATGGATAAACGTAGGAGTTATTACATAATAAAAATAGGAATATGGCTGAAAGTAATAGTTATAATGATAATAATAACAGAAATATGCATAAAAATAAGAGTTATTACGATAATAATAATGGAAATAAGGATAAAAATAAGAGTTATTACGTTAATAATAATAGTAATGAGGATAAAAGTAGGAGTTAATACGATGATAAAATAGGAATAATGACAAAAATAAGAGTTATTACGATAATAATAATAGTAATAAGGATAAAAGTAAGAGTTAATACGATGATAAATAGGAATAAGGACAAAACTAAGAGTTATTACGATAATAATAATAGTTATAAGGATAAAAATAAGAGTTATTACGATAATAATAATAGAAATAAGGATAAAAATAAGCGTTATTACATAATAAAAATAGGAATATGGCTGAAAGTAGTAGTTATAATGATAATAATAACAGAAATAAGGATAATAATAAGAGTTATTACGATAATAATAATAGTAATAAGGATATAAGTGGGAGTTAATACGATGATAAAATAGGAATAAGGACAAGAATAAGAGTTATTACGATAATAATAATAGGTATAAGTAAAAAATAAGAGTTATTACGATAATAATAATAGTTATAAGGATAAAAGTAAGAGTTAATACGATGATAAAATAGGAATAAGGACAAAAATAAGAGTTATTAGTATAATAATAATAGTTATAAGGATAAAAATAAGAGTTATTACGATAATAATAATAGAAATAAGGATAAAAATAAGCGTTATTACATAATAAAAATAGGAATATGGCTGAAAGTAGTAGTTATAATGATAATAATAACAGAAATAAGGATAATAATAAGAGTTATTACGATAATAATAATAGTAATAAGGATAAAAGTGGGAGTTAATACGATAATAATAATAGTTATAAGGATAAAAATAAGAGTTATTACGATAATAATAATAGTTATAAGGATAAAAATAAGAGTTATTACGATAATAATAAAAGTTATAAGGATAAAAATAAGAGTTACTACGATAATAATAATAGAAATAAGGATAAAAATAAGAGTTATTACATAATAAATATAGGAATATGGCTAAAAGTAATAGTTATAATCATAATAATAATAGTAATAAGTACAAAAATAAGAGTTATTACGATAATAATAATAGTTATAAGGATAAAAATAAGAGTTACTACGATAATAATAATAGAAATAAGAATAAAAATAAGAGTTATTACGATAATAATAATAGTAATGAGGATAAAAGTAAGAGTTAATACGATGATACAATAGGAATAAGGACAAGAACAAGAGTTATCACGATAATAATAATAGTTATAAGGATAAAGATAAGAGTTATTACGATAATAATAATAGTTATAAGGATAAAAGTAAGAGTTAATACGATGATCAAATAGGAATAAGGACAAAGATAAGAGTTATTACGATAATAATAATAGAAATAAGGATAAAAATAAGAGTTATTACGATAATAATAATAGAAATAAGGATAAAAATAAGCATTATTACATAATAAAGATAGGAATATGGTTGAAAGTAATAGTTATAATGATAATAATAACAGAAATAAGGATAAAAATAAGAGTTATTACGATAATAATAATAGAAATATGGATAAACGTAGGAGTTATTACATAATAAAAATAGGAATATGGCTGAAAGTAATAGTTATAATGATAATAATAACAGAAATAAGCATAAAAATAAGAGTTATTACGTTAATAATAATAGTAATGAGGATAAAAGTAGGAGTTAATACGATGATAAAATAGGAATAAGGACAAAAATAAGAGTTATTACGATAATAATAATAGTAATAAGGATAAAAGTAAGAGTTAATACGATGATAAAATAGGAATAAGGACAAAAATAAGAGTTATTACGATAATAATAATAGTTATAAGGATAAAAATAAGAGTTATTACGATAATAATAATAGAAATAAGGATAAAAATAAGCGTTATTACATAATAAAAATAGGAATATGGCTGAAAGTAGTAGTTATAATGATAATAATAACAGAAATAAGGATAATAATAAGAGTTATTACGATAATAATAATAGTAATAAGGATATAAGTGGGAGTTAATACGATGATAAAATAGGAATAAGGACAAGAATAAGAGTTATTACGATAATAGTAATAGGTATAAGTAAAAAATAAGAGTTATTACGATAATAATAATAGTTATAAGGATAAAAATAAGAGTTATTACGATAATAATAATAGAAATAAGGATAAAAATAAGCGTTATTACATAATAAAAATAGGAATATGGCTGAAAGTAGTAGTTATAATGATAATAATAACAGAAATAAGGATAATAATAAGAGTTATTACGATAATAATAATAGTAATAAGGATAAAAGTGGGAGTTAATACGATGATAAAATAGGAATAAGGACAAGAATAAGAGTTATTACGATAATAATAATAGGTATAAGTAAAAAATAAGAGTTATTACGATAATAATAATAGTTATAAGGATAAAAATAAGAGTTATTACGGTAATAATAATAGTAATAAGGATATAAGTGGGAGTTAATACGATGATAAAATAGGAATAAGGACAAGAATAAGAGTTATTACGATAATAATAATAGGTATAAGTAAAAAATAAGAGTTATTACGATAATAATAATAGTTATAAGGATAAAAATAAGAGTTATTACGATAATAATAATAGGTATAAGTAAAAAATAAGAGTTATTACGATAATAATAATAATTATAAGGATAAAAATAAGAGTTATTACGATAATAATAATAGTTATAAGGATAAAAATAAGAGTTATTACGATAATAATAATAGAAATAAGGATAAAAATAAGCATTATTACATAATAAAGATAGGAATATGGTTGAAAGTAATAGTTATAATGATAATAATAACAGAAATAAGGATAAAAATAAGAGTTATTACGATAATAATAATAGAAATATGGATAAACGTAGGAGTTATTACATAATAAAAATAGGAATATGGCTGAAAGTAATAGTTATAATGATAATAATAACAGAAATATGCATAAAAATAAGAGTTATTACGATAATAATAATGGAAATAAGGATAAAAATAAGAGTTATTACGTTAATAATAATAGTAATGAGGATAAAAGTAGGAGTTAATACGATGATAAAATAGGAATAATGACAAAAATAAGAGTTATTACGATAATAATAATAGTAATAAGGATAAAAGTAAGAGTTAATACGATGATAAATAGGAATAAGGACAAAACTAAGAGTTATTACGATAATAATAATAGTTATAAGGATAAAAGTAAGAGTTAATACGATGATAAAATAGGAATAAGGACAAAAATAAGAGTTATTAGTATAATAATAATAGTTATAAGGATAAAAATAAGAGTTATTACGATAATAATAATAGAAATAAGGATAAAAATAAGCGTTATTACATAATAAAAATAGGAATATGGCTGAAAGTAGTAGTTATAATGATAATAATAACAGAAATACGGATAATAATAAGAGTTATTACGATAATAATAATAGTAATAAGGATAAAAGTGGGAGTTAATACGATAATAATAATAGTTATAAGGATAAAAATAAGAGTTATTACGATAATAATAATAGTTATAAGGATAAAAATAAGAGTTATTACGATAATAATAAAAGTTATAAGGATAAAAATAAGAGTTACTACGATAATAATAATAGAAATAAGGATAAAAATAAGCGTTATTACATAATAAAAATAGGAATATGGCTAAAAGTAATAGTTATAATCATAATAATAATAGTAATAAGGACAAAAATAAGAGTTATTACGATAATAATAATAATTATAAGGATAAAAATAAGAGTTATTACGATAATAATAATAGTTATAAGGATAAAAATAAGAGTTATTACGATAATAATAATAGTAATAAGGATAAAAGTGGGAGCTAATACGATGATAAAATAGGAATAAGGACAAAAATAAGAGTTATTACGATAATGATAATAGTTATAAGGATAAGAATAAGAGTTATTACGATAATAATAATAGAAATAAGGATAAAAATAAGCATTATTACATAATAAAGATAGGAATATGGTTGAAAGTAATAGTTATAATGATAATAATAACAGAAATAAGGATAAAAATAAGAGTTATTACGATAATAATAATAGAAATATGGATAAACGTAGGAGTTATTACATAATAAAAATAGGAATATGGCTGAAAGTAATAGTTATAATGATAATAATAACAGAAATAAGCATAAAAATAAGAGTTATTACGATAATAATAATGGAAATAAGGATAAAAATAAGAGTTATTACGTTAATAATAATAGTAATGAGGATAAAAGTAGGAGTTAATACGATGATAAAATAGGAATAAGGACAAAAATAAGAGTTATTACGATAATAATAATAGTTATAAGGATAAAAATAAGAGTTATTACGATAATAATAATAGAAATAAGGATAAAAATAAGCGTTATTACATAATAAAAATAGGAATATGGCTGAAAGTAGTAGTTATAATGATAATAATAACAGAAATAAGGATAATAATAAGAGTTATTACGATAAAAATAATAGTAATAAGGATATAAGTGGGAGTTAATACGATGATAAAATAGGAATAAGGACAAGAATAAGAGTTATTACGATAATAATAATAGGTATAAGTAAAAAATAAGAGTTATTACGATAATAATAATAGTTATAAGGATAAAAATAAGAGTTATTACGATAATAATAATAGGTATAAGTAAAAAATAAGAGTTATTACGATAATAATAATAATTATAAGGATAAAAATAAGAGTTATTACGATAATGATAATAGTTATAAGGATAAGAATAAGAGTTATTACGATAATAATAATAGAAATAAGGATAAAAATAAGCATTATTACATAACAAAGATAGGAATATGGTTGAAAGTAATAGTTATAATGATAATAATAACAGAAATAAGGATAAAAATAAGAGTTATTACGATAATAATAATCGAAATATGGATAAACGTAGGAGTTATTACATAATAAAAATAGGAATATGCCTAAAAGTAATAGTTATAATCATAATAATAATAGTAATAAGGACAAAAATAAGAGTTATTACGATAATAACAATAGTTATAAGGATAAAAATAAGAGTTACTACGATAATAATAATAGAAATAAGAATAAAAATAAGAGTTATTACGATAATAATAATAGTAATGAGGATAAAAGTAAGAGTTAATACGATGATAAAATAGGAATAAGGACAAAAATAAGAGTTATTACGATGATACAATAGGAATAAGGACAAGAACAAGAGTTATTACGATAATAATAATAGTTATAAGGATAAAAATAAGAGTTATTACGATAATAATAATAGTTATAAGGATAAAAATAAGAGTTATTACGATAATAATAATAGTAATAAGGATAAAAGTGGGAGTTAATACGATGATAAAATAGGAATAAGGACAAAAATAAGAGATATTACGATAATGATAATAGTTATAAGGATAAGAATAAGAGTTATTACGATAATAATAATAGTTATAAGGATAAAAATAAGAGTTACTGCGATAATAATAATAGAAATAAGAATAAAAATAAGAGTTATTACGATAATGATAATAGTAATGAGGATAAAAGTAAGAGTTAATACGATGATAAAATAGGAATAAGGACAAAAATAAGAGTTATTACGATGATACAACAGGAATAAGGACAAGAACAAGAGTTATTACAATAATAATAATAGTTATAAGGATAAAAATAAGAGTTATTACGATAATAATAATAGTTATAAGGATAAAAATAAGAGTTATTACGATAATAATAAAAGTTATAAAGATAAAAATAAGAGTTACTACGATAATAATAATAGAAATAAGAATAAAAATAAGAGTTATTACGATAATAATAATAGTAATGAGGATAAAAGTAAGAGTTAATACGATGATACAATAGGAATAAGGACAAGAACAAGAGTTATCACGATAATAATAATAGTTATAAGGATAAAGATAAGAGTTATTACGATAATAATAATAGTTATAAGGATAAAAGTAAGAGTTAATACGATGATCAAATAGGAATAAGGACAAAGATAAGAGTTATTACGATAATAATAATAGAAATAAGGATAAAAATAAGCGTTATTACATAATAAAAATAGGAATATGGCTGAAAGTAGTAGTTATAATGATAATAATAACAGAAATAAGGATAATAATAAGAGTTATTACGATAATAATAATAGTAATAAGGATATAAGTGGGAGTTAATACGATGATAAAATAGGAATAAGGACAAGAATAAGAGTTATTACGATAATAGTAATAGGTATAAGTAAAAAATAAGAGTTATTACGATAATAATAATAGTTATAAGGATAAAAATAAGAGTTATTACGATAATAATAATAGAAATAAGGATAAAAATAAGCGTTATTACATAATAAAAATAGGAATATGGCTGAAAGTAGTAGTTATAATGATAATAATAACAGAAATAAGGATAATAATAAGAGTTATTACGATAATAATAATAGTAATAAGGATAAAAGTGGGAGTTAATACGATGATAAAATAGGAATAAGGACAAGAATAAGAGTTATTACGATAATAATAATAGGTATAAGTAAAAAATAAGAGTTATTACGATAATAATAATAGTTATAAGGATAAAAATAAGAGTTATTACGGTAATAATAATAGTAATAAGGATATAAGTGGGAGTTAATACGATGATAAAATAGGAATAAGGACAAGAATAAGAGTTATTACGATAATAATAATAGGTATAAGTAAAAAATAAGAGTTATTACGATAATAATAATAGTTATAAGGATAAAAATAAGAGTTATTACGATAATAATAATAGGTATAAGTAAAAAATAAGAGTTATTACGATAATAATAATAATTATAAGGATAAAAATAAGAGTTATTACGATAATAATAATAGTTATAAGGATAAAAATAAGAGTTATTACGATAATAATAATAGAAATAAGGATAAAAATAAGCATTATTACATAATAAAGATAGGAATATGGTTGAAAGTAATAGTTATAATGATAATAATAACAGAAATAAGGATAAAAATAAGAGTTATTACGATAATAATAATAGAAATATGGATAAACGTAGGAGTTATTACATAATAAAAATAGGAATATGGCTGAAAGTAATAGTTATAATGATAATAATAACAGAAATATGCATAAAAATAAGAGTTATTACGATAATAATAATGGAAATAAGGATAAAAATAAGAGTTATTACGTTAATAATAATAGTAATGAGGATAAAAGTAGGAGTTAATACGATGATAAAATAGGAATAATGACAAAAATAAGAGTTATTACGATAATAATAATAGTAATAAGGATAAAAGTAAGAGTTAATACGATGATAAATAGGAATAAGGACAAAACTAAGAGTTATTACGATAATAATAATAGTTATAAGGATAAAAGTAAGCGTTATTACATAATAAAAATAGGAATATGGCTGAAAGTAGTAGTTATAATGATAATAATAACAGAAATACGGATAATAATAAGAGTTATTACGATAATAATAATAGTAATAAGGATAAAAGTGGGAGTTAATACGATAATAATAATAGTTATAAGGATAAAAATAAGAGTTATTACGATAATAATAATAGTTATAAGGATAAAAATAAGAGTTATTACGATAATAATAAAAGTTATAAGGATAAAAATAAGAGTTACTACGATAATAATAATAGAAATAAGGATAAAAATAAGCGTTATTACATAATAAAAATAGGAATATGGCTAAAAGTAATAGTTATAATCATAATAATAATAGTAATAAGGACAAAAATAAGAGTTATTACGATAATAGTAATAATTATAAGGATAAAAATAAGAGTTATTACGATAATAATAATAGTTATAAGGATAAAAATAAGAGTTATTACGATAATAATAATAGTAATAAGGATAAAAGTGGGAGCTAATACGATGATAAAATAGGAATAAGGACAAAAATAAGAGTTATTACGATAATGATAATAGTTATAAGGATAAGAATAAGAGTTATTACGATAATAATAATAGAAATAAGGATAAAAATAAGCATTATTACATAATAAAGATAGGAATATGGTTGAAAGTAATAGTTATAATGATAATAATAACAGAAATAAGGATAAAAATAAGAGTTATTACGATAATAATAATAGAAATATGGATAAACGTAGGAGTTATTACATAATAAAAATAGGAATATGGCTGAAAGTAATAGTTATAATGATAATAATAACAGAAATAAGCATAAAAATAAGAGTTATTACGATAATAATAATGGAAATAAGGATAAAAATAAGAGTTATTACGTTAATAATAATAGTAATGAGGATAAAAGTAGGAGTTAATACGATGATAAAATAGGAATAAGGACAAAAATAAGAGTTATTACGATAATAATAATAGTTATAAGGATAAAAATAAGAGTTATTACGATAATAATAATAGAAATAAGGATAAAAATAAGCGTTATTACATAATAAAAATAGGAATATGGCTGAAAGTAGTAGTTATAATGATAATAATAACAGAAATAAGGATAATAATAAGAGTTATTACGATAAAAATAATAGTAATAAGGATATAAGTGGGAGTTAATACGATGATAAAATAGGAATAAGGACAAGAATAAGAGTTATTACGATAATAATAATAGGTATAAGTAAAAAATAAGAGTTATTACGATAATAATAATAGTTATAAGGATAAAAATAAGAGTTATTACGATAATAATAATAGGTATAAGTAAAAAATAAGAGTTATTACGATAATAATAATAATTATAAGGATAAAAATAAGAGTTATTACGATAATGATAATAGTTATAAGGATAAGAATAAGAGTTATTACGATAATAATAATAGAAATAAGGATAAAAATAAGCATTATTACATAACAAAGATAGGAATATGGTTGAAAGTAATAGTTATAATGATAATAATAACAGAAATAAGGATAAAAATAAGAGTTATTACGATAATAATAATCGAAATATGGATAAACGTAGGAGTTATTACATAATAAAAATAGGAATATGCCTAAAAGTAATAGTTATAATCATAATAATAATAGTAATAAGGACAAAAATAAGAGTTATTACGATAATAACAATAGTTATAAGGATAAAAATAAGAGTTACTACGATAATAATAATAGAAATAAGAATAAAAATAAGAGTTATTACGATAATAATAATAGTAATGAGGATAAAAGTAAGAGTTAATACGATGATAAAATAGGAATAAGGACAAAAATAAGAGTTATTACGATGATACAATAGGAATAAGGACAAGAACAAGAGTTATTACGATAATAATAATAGTTATAAGGATAAAAATAAGAGTTATTACGATAATAATAATAGTTATAAGGATAAAAATAAGAGTTATTACGATAATAATAATAGTAATAAGGATAAAAGTGGGAGTTAATACGATGATAAAATAGGAATAAGGACAAAAATAAGAGATATTACGATAATGATAATAGTTATAAGGATAAGAATAAGAGTTATTACGATAATAATAATAGTTATAAGGATAAAAATAAGAGTTACTACGATAATAATAATAGAAATAAGAATAAAAATAAGAGTTATTACGATAATGATAATAGTAATGAGGATAAAAGTAAGAGTTAATACGATGATAAAATAGGAATAAGGACAAAAATAAGAGTTATTACGATGATACAACAGGAATAAGGACAAGAACAAGAGTTATTACAATAATAATAATAGTTATAAGGATAAAAATAAGAGTTATTACGATAATAATAATAGTTATAAGGATAAAAATAAGAGTTATTACGATAATAATAAAAGTTATAAAGATAAAAATAAGAGTTACTACGATAATAATAATAGAAGTAAGGATAAAAATAAGAGTTATTACATAATAAAAATAGGAATATGGCTAAAAGTAGTAGTTATAATCATAATAATAATAGTAATAAGGACAAAAATAAGAGTTATTACGATAATAATAATAATTATAAGGATAAAAATAAGAGTTATTACGATAATAATAATAGTTATAAGGATAAAAATAAGAGTTATTACGATAATAATAATAGTAATAAGGATAAAAGTGGGAGTTAATACGATGATAAAATAGGAATAAGGACAAAAATAAGAGTTATTACGATAATGATAATAGTTATAAGGATAAGAATAAGAGTTATTACGATAATAATAATAGAAATAAGGATAAAAATAAGCATTATTACATAATAAAGATAGGAATATGGTTGAAAGTAATAGTTATAATGATAATAATAACAGAAATAAGGATAAAAATAGGAGTTATTACGATAATAATAATAGAAATATGGATAAACGTAGGAGTTATTACATAATAAAAATAGGAATATGGCTGAAAGTAATAGTTATAATGATAATAATAACAGAAATAAGCATAAAAATAAGAGTTATTACGATAATAATAATGGAAATAAGGATAAAAATAAGAGTTATTACGTTAATAATAATAGTAATGAGGATAAAAGTAGGAGTTAATACGATGTAAAATAGGAATAAGGACAAAAATAAGAGTTATTACGATAATAATAATAGTAATAAGGATAAAAGTAAGAGTTAATACGATGATAAAATAGGAATAAGGACAAAAATAAGAGTTATTACGATAATAATAATAGTTATAAGGATAAAAATAAGAGTTATTACGATAATAATAATAGAAATAAGGATAAAAATAAGCGTTATTACATAATAAAAATAGGAATATGGCTGAAAGTAGTAGTTATAATGATAATAATAACAGAAATAAGGATAATAATAAGAGTTATTACGATAATAATAATAGTAATAAGGATATAAGTGGGAGTTAATACGATGATAAAATAGGAATAAGGACAAGAATAAGAGTTATTACGATAATAATAATAGGTATAAGTAAAAAATAAGAGTTATTACGATAATAATAATAGTTATAAGGATAAAAATAAGAGTTATTACGATAATAATAATAATTATAAGGATAAAAATAAGAGTTATTACGATAATAATAATAGTTATAAGGATAAAAATAAGAGTTATTACGATAATAATAATAGTAATAAGGATAAAAATAAGCATTATTACATAATAAAGATAGGAATATGGTTGAAAGTAATAGTTATAATGATAATAATAACAGAAATAAGGATAAAAATAAGAGTTATTACGATAATAATAATAGAAATATGGATAAACGTAGGAGTTATTACATAATAAAAATAGGAATATGGCTGAAAGTAATAGTTATAATGATAATAATAACAGAAATAAGCATAAAAATAAGAGTTATTACGATAATAATAATGGAAATAAGGATAAAAATAAGAGTTATTACGATAATAATAATAGAAATAAGGATAAAAATAAGCGTTATTACATAATAAAAATAGGAATATGGCTGAAAGTAGTAGTTATAATGATAATAATAACAGAAATAAGGATAATAATAAGAGTTATTACGATAATAATAATAGTAATAAGGATATAAGTGGGAGTTAATACGATGATAAAATAGGAATAAGGACAAGAATAAGAGTTATTACGATAATAATAATAGGTATAAGTAAAAAATAAGAGTTATTACGATAATAATAATAGTTATAAGGGTAAAAATAAGAGTTATTACGATAATAATAATAGTAATAAGGATAAAAGTAAGAGTTAATACGATGATAAAATAGGAATAAGGACAAGAATAAGAGTTATTACGATAATAATAATAGGTATAAATAAAAAATAAGAGTTATTACGATAATAATAATAGTTATAAGGGTAAAAATAAGAGTTATTACGATAATAATAATAGTTATAAGGATAAAAATAAGAGTTATTACGATAATAGTAATAGGTATAAGTAAAAAATAAGTGTTATTAGGATAATAATAATAATTATAAGGATAAAAATAAGAGTTATTACGATAATAATAATAGTTATAAGGATAAAAATAAGAGTTATTACGATAATAATAATAGTAATAAGGATAAAAATAAGCATTATTACATAATAAAGATAGGAATATGGTTGAAAGTAATAGTTATAATGATAATAATAACAGAAATAAGGATAAAAATAAGAGTTATTACGATAATAATAATAGAAATATGGATAAACGTAGGAGTTATTACATAATAAAAATAGGAATATGGCTGAAAGTAATAGTTATAATGATAATAATAACAGAAATAAGCATAAAAATAAGAGTTATTACGATAATAATAATGGAAATAAGGATAAAAATAAGAGTTATTACGTTAATAATAATAGTAATGAGGATATAAGTAGGAGTTAATACGATGATAAAATAGGAATAAGGACAAAAATAAGAGTTATTACGATAATAATAATAGTAATAAGGATAAAAGTAAGAGTTAATACGATAATAATAATAGGTATAAGTAAAAAATAAGAGTTATTACGATAATAATAATAGAAATAAGGATAAAAATAAGCGTTATTACATAATAAAAATAGGAATATGGCTGAAAGTAGTAGTTATAATGATAATAATAACAGAAATAAGGATAATAATAAGAGTTATTACGATAATAATAATAGTAATAAGGATATAAGTGGGAGTTAATACGATGATAAAATAGGAATAAGGACAAGAATAAGAGTTATTACGATAATAATAATAGGTATAAGTAAAAAATAAGAGTTATTACGATAATAATAATAGTTATAAGGATAAAAATAAGAGTTATTACGATAATAATAATAATTATAAGGATAAAAATAAGAGTTATTACGATAATAATAATAGTTATAAGGATAAAAATAAGAGTTATTACGATAATAATAATAGTAATAAGGATAAAAATAAGCATTATTACATAATAAAGATAGGAATATGGTTGAAAGTAATAGTTATAATGATAATAATAACAGAAATAAGGATAAAAATAAGAGTTATTACGATAATAATAATAGAAATATGGATAAACGTAGGAGTTATTACATAATAAAAATAGGAATATGGCTGAAAGTAATAGTTATAATGATAATAATAACAGAAATAAGCATAAAAATAAGAGTTATTACGATAATAATAATGGAAATAAGGATAAAAATAAGAGTTATTACGATAATAATAATAGAAATAAGGATAAAAATAAGCGTTATTACATAATAAAAATAGGAATATGGCTGAAAGTAGTAGTTATAATGATAATAATAACAGAAATAAGGATAATAATAAGAGTTATTACGATAATAATAATAGTAATAAGGATAAAAGTGGGAGTTAATACGATAATAATAATAGTTATAAGGATAAAAATAAGAGTTATTACGATAATAATAATAGTTATAAGGATAAAAATAAGAGTTATTACGATAATAATAAAAGTTATAAGGATAAAAATAAGAGTTACTACGATAATAATAATAGAAATAAGGATAAAAATAAGAGTTATTACATAATAAAAATAGGAATATGGCTAAAAGTAATAGTTATAATCATAATAATAATAGTAATAAGGACAAAAATAAGAGTTATTACGATAATAATAATAATTATAAGGATAAAAATAAGAGTTATTACGATAATAATAATAGTTATAAGGATAAAAATAAGAGTTATTACGATAATAATAATAGTAATAAGGATAAAAGTGGGAGCTAATACGATGATAAAATAGGAATAAGGACAAAAATAAGAGTTATTACGATAATGATAATAGTTATAAGGATAAGAATAAGAGTTATTACGATAATAATAATAGAAATAAGGATAAAAATAAGCATTATTACATAATAAAGATAGGAATATGGTTGAAAGTAATAGTTATAATGATAATAATAACAGAAATAAGGATAAAAATAAGAGTTATTACGATAATAATAATAGAAATAAGGATAAAAATAAGCGTTATTACATAATAAAAATAGGAATATGGCTGAAAGTAGTAGTTATAATGATAATAATAACAGAAATAAGGATAATAATAAGAGTTATTACGATAATAATAATAGTAATAAGGATATAAGTGGGAGTTAATACGATGATAAAATAGGAATAAGGTCAAGAATAAGAGTTATTACGATAATAATAATAGGTATAAGTAAAAAATAAGAGTTATTACGATAATAATAATAGTTATAAGGGTAAAAATAAGAGTTATTACGATAATAATAATAGTTATAAGGATAAAAATAAGAGTTATTACGATAATAGTAATAGGTATAAGTAAAAAATAAGTGTTATTAGGATAATAATAATAATTATAAGGATAAAAATAAGAGTTATTACGATAATAATAATAGTTATAAGGATAAAAATAAGAGTTATTACGATAATAATAATAGTAATAAGGATAAAAATAAGCATTATTACATAATAAAGATAGGAATATGGTTGAAAGTAATAGTTATAATGATAATAATAACAGAAATAAGGATAAAAATAAGAGTTATTACGATAATAATAATAGAAATATGGATAAACGTAGGAGTTATTACATAATAAAAATAGGAATATGGCTGAAAGTAATAGTTATAATGATAATAATAACAGAAATAAGCATAAAAATAAGAGTTATTACGATAATAATAATGGAAATAAGGATAAAAATAAGAGTTATTACGTTAATAATAATAGTAATGAGGATATAAGTAGGAGTTAATACGATGATAAAATAGGAATAAGGACAAAAATAAGAGTTATTACGATAATAATAATAGTAATAAGGATAAAAGTAAGAGTTAATACGATGATAAAATAGGAATAAGGACAAAAATAAGAGTTATTACGATAATAATAATAGTTATAAGGATAAAAATAAGAGTTATTACGATAATAATAATAGAAATAAGGATAAAAATAAGCGTTATTACATAATAAAAATAGGAATATGGCTGAAAGTAGTAGTTATAATGATAATAATAACAGAAATAAGGATAATAATAAGAGTTATTACGATAAAAATAACAGTAATAAGGATATAAGTGGGAGTTAATACGATGATAAAATAGGAATAAGGACAAGAATAAGAGTTATTACGATAATAATAATAGGTATAAGTAAAAAATAAGAGTTATTACGATAATAATAATAGTTATAAGGATAAAAATAAGAGTTATTACGATAATAATAATAGGTATAAGTAAAAAATAAGAGTTATTACGATAATAATAATAATTATAAGGATAAAAATAAGAGTTATTACGATAATGATAATAGTTATAAGGATAAGAATAAGAGTTATTACGATAATAATAATAGAAATAAGGATAAAAATAAGCATTATTACATAACAAAGATAGGAATATGGTTGAAAGTAATAGTTATAATGATAATAATAACAGAAATAAGGATAAAAATAAGAGTTATTACGATAATAATAATCGAAATATGGATAAACGTAGGAGTTATTACATAATAAAAATAGGAATATGCCTAAAAGTAATAGTTATAATCATAATAATAATAGTAATAAGGACAAAAATAAGAGTTATTACGATAATAACAATAGTTATAAGGATAAAAATAAGAGTTACTACGATAATAATAATAGAAATAAGAATAAAAATAAGAGTTATTACGATAATAATAATAGTAATGAGGATAAAAGTAAGAGTTAATACGATGATAAAATAGGAATAAGGACAAAAATAAGAGTTATTACGATGATACAATAGGAATAAGGACAAGAACAAGAGTTATTACGATAATAATAATAGTTATAAGGATAAAAATAAGAGTTATTACGATAATAATAATAGTTATAAGGATAAAAATAAGAGTTATTACGATAATAATAATAGTAATAAGGATAAAAGTAAGAGTTAATACGATGATAAAATAGGAATAAGGACAAAAATAAGAGTTATTACGATAATAATAATAGTTATAAGGATAAAAATAAGAGTTATTACGATAATAATAATAGAAATAAGGATAAAAATAAGCGTTATTACATAATAAAAATAGGAATATGGCTGAAAGTAGTAGTTATAATGATAATAATAACAGAAATAAGGATAATAATAAGAGTTATTACGATAATAATAATAGTAATAAGGATATAAGTGGGAGTTAATACGATGATAAAATAGGAATAAGGACAAGAATAAGAGTTATTACGATAATAATAATAGGTATAAGTAAAAAATAAGAGTTATTACGATAATAATAATAGTTATAAGGATAAAAATAAGAGTTATTACGATAATAATAATAATTATAAGGATAAAAATAAGAGTTATTACGATAATAATAATAGTTATAAGGATAAAAATAAGAGTTATT
Source organism: Megachile willughbiella (assembly GCA_945859595.2). Taxonomy (NCBI): domain Eukaryota; kingdom Metazoa; phylum Arthropoda; class Insecta; order Hymenoptera; family Megachilidae; genus Megachile; species Megachile willughbiella. Next base: position 82,429 of record CAMAOD020000188.1, on the reverse strand, counting down.
ACGATAATAATAATAGTAATAAGGATAAAAATAAGCATTATTACATAATAAAGATAGGAATATGGTTGAAAGTAATAGTTATAATGATAATAATAACAGAAATAAGGATAAAAATAAGAGTTATTACGATAATAATAATAGAAATATGGATAAACGTAGGAGTTATTACATAATAAAAATAGGAATATGGCTGAAAGTAATAGTTATAATGATAATAATAACAGAAATAAGCATAAAAATAAGAGTTATTACGATAATAATAATGGAAATAAGGATAAAAATAAGAGTTATTACGATAATAATAATAGAAATAAGGATAAAAATAAGCGTTATTACATAATAAAAATAGGAATATGGCTGAAAGTAGTAGTTATAATGATAATAATAACAGAAATAAGGATAATAATAAGAGTTATTACGATAATAATAATAGTAATAAGGATAAAAGTGGGAGTTAATACGATAATAATAATAGTTATAAGGATAAAAATAAGAGTTATTACGATAATAATAATAGTTATAAGGATAAAAATAAGAGTTATTACGATAATAATAAAAGTTATAAGGATAAAAATAAGAGTTACTACGATAATAATAATAGAAATAAGGATAAAAATAAGAGTTATTACATAATAAAAATAGGAATATGGCTAAAAGTAATAGTTATAATCATAATAATAATAGTAATAAGGACAAAAATAAGAGTTATTACGATAATAATAATAATTATAAGGATAAAAATAAGAGTTATTACGATAATAATAATAGTTATAAGGATAAAAATAAGAGTTATTATGATAATAATAATAGTAATAAGGATAAAAGTGGGAGCTAATACGATGATAAAATAGGATTAAGGACAAAAATAAGAGTTATTACGATAATGATAATAGTTATAAGGATAAGAATAAGAGTTATTACGATAATAATAATAGAAATAAGGATAAAAATAAGCATTATTACATAATAAAGATAGGAATATGGTTGAAAGTAATAGTTATAATGATAATAATAACAGAAATAAGGATAAAAATAAGAGTTATTACGATAATAATAATAGAAATAAGGATAAAAATAAGCGTTATTACATAATAAAAATAGGAATATGGCTGAAAGTAGTAGTTATAATGATAATAATAACAGAAATAAGGATAATAATAAGAGTTATTACGATAATAATAATAGTAATAAGGATATAAGTGGGAGTTAATACGATGATAAAATAGGAATAAGGACAAGAATAAGAGTTATTACGATAATAATAATAGGTATAAGTAAAAAATAAGAGTTATTACGATAATAATAATAGTTATAAGGGTAAAAATAAGAGTTATTACGATAATAATAATAGTAATAAGGATAAAAGTAAGAGTTAATACGATGATAAAATAGGAATAAGGACAAGAATAAGAGTTATTACGATAATAATAATAGGTATAAATAAAAAATAAGAGTTATTACGATAATAATAATAGTTATAAGGGTAAAAATAAGAGTTATTACGATAATAATAATAGTTATAAGGATAAAAATAAGAGTTATTACGATAATAGTAATAGGTATAAGTAAAAAATAAGTGTTATTAGGATAATAATAATAATTATAAGGATAAAAATAAGAGTTATTACGATAATAATAATAGTTATAAGGATAAAAATAAGAGTTATTACGATAATAATAATAGTAATAAGGATAAAAATAAGCATTATTACATAATAAAGATAGGAATATGGTTGAAAGTAATAGTTATAATGATAATAATAACAGAAATAAGGATAAAAATAAGAGTTATTACGATAATAATAATAGAAATATGGATAAACGTAGGAGTTATTACATAATAAAAATAGGAATATGGCTGAAAGTAATAGTTATAATGATAATAATAACAGAAATAAGCATAAAAATAAGAGTTATTACGATAATAATAATGGAAATAAGGATAAAAATAAGAGTTATTACGTTAATAATAATAGTAATGAGGATATAAGTAGGAGTTAATACGATGATAAAATAGGAATAAGGACAAAAATAAGAGTTATTACGATAATAATAATAGTAATAAGGATAAAAGTAAGAGTTAATACGATGATAAAATAGGAATAAGGACAAAAATAAGAGTTATTACGATAATAATAATAGTTATAAGGATAAAAATAAGAGTTATTACGATAATAATAATAGATATAAGGACAAAAATAAGCGTTATTACATAATAAAAATAGGAATATGGCTGAAAGTAGTAGTTATAATGATAATAATAACAGAAATAAGGATAATAATAAGAGTTATTACGATAATAATAATAGTAATAAGGATATAAGTGGGAGTTAATACGATGATAAAATAGGAATAAGGACAAGAATAAGAGTTATTACGATAATAATAATAGGTATAAGGATAAAAATAAGAGTTATTACGATAATAATAATAGAAATAAGGATAAAAATAAGCGTTATTACATAATAAAAATAGGAATATGGCTGAAAGTAGTAGTTATAATGATAATAATAACAGAAATAAGGATAATAATAAGAGTTATTACGATAATAATAATAGTAATAAGGATATAAGTGGGAGTTAATACGATGATAAAATAGGAATAAGGACAAGAATAAGAGTTATTACGATAATAATAATAGGTATAAGTAAAAAATAAGAGTTATTACGATAATAATAATAGTTATAAGGATAAAAATAAGAGTTATTACGATAATAATAATAGGTATAAGTAAAAAATAAGAGTTATTACGATAATAATAATAATTATAAGGATAAAAATAAGAGTTATTACGATAATGATAATAGTTATAAGGATAAGAATAAGAGTTATTACGATAATAATAATAGAAATAAGGATAAAAATAAGCATTATTACATAATAAAGATAGGAATATGGTTGAAAGTAATAGTTATAATGATAATAATAACAGAAATAAGGATAAAAATAAGAGTTATTACGATAATAATAATCGAAATATGGATAAACGTAGGAGTTATTACATAATAAAAATAGGAATATGCCTAAAAGTAATATTTATAATCATAATAATAATAGTAATAAGGACAAAAATAAGAGTTATTACGATAATAATAATAGTTATAAGGATAAAAATAAGAGTTATTACGATAATAATAATAGTAATAAGGATAAAAGTGGGAGTTAATACGATGATAAAATAGGAATAAGGACAAAAATAAGAGTTATTACGATAATGATAATAGTTATAAGGATAAGAATAAGAGTTATTACGATAATAATAATAGAAATAAGGATAAAAATAAGCATTATTACATAATAAAGATAGGAATATGGTTGAAAGTAATAGTTATAATGATAATAATAACAGAAATAAGGATAAAAATAGGAGTTATTACGATAATAATAATAGAAATATGCATAAACGTAGGAGTTATTACATAATAGAAATAGGAATATGGCTGAAAGTAATAGTTATAATGATAATAATAACAGAAATAAGCATAAAAATAAAAGTTATTACGATAATAATAATGGAAATAAGGATAAAAATAAGAGTTATTGTGATAATAATAATAGTAATAAGGATAAAAGTAAGAGTTAATACGATGATAAAATAGGAATAAGGACAAAAATAAGAGTTATTACGATAATAATAATAGTTATAAGGATAAAAATAAGAGTTATTACGATAATAATAATAGATATAAGGACAAAAATAAGCGTTATTACATAATAAAAATAGGAATATGGCTGAAAGTAGTAGTTATAATGATAATAATAACAGAAATAAGGATAATAATAAGAGTTATTACGATAATAATAATAGTAATAAGGATATAAGTGGGAGTTAATACGATGATAAAATAGGAATAAGGACAAGAATAAGAGTTATTACGATAATAATAATAGGTATAAGGATAAAAATAAGAGTTATTACGATAATAATAATAGAAATAAGGATAAAAATAAGCGTTATTACATAATAAAAATAGGAATATGGCTGAAAGTAGTAGTTATAATGATAATAATAACAGAAATAAGGATAATAATAAGAGTTATTACGATAATAATAATAGTAATAAGGATATAAGTGGGAGTTAATACGATGATAAAATAGGAATAAGGACAAGAATAAGAGTTATTACGATAATAATAATAGGTATAAGTAAAAAATAAGAGTTATTACGATAATAATAATAGTTATAAGGATAAAAATAAGAGTTATTACGATAATAATAATAGGTATAAGTAAAAAATAAGAGTTATTACGATAATAATAATAATTATAAGGATAAAAATAAGAGTTATTACGATAATGATAATAGTTATAAGGATAAGAATAAGAGTTATTACGATAATAATAATAGAAATAAGGATAAAAATAAGCATTATTACATAATAAAGATAGGAATATGGTTGAAAGTAATAGTTATAATGATAATAATAACAGAAATAAGGATAAAAATAAGAGTTATTACGATAATAATAATCGAAATATGGATAAACGTAGGAGTTACTACATAATAAAAATAGGAATATGCCTAAAAGTAATAGTTATAATCATAATAATAATAGTAATAAGGACAAAAATAAGAGTTATTACGATAATAATAATAGTTATAAGGATAAAAATAAGAGTTACTACGATAATAATAATAGAAATAAGAATAAAAATAAGAGTTATTACGATAATAATAATAGTAATGAGGATAAAAGTAAGAGTTAATACGATGATAAAATAGGAATAAGGACAAAAATAAGAGTTATTACGATGATACAATAGGAATAAGGACAAGAACAAGAGTTATTACGATAATAATAATAGTTATAAGGATAAAAATAAGAGTTATTACGATAATAATAATAGTTATAAGGATAAAAATAAGAGTTATTACGATAATAATAATAGGTATAAGTAAAAAATAAGAGTTATTACGATAATAATAATAGTTATAAGGATAAAAATAAGAGGTATTACGATAATAATAATAGTTATAAGGATAAAAATAAGAGTTATTACGATAATAATAATAGTTATAAGGATAAAAATAAGAGGTATTACGATAATAATAATAGTTATAAGGATAAAAATAAGAGTTATTACGATAATAATAATAGTAATAAGGATAAGAATAAGAGTTATTACGATAATAATAATAGAAATAAGGATAAAAATAAGCATTATTACATAATAAAGATAGGAATATGGTTGAAAGTAATAGTTATAATGATAATAATAACAGAAATAAGGATAAAAATAGGAGTTATTACGATAATAATAATAGAAATATGGAAAAACGTAGGAGTTATTACATAATAAAAATAGGAATATGGCTGAAAGTAATAGTTATAATGATAATAATAACAGAAATAAGCATAAAAATAAGAGTTATTACGATAATAATAATGGAAACAAGGATAAAAATAAGAGTTATTACGATAATAATAATAGTAATAACGATAAAAGTAAGAGTTAATACGATGACAAAATAGGAATAAGGACAAAAATAAGAGTTATTACGATAATAATAATAGTTATAAGGATAAAAATAAGAGTTATTACTATAATAATAATAGAAATAAGGATAAAAATAAGCGTTATTACATAATAAAAATAGGAATATGGCTGAAAGTAGTAGTTATAATGATAATAATAACAGAAATAAGGATAATAATAAGAGTTATTACGATAATAATAATAGTAATAAGGATATAAGTGGGAGTTAATACGATGATAAAATAGGAATAAGGACAAAAATAAGAGTTATTACGATAATGATAATAGTTATAAGGATAAGAATAAGAGTTATTACGATAATAATAATAGAAATAAGGATAAAAATAAGCATTATTACATAATAAAGATAGGAATATGGTTGAAAGTAATAGTTATAATGATAATAATAACAGAAATAAGGATAAAAATAGGAGTTATTACGATAATAATAATAGAAATATGCATAAACGTAGGAGTTATTACATAATAAAAACAGGAATATGGCTGAAAGTAATAGTTATAATGATAATAATAACAGAAATAAGCATAAAAATAAGAGTTATTACGATAATAATAATGGAAATAAGGATAAAAATAAGAGTTATTACGATAATAATAATAGTAATAAGGATAAAAGTAAGAGTTAATACGATGATAAAATAGGAATAAGGACAAAAATACGAGTTATTACGATAATAATAATAGTTATAAGGATAAAAATAAGAGTTATTACGATAATAATAATAGATATAAGGACAAAAATAAGCGTTATTACATAATAAAAATAGGAATATGGCTGAAAGTAGTAGTTATAATGATAATAATAACAGAAATAAGGATAATAATAAGAGTTATTACGATAATAATAATAGTAATAAGGATATAAGTGGGAGTTAATACGATGATAAAATAGGAATAAGGACAAGAATAAGAGTTATTACGATAATAATAATAGGTATAAGGATAAAAATAAGAGTTATTACGATAATAATAATAGAAATAAGGATAAAAATAAGCGTTATTACATAATAAAAATAGGAATATGGCTGAAAGTAGTAGTTATAATGATAATAATAACAGAAATAAGGATAATAATAAGAGTTATTACGATAATAATAATAGTAATAAGGATATAAGTGGGAGTTAATACGATGATAAAATAGGAATAAGGACAAGAATAAGAGTTATTACGATAATAATAATAGGTATAAGGATAAAAATAAGAGTTATTACGATAATAATAATAGAAATAAGGATAAAAATAAGCGTTATTACATAATAAAAATAGGAATATGGCTGAAAGTAGTAGTTATAATGATAATAATAACAGAAATAAGGATAATAATAAGAGTTATTACGATAATAATAATAGTAATAAGGATATAAGTGGGAGTTAATACGATGATAAAATAGGAATAAGGACAAGAATAAGAGTTATTACGATAATAATAATAGGTATAAGTAAAAAATAAGAGTTATTACGATAATAATAATAGTTATAAGGATAAAAATAAGAGTTATTACGATAATAATAATAGGTATAAGTAAAAAATAAGAGTTATTACGATAATAATAATAATTATAAGGATAAAAATAAGAGTTATTACGATAATGATAATAGTTATAAGGATAAGAATAAGAGTTATTACGATAATAATAATAGAAATAAGGATAAAAATAAGCATTATTACATAATAAAGATAGGAATATGGTTGAAAGTAATAGTTATAATGATAATAATAACAGAAATAAGGATAAAAATAAGAGTTATTACGATAATAATAATCGAAATATGGATAAACGTAGGAGTTATTACATAATAAAAATAGGAATATGCCTAAAAGTAATATTTATAATCATAATAATAATAGTAATAAGGACAAAAATAAGAGTTATTACGATAATAATAATAGTTATAAGGATAAAAATAAGAGTTATTACGATAATAATAATAGTAATAAGGATAAAAGTGGGAGTTAATACGATGATAAAATAGGAATAAGGACAAAAATAAGAGTTATTACGATAATGATAATAGTTATAAGGATAAGAATAAGAGTTATTACGATAATAATAATAGAAATAAGGATAAAAATAAGCATTATTACATAATAAAGATAGGAATATGGTTGAAAGTAATAGTTATAATGATAATAATAACAGAAATAAGGATAAAAATAGGAGTTATTACGATAATAATAATAGAAATATGCATAAACGTAGGAGTTATTACATAATAGAAATAGGAATATGGCTGAAAGTAATAGTTATAATGATAATAATAACAGAAATAAGCATAAAAATAAAAGTTATTACGATAATAATAATGGAAATAAGGATAAAAATAAGAGTTATTGTGATAATAATAATAGTAATAAGGATAAAAGTAAGAGTTAATACGATGATAAAATAGGAATAACGACAAAAATAAGAGTTATTACGATAATAATAATAGTTATAAGGATAAAAATAAGAGTTATTACGATAATAATAATAGATATAAGGACAAAAATAAGCGTTATTACATAATAAAAATAGGAATATGGCTGAAAGTAGTAGTTATAATGATAATAATAACAGAAATAAGGATAATAATAAGAGTTATTACGATAATAATAATAGTAATAAGGATATAAGTGGGAGTTAATACGATGATAAAATAGGAATAAGGACAAGAATAAGAGTTATTACGATAATAATAATAGGTATAAGGATAAAAATAAGAGTTATTACGATAATAATAATAGAAATAAGGATAAAAATAAGCGTTATTACATAATAAAAATAGGAATATGGCTGAAAGTAGTAGTTATAATGATAATAATAACAGAAATAAGGATAATAATAAGAGTTATTACGATAATAATAATAGTAATAAGGATATAAGTGGGAGTTAATACGATGATAAAATAGGAATAAGGACAAGAATAAGAGTTATTACGATAATAATAATAGGTATAAGTAAAAAATAAGAGTTATTACGATAATAATAATAGTTATAAGGATAAAAATAAGAGTTATTACGATAATAATAATAGGTATAAGTAAAAAATAAGAGTTATTACGATAATAATAATAATTATAAGGATAAAAATAAGAGTTATTACGATAATGATAATAGTTATAAGGATAAGAATAAGAGTTATTACGATAATAATAATAGAAATAAGGATAAAAATAAGCATTATTACATAATAAAGATAGGAATATGGTTGAAAGTAATAGTTATAATGATAATAATAACAGAAATAAGGATAAAAATAAGAGTTATTACGATAATAATAATCGAAATATGGATAAACGTAGGAGTTACTACATAATAAAAATAGGAATATGCCTAAAAGTAATAGTTATAATCATAATAATAATAGTAATAAGGACAAAAATAAGAGTTATTACGATAATAATAATAGTTATAAGGATAAAAATAAGAGTTACTACGATAATAATAATAGAAATAAGAATAAAAATAAGAGTTATTACGATAATAATAATAGTAATGAGGATAAAAGTAAGAGTTAATACGATGATAAAATAGGAATAAGGACAAAAATAAGAGTTATTACGATGATACAATAGGAATAAGGACAAGAACAAGAGTTATTACGATAATAATAATAGTTATAAGGATAAAAATAAGAGTTATTACGATAATAATAATAGTTATAAGGATAAAAATAAGAGTTATTACGATAATAATAATAGGTATAAGTAAAAAATAAGAGTTATTACGATAATAATAATAGTTATAAGGATAAAAATAAGAGGTATTACGATAATAATAATAGTTATAAGGATAAAAATAAGAGTTATTACGATAATAATAATAGTTATAAGGATAAAAATAAGAGGTATTACGATAATAATAATAGTTATAAGGATAAAAATAAGAGTTATTACGATAATAATAATAGTAATAAGGATAAGAATAAGAGTTATTACGATAATAATAATAGAAATAAGGATAAAAATAAGCATTATTACATAATAAAGATAGGAATATGGTTGAAAGTAATAGTTATAATGATAATAATAACAGAAATAAGGATAAAAATAGGAGTTATTACGATAATAATAATAGAAATATGGAAAAACGTAGGAGTTATTACATAATAAAAATAGGAATATGGCTGAAAGTAATAGTTATAATGATAATAATAACAGAAATAAGCATAAAAATAAGAGTTATTACGATAATAATAATGGAAACAAGGATAAAAATAAGAGTTATTACGATAATAATAATAGTAATAACGATAAAAGTAAGAGTTAATACGATGACAAAATAGGAATAAGGACAAAAATAAGAGTTATTACGATAATAATAATAGTTATAAGGATAAAAATAAGAGTTATTACTATAATAATAATAGAAATAAGGATAAAAATAAGCGTTATTACATAATAAAAATAGGAATATGGCTGAAAGTAGTAGTTATAATGATAATAATAACAGAAATAAGGATAATAATAAGAGTTATTACGATAATAATAATAGTAATAAGGATATAAGTGGGAGTTAATACGATGATAAAATAGGAATAAGGACAAAAATAAGAGTTATTACGATAATGATAATAGTTATAAGGATAAGAATAAGAGTTATTACGATAATAATAATAGAAATAAGGATAAAAATAAGCATTATTACATAATAAAGATAGGAATATGGTTGAAAGTAATAGTTATAATGATAATAATAACAGAAATAAGGATAAAAATAGGAGTTATTACGATAATAATAATAGAAATATGCATAAACGTAGGAGTTATTACATAATAAAAACAGGAATATGGCTGAAAGTAATAGTTATAATGATAATAATAACAGAAATAAGCATAAAAATAAGAGTTATTACGATAATAATAATGGAAATAAGGATAAAAATAAGAGTTATTACGATAATAATAATAGTAATAAGGATAAAAGTAAGAGTTAATACGATGATAAAATAGGAATAAGGACAAAAATACGAGTTATTACGATAATAATAATAGTTATAAGGATAAAAATAAGAGTTATTACGATAATAATAATAGATATAAGGACAAAAATAAGCGTTATTACATAATAAAAATAGGAATATGGCTGAAAGTAGTAGTTATAATGATAATAATAACAGAAATAAGGATAATAATAAGAGTTATTACGATAATAATAATAGTAATAAGGATATAAGTGGGAGTTAATACGATGATAAAATAGGAATAAGGACAAGAATAAGAGTTATTACGATAATAATAATAGGTATAAGGATAAAAATAAGAGTTATTACGATAATAATAATAGAAATAAGGATAAAAATAAGCGTTATTACATAATAAAAATAGGAATATGGCTGAAAGTAGTAGTTATAATGATAATAATAACAGAAATAAGGATAATAATAAGAGTTATTACGATAATAATAATAGTAATAAGGATATAAGTGGGAGTTAATACGATGATAAAATAGGAATAAGGACAAGAATAAGAGTTATTACGATAATAATAATAGTTATAAGGATAAAAATAAGAGTTATTACGATAATAATAATAGTAATAAGGATAAAAGTGGGAGTTAATACGATGATAAAATAGGAATAAGGACAAAAATAAGAGTTATTACGATAATAATAATAGTAATAAGGATAAGAATAAGAGTTATTACGATAATAATAATAGAAATAAGGATAAAAATAAGCATTATTACATAATAAAGATAGGAATATGGTTGAAAGTAATAGTTATAATGATAATAATAACAGAAATAAGGATAAAAATAGGAGTTATTACGATAATAATAATAGAAATATGGAAAAACGTAGGAGTTATTACATAATAAAAATAGGAATATGGCTGAAAGTAATAGTTATAATGATAATAATAACAGAAATAAGCATAAAAATAAGAGTTATTACGATAATAATAATGGAAATAAGGATAAAAATAAGAGTTATTACGATAATAATAATAGTAATAACGATAAAAGTAAGAGTTAATACGATGATAAAATAGGAATAAGGACAAAAATAAGAGTTATTACGATAATAATAATAGTTATAAGGATAAAAATAAGAGTTATTACTATAATAATAATAGAAATAAGGATAAAAATAAGCATTATTACATAATAAAGATAGGAATATGGTTGAAAGTAATAGTTATAATGATAATAATAACAGAAATAAGGATAAAAATAAGAGTTATTACGATAATAATAATCGAAATATGGATAAACGTAGGAGTTACTACATAATAAAAATAGGAATATGCCTAAAAGTAATAGTTATAATCATAATAATAATAGTAATAAGGACAAAAATAAGAGTTATTACGATAATAATAATAGTTATAAGGATAAAAATAAGAGTTACTACGATAATAATAATAGAAATAAGAATAAAAATAAGAGTTATTACGATAATAATAATAGTAATGAGGATAAAAGTAAGAGTTAATACGATGATAAAATAGGAATAAGGACAAAAATAAGAGTTATTACGATGATACAATAGGAATAAGGACAAGAACAAGAGTTATTACGATAATAATAATAGTTATAAGGATAAAAATAAGAGTTATTACGATAATAATAATAGTTATAAGGATAAAAATAAGAGTTATTACGATAATAATAATAGGTATAAGTAAAAAATAAGAGTTATTACGATAATAATAATAGTTATAAGGATAAAAATAAGAGTTATTACGATAATAATAATAGGTATAAGTAAAAAATAAGAGTTATTACGATAATAATAATAATTATAAGGATAAAAATAAGAGTTATTACGATAATAATAATAGTTATAAGGATAAAAATAAGAGTTATTACGATAATAATAATAGATATAAGGACAAAAATAAGCGTTATTACATAATAAAAATAGGAATATGGCTGAAAGTAGTAGTTATAATGATAATAATAACAGAAATAAGGATAATAATAAGAGTTATTACGATAATAATAATGGTAATAAGGATATAAGTGGGAGTTAATACGATGATAAAATAGGAATAAGGACAAGAATAAGAGTTATTACGATAATAATAATAGGTATAAGGATAAAAATAAGAGTTATTACGATAATAATAATAGAAATAAGGATAAAAATAAGCGTTATTACATAATAAAAATAGGAATATGGCTGAAAGTAGTAGTTATAATGATAATAATAACAGAAATAAGGATAATAATAAGAGTTATTACGATAATAATAATAGTAATAAGGATATAAGTGGGAGTTAATACGATGATAAAATAGGAATAAGGACAAGAATAAGAGTTATTACGATAATAATAATAGTTATAAGGATAAAAATAAGAGTTATTACGATAATAATAATAGTAATAAGGATAAAAGTGGGAGTTAATACGATGATAAAATAGGAATAAGGACAAAAATAAGAGTTATTACGATAATAATAATAGTAATAAGGATAAGAATAAGAGTTATTACGATAATAATAATAGAAATAAGGATAAAAATAAGCATTATTACATAATAAAGATAGGAATATGGTTGAAAGTAATAGTTATAATGATAATAATAACAGAAATAAGGATAAAAATAGGAGTTATTACGATAATAATAATAGAAATATGGAAAAACGTAGGAGTTATTACATAATAAAAATAGGAATATGGCTGAAAGTAATAGTTATAATGATAATAATAACAGAAATAAGCATAAAAATAAGAGTTATTACGATAATAATAATGGAAATAAGGATAAAAATAAGAGTTATTACGATAATAATAATAGTAATAACGATAAAAGTAAGAGTTAATACGATGACAAAATAGGAATAAGGACAAAAATAAGAGTTATTACGATAATAATAATAGTTATAAGGATAAAAATAAGAGTTATTACTATAATAATAATAGAAATAAGGATAAAAATAAGCGTTATTACATAATAAAAATAGGAATATGGCTGAAAGTAGTAGTTATAATGATAATAGTAACAGAAATAAGGATAATAATAAGAGTTATTACGATAATAATAATAGTAATAAGGATATAAGTGGGAGTTAATACGATGATAAAATAGGAATAAGGACAAAAATAAGAGTTATTACGATAATGATAATAGTTATAAGGATAAGAATAAGAGTTATTACGATAATAATAATAGAAATAAGGATAAAAATAAGCATTATTACATAATAAAGATAGGAATATGGTTGAAAGTAATAGTTATAATGATAATAATAACAGAAATAAGCATAAAAATAAGAGTTATTACGATAATAATAATGGAAATAAGGATAAAAATAAGAGTTATTACGATAATAATAATAGTAATAAGGATAAAAGTAAGAGTTAATACGATGATAAAATAGGAATAAGGACAAAAATAAGAGTTATTACGATAATAATAATAGTTATAAGGATAAAAATAAGAGTTACTACGATAATAATAATAGAAATAAGAATAAAAATAAGAGTTATTACGATAATAATAATAGTAATGAGGATAAAAGTAAGAGTTAATACGATGATAAAATAGGAATAAGGACAAAAATAAGAGTTATTACGATGATACAATAGGAATAAGGACAAGAACAAGAGTTATTACGATAATAATAATAGTTATAAGGATAAAAATAAGAGTTATTACGATAATAATAATAGTCATAAGGATAAAAATAAGAGTTATTACGATAATAATAATAGTAATAAGGATAAAAGTGGGAGTTAATACGATGATAAAATAGGAATAAGGACAAAAATAAGAGTTATTACGATAATGATAATAGTTATAAGGATAAGAATAAGAGTTATTACGATAATAATAATAGAAATAAGGATAAAAATAAGCATTATTACATAATAAAGATAGGAATATGGTTGAAAGTAATAGTTATAATGATAATAATAACAGAAATAAGGATAAAAATAAGTGTTATTACGATAATAATAATAGAAATATGGATAAACGTAGGAGTTATTACATAATAAAAATAGGAATATGGCTGAAAGTAATAGTTATAATGATAATAATAACAGAAATAAGCATAAAAATAAGAGTTATTACGATAATAATAATGGAAATAAGGATAAAAATAAGAGTTATTACGTTAATAATAATAGTAATGAGGATAAAAGTAGGAGTTAATACGATGATAAAATAGGAATACGGACAAAAATAAGAGTTATTACGATAATAATAATAGTAATAAGGATAAAAGTAAGAGTTAATACGATAATAATAATAGTTATAAGGATAAAAATAAGAGTTACTATGATAATAATAATTGTTATAAGGATAAAAATAAGAGTTACTACGATAATAATAATAGAAATAAGGATAAAAATGAGAGTTATTACATAATAAAAATAGGAATATGGCTAAAAGTAATAGTTATAATCATAATAATAATAGTAATAAGGACAAAAATAAGAGTTACTACGATAATAATAATAGAAATAAGGATAAAAATGAGAGTTATTACATAATAAAAATAGGAATATGGCTAAAAGTAATAGTTATAATCATAATAATAATAGTAATAAGGACAAAAATAAGAGTTATTACGATAATAATAATAGTTATAAGGATAAAAATAAGAGTTATTACGATAATAATAATAGTTATAAGGATAAAAATAAGAGTTATTACGATAATAATAATAGTAATAAGGATAAAAGTGGGAGTTAATACGATGATAAAATAGGAATAAGGACAAAAATAAGAGTTATTACGATAATGATAATAGTTATAAGGATAAGAATAAGAGTTATTACGATAATAATAATAGAAATAAGAATAAAAATAAGCATTATTACATAATAAAGATAGGAATATGGTTGAAAGTAATAGTTATAATGATAATAATAACAGAAATAAGGATAAAAATAGGAGTTATTACGATAATAATAATAGAAATATGCATAAACGTAGGAGTTATTACATAATAAAAATAGGAATATGGCTGAAAGTAATAGTTATAATGATAATAATAACAGAAATAAGCATAAAAATAAGAGTTATTACGATAATAATAATGGAAATAAGGATAAAAATAAGAGTTATTACGATAATAATAATAGTAATAACGATAAAAGTAAGAGTTAATACGATGATAAAATAGGAATAAGGACAAAAATAAGAGTTATTACGATAATAATAATAGTAATAAGGATAAAAGTGGGAGTTAATACGATGATAAAATAGGAATAAGGACAAAAATAAGAGTTATTACGATAATGATAATAGTTATAAGGATAAGAATAAGAGTTATTACGATAATAATAATAGAAATAAGGATAAAAATAAGCATTATTACATAATAAAGATAGGAATATGGTTGAAAGTAATAGTTATAATGATAATAATAACAGAAATAAGGATAAAAATAGGAGTTATTACGATAATAATAATAGAAATATGGATAAACGTAGGAGTTATTACATAATAAAAATAGGAATATGGCTGAAAGTAATAGTTATAATGATAATAATAACAGAAATAAGCATAAAAATAAGAGTTATTACGATAATAATAATGGAAATAAGGATAAAAATAAGAGTTATTACGATAATAATAATAGTAATAAGGATAAAAGTAAGAGTTAATACGATGATAAAATAGGAATAAGGACAAAAATAAGAGTTATTACGATAATAATAATAGTTATAAGGATAAAAATAAGAATTATTACGATAATAATAATAGATATAAGGACAAAAATAAGCGTTATTACATAATAAAAATAGGAATATGGCTGAAAGTAGTAGTTATAATGATAATAATAACAGAAATAAGGATAATAATAAGAGTTATTACGATAATAATAATAGTAATAAGGATATAAGTGGGAGTTAATACGATGATAAAATAGGAATAAGGACAAGAATAAGAGTTATTACGATAATAATAATAGGTATAAGTAAAAAATAAGAGTTATTACGATAATAATAATAGTTATAAGGGTAAAAATAAGAGTTATTACGATAATAATAATAGGTATAAGTAAAAAATAAGAGTTATTACGATAATAATAATAATTATAAGGATAAAAATAAGAGTTATTACGATAATAATAATAGTTATAAGGATAAAAATAAGAGTTATTACGATAATAATAATAGTAATAAGGATAAAAATAAGCATTATTACATAATAAAGATAGGAATATGGTTGAAAGTAATAGTTATAATGATAATAATAACAGAAATAAGGATAAAAATAAGAGTTATTACGATAATAATAATAGAAATATGGATAAACGTAGGAGTTATTACATAATAAAAATAGGAATATGCCTGAAAGTAATAGTTATAATGATAATAATAACAGAAATAAGCATAAAAATAAGAGTTATTACGATAATAATAATGGAAATAAGGATAAAAATAAGAGTTATTACGTTAATAATAATAGTAATGAGGATAAAAGTAGGAGTTAATACGATGATAAAATAGGAATACGGACAAAAATAAGAGTTATTACGATAATAATAATAGTAATAAGGATAAAAGTAAGAGTTAATACGATGATAAAATAGGAATAAGGACAAAAATAAGAGTTATTACGATAATAATAATAGTTATAAGGATAAAAATAAGAATTATTACGATAATAATAATAGAAATAAGCATAAAAATAAGCGTTATTACATAAAAAAATAGGAATATGGCTGAAAGTAGTAGTTATAATGATAATAATAACAGAAATAAGGATAATAATAAGAGTTATTACGATAATAATAATAGTAATAAGGATATAAGTGGGAGTTAATACGATGATAAAATAGGAATAAGGACAAGAATAAGAGTTATTACGATAATAATAATAGGTATAAGTAAAAAATAAGAGTTATTACGATAATAATAATAGTTATAAGGGTAAAAATAAGAGTTATTACGATAATAATAATAGGTATAAGTAAAAAATAAGAGTTATTACGATAATAATAATAATTATAAGGATAAAAATAAGAGTTATTACGATAATAATAATAGTTATAAGGATAAAAATAAGAGTTATTACGATAATAATAATAGTAATAAGGATAAAAATAAGCATTATTACATAATAAAGATAGGAATATGGTTGAAAGTAATAGTTATAATGATAATAATAACAGAAATAAGGATAAAAATAAGAGTTATTACGATAATAATAATAGAAATAAGGATAAACGTAGGAGTTATTACATAATAAAAATAGGAATATGCCTGAAAGTAATAGTTATAATGATAATAATAACAGAAATAAGCATAAAAATAAGAGTTATTACGATAATAATAATGGAAATAAGGATAAAAATAAGAGTTATTACGTTAATAATAATAGTAATGAGGATAAAAGTAGGAGTTAATACGATGATAAAATAGGAATAAGGACAAAAATAAGAGTTATTACGATAATAATAATAGTAATAAGGATAAAAGTAAGAGTTAATACGATGATAAAATAGGAATAAGGACAAAAATAAGAGTTATTACGATAATAATAATAGTTATAAGGATAAAAATAAGAATTATTACGATAATAATAATAGAAATAAGCATAAAAATAAGCGTTATTACATAAAAAAATAGGAATATGGCTGAAAGTAGTAGTTATAATGATAATAATAACAGAAATAAGGATAATAATAAGAGTTATTACGATAATAATAATAGTAATAAGGATATAAGTGGGAGTTAATACGATGATAAAATAGGAATAAGGACAAGAATAAGAGTTATTACGATAATAATAATAGGTATAAGTAAAAAATAAGAGTTATTACGATAATAATAATAGTTATAAGGATAAAAATAAGAGTTATTACGATAATAATAATAGTTATAAGGATAAAAATAAGAGTTATTACGATAATAATAATAGTAATAAGGATAAAAGTGGGAGTTAATACGATGATAAAATAGGAATAAGGACAAAAATAAGAGTTATTACGATAATGATAATAGTTATAAGGATAAGAATAAGAGTTATTACGATAATAATAATAGAAATAAGGATAAAAATAAGCATTATTACATAATAAAGATAGGAATATGGTTGAAAGTAATAGTTATAATGATAATAATAACAGAAATAAGGATAAAAATAGGAGTTATTACGATAATAATAATAGAAATATGGATAAACGTAGGAGTTATTACATAATAAAAATAGGAATATGGCTGAAAGTAATAGTTATAATGATAATAATAACAGAAATAAGCATAAAAATAAGAGTTATTACGATAATAATAATGGAAATAAGGATAAAAATAAGAGTTATTACGATAATAATAATAGTAATAAGGATAAAAGTAAGAGTTAATACGATGATAAAATAGGAATAAGGACAAAAATAAGAGTTATTACGATAATAATAATAGTTATAAGGATAAAAATAAGAATTATTACGATAAAAATAATAGATATAAGGACAAAAATAAGCGTTATTACATAATAAAAATAGGAATATGGCTGAAAGTAGTAGTTATAATGATAATAATAACAGAAATAAGGATAATAATAAGAGTTATTACGATAATAATAATAGTAATAAGGATATAAGTGGGAGTTAATACGATGATAAAATAGGAATAAGGACAAGAATAAGAGTTATTACGATAATAATAATAGGTATAAGTAAAAAATAAGAGTTATTACGATAATAATAATAGTTATAAGGGTAAAAATAAGAGTTATTACGATAATAATAATAGGTATAAGTAAAAAATAAGAGTTATTACGATAATAATAATAATTATAAGGATAAAAATAAGAGTTATTACGATAATAATAATAGTTATAAGGATAAAAATAAGAGTTATTACGATAATAATAATAGTAATAAGGATAAAAATAAGCATTATTACATAATAAAGATAGGAATATGGTTGAAAGTAATAGTTATAATGATAATAATAACAGAAATAAGGATAAAAATAAGAGTTATTACGATAATAATAATAGAAATATGGATAAACGTAGGAGTTATTACATAATAAAAATAGGAATATGCCTGAAAGTAATAGTTATAATGATAATAATAACAGAAATAAGCATAAAAATAAGAGTTATTACGATAATAATAATGGAAATAAGGATAAAAATAAGAGTTATTACGTTAATAATAATAGTAATGAGGATAAAAGTAGGAGTTAATACGATGATAAAATAGGAATAAGGACAAAAATAAGAGTTATTACGATAATAATAATAGTAATAAGGATAAAAGTAAGAGTTAATACGATGATAAAATAGGAATAAGGACAAAAATAAGAGTTATTACGATAATAATAATAGTTATAAGGATAAAAATAAGAATTATTACGATAATAATAATAGAAATAAGCATAAAAATAAGCGTTATTACATAAAAAATAGGAATATGGCTGAAAGTAGTAGTTATAATGATAATAATAACAGAAATAAGGATAATAATAAGAGTTATTACGATAATAATAATAGTAATAAGGATATAAGTGGGAGTTAATACGATGATAAAATAGGAATAAGGACAAGAATAAGAGTTATTACGATAATAATAATAGGTATAAGTAAAAAATAAGAGTTATTACGATAATAATAATAGTTATAAGGATAAAAATAAGAGTTATTACGATAATAATAATAGAAATAAGGATAAAAATAAGCGTTATTACATAATAAAAATAGGAATATGGCTGAAAGTAGTAGTTATAATGATAATAATAACAGAAATAAGGATAATAATAAGAGTTATTACGATAATAATAATAGTAATAAGGATAAAAGTGGGAGTTAATACGATGATAAAATAGGAATAAGGGCAAGAATAAGAGTTATTACGATAATAATAATAGGTATAAGTAAAAAATAAGAGTTATTACGATAATAATAATAGTTATAAGGATAAAAATAAGAGTTATTACGATAATAATAATAGTTATAAGGATAAAAATAAGAGGTACTACGATAATAATAATAGAAATAAGGATGAAAATAAGAGTTATTACGATAATAATAATAGTTATAAGGATAAAAATAAGAGTTATTACGATAATAATAATAGTAATAAGGATAAGAATAAGAGTTATTACGATAATAATAATAGAAATAAGGATAAAAATAAGCATTATTACATAATAAAGATAGGAATATGGTTGAAAGTAATAGTTATAATGATAATAATAACAGAAATAAGGATAAAAATAGGAGTTATTACGATAATAATAATAGAAATATGGAAAAACGTAGGAGTTATTACATAATAAAAATAGGAATATGGCTGAAAGTAATAGTTATAATGATAATAATAACAGAAATAAGCATAAAAATAAGAGTTATTACGATAATAATAATGGAAATGAGGATAAAAATAAGAGTTATTACGATAATAATAATAGTAATAACGATAAAAGTAAGAGTTAATACGATGATAAAATAGGAATAAGGACAAAAATAAGAGTTATTACGATAATAATAATAGTTATAAGGATAAAAATAAGAGTTATTACTATAATAATAATAGAAATAAGGATAAAAATAAGCGTTATTACATAATAAAAATAGGAATATGGCTGAAAGTAGTAGTTATAATGATAATAATAACAGAAATAAGGATAATAATAAGAGTTATTACGATAATAATAATAGTAATAAGGATATAAGTGGGAGTTAATACGATGATAAAATAGGAATAAGGACAAGAATAAGAGTTATTACGATAATAATAATAGGTATAAGTAAAAAATAAGAGTTATTACGATAATAATAATAGTTATAAGGGTAAAAATAAGAGTTATTACGATAATAATAATAGGTATAAGTAAAAAATAAGAGTTATTACGATAATAATAATAATTATAAGGATAAAAATAAGAGTTATTACGATAATAATAATAGTAATAAGGATAAAAATAAGAGTTATTACGATAATAATAATAGTAATAAGGATAAAAATAAGCATTATTACATAATAAAGATAGGAATATGGTTGAAAGTAATAGTTATAATGATAATAATAACAGAAATAAGGATAAAAATAAGAGATATTACGATAATAATAATAGAAATATGGATAAACGTAGGAGTTATTACATAATAAAAATAGGAATATGGCTGAAAGTAATAGTTATAATGATAATAATAACAGAAATAAGCATAAAAATAAGAGTTATTACGATAATAATAATGGAAATAAGGATAAAAATAAGAGTTATTACGTTAATAATAATAGTAATGAGGATAAAAGTAAGAGTTAATACGAAGATAAAATAGGAATAAGGACAAAAATAAGAGTTATTACGATGTTACAATAGGAATAAGGACAAGAACAAGAGTTATTACGATAATAATAATAGTTATAAGGATAAAAATAAGAGTTATTACGATAATAATAATAGTTATAAGGATAAAAATAAGAGTTATTACGATAATAATAATAGTAATAAGGATAAAAGTGGGAGTTAATACGATGATAAAATAGGAATAAGGACAAAAATAAGAGTTATTACGATAATTATAATAGTTATAAGGATAAGAATAAGAGTTATTACGATAATAATAATAGAAATAAGGATAAAAATAAGCATTATTACATAATAAAGATAGGAATATGGTTGAAAGTAATAGTTATAATGATAATAATAACAGAAATAAGGATAAAAATAGGAGTTATTACGATAATAATAATAGAAATATGGATAAACGTAGGAGTTATTACATAATAAAAATAGGAATATGGCTGAAAGTAATAGTTATAATGATAATAATAACAGAAATAAGCATAAAAATAAGAGTTATTACGATAATAATAATGGAAATAAGGATAAAAATAAGAGTTATTACGATAATAATAATAGTTATAAGGATAAAATAAGAGGTACTACGATAATAATAATAGAAATATGGATAAACGTAGGAGTTATTACATAATAAAAATAGGAATATGGCTGAAAGTAATAGTTATAATGATAATAATAACAGAAATAAGCATAAAAATAAGAGTTATTACGATAATAATAATGGAAATAAGGATAAAAATAAGAGTTATTACGATAATAATAATAGTAATAAGGATAAAAGTAAGAGTTAATACGATGATAAAATAGGAATAAGGACAAAAATAAGAGTTATTACGATAATAATAATAGTTATAAGGATAAAAATAAGCATTATTACATAATAAAGATAGGAATATGGTTGAAAGTAATAGTTATAATGATAATAATAACAGAAATAAGGATAAAAATAAGAGTTATTACGATAATAATAATCGAAATATGGATAAACGTAGGAGTTATTACATAATAAAAATAGGAATATGGCTGAAAGTAATAGTTATAATGATAATAAAAACAGAAATAAGCATAGAAATAAGAGTTATTACGATAATAATAATGGAAATAAGGATAAAAATAAGAGTTATTACGTTAATAATAATAGTAATGAGGATAAAAGTAGGAGTTATTACGATAATAATAATAGAAATAAGGATAAAAATAAGCATTATTACATAATAAAAATAGGAATATGGCTGAAAGTAGTAGTTATAATGATAATAATAACAGAAATAAGGATAATAATAAGAGTTATTACGATAATAATAATAGTAATAAGGATAAAAGTAAGAGTTAATACGATGATAAAATAGGAATAAGGACAAAAATAAGAGTTATTACGATAATAATAATAGTTATAAGGATAAAAATAAGAGTTATTACTATAATAATAATAGAAATAAGGATAAAAATAAGCGTTATTACATAATAAAAATAGGAATATGGCTGAAAGTAGTAGTTATAATGATAATAATAACAGAAATAAGGATAATAATAAGAGTTATTACGATAATAATAATAGTAATAAGGATATAAGTGGGAGTTAATACGATGATAAAATAGGAATAAGGACAAGAATAAGAGTTATTACGATAATAATAATAGTAATAAGGATAAAAATAAGAGTTATTACGATAATAATAATAGTAATAAGGATAAAAATAAGCATTATTACATAATAAAGATAGGAATATGGTTGAAAGTAATAGTTATAATGATAATAATAACAGAAATAAGGATAAAAATAAGAGTTATTACGATAATAATAATAGAAATATGGATAAACGTAGGAGTTATTACATAATAAAAATAGGAATATGGCTGAAAGTAATAGTTATAATGATAATAATAACAGAAATAAGCATAAAAATAAGAGTTATTACGATAATAATAATGGAAATAAGGATAAAAATAAGAGTTATTACGTTAATAATAATAGTAATGAGGATAAAAGTAAGAGTTAATACGATGATAAAATAGGAATAAGGACAAAAATAAGAGTTATTACGATGTTACAATAGGAATAAGGACAAGAACAAGAGTTATTACGATAATAATAATAGTTATAAGGATAAAAATAAGAGTTATTACGATAATAATAATAGTTATAAGGATAAAAATAAGAGTTATTACGATAATAATAATAGTAATAAGGATAAAAGTGGGAGTTAATACGATGATAAAATAGGAATAAGGACAAAAATAAGAGTTATTACGATAATTATAATAGTTATAAGGATAAGAATAAGAGTTATTACGATAATAATAATAGAAATAAGGATAAAAATAAGCATTATTACTTAATAAAGATAGGAATATGGTTGAAAGTAATAGTTATAATGATAATAATAACAGAAATAAGGATAAAAATAGGAGTTATTACGATAATAATAATAGAAATATGGATAAACGTAGGAGTTATTACATAATAAAAATAGGAATATGGCTGAAAGTAATAGTTATAATGATAATAATAACAGAAATAAGCATAAAAATAAGAGTTATTACGATAATAATAATGGAAATAAGGATAAAAATAAGAGTTATTACGATAATAATAATAGTTATAAGGATAAAAGTAAGAGTTAATACGATGATAAAATAGGAATAAGGACAAAAATAAGAGTTATTACGATAATAATAATAGTTATAAGGATAAAAATAAGAGTTATTACGATAATAATAATAGAAATAAGGATAAAAATAAGCATTATTACATAATAAAAATAGGAATATGGCTGAAAGTAGTAGTTATAATGATAATAATAACAGAAATAAGGATAATAATAAGAGTTATTACGATAATAATAATAGTAATAAGGATATAAGTGGGAGTTAATACGATGATAAAATAGGAGTAAGGACAAGAATAAGAGTTATTACGATAATAATAATAGTTATAAGGGTAAAAATAAGAGTTATTACGATAATAATAATAGGTATAAGTAAAAAATAAGAGTTATTACGATAATAATAATAATTATAAGGATAAAAATAAGAGTTATTACGATAATAATAATAGTTATAAGGATAAAAATAAGAGTTATTACGATAATAATAATAGTAATAAGGATAAAAATAAGCATTATTACATAATAAAGATAGGAATATGGTTGAAAGTAATAGTTATAATGATAATAATAACAGAAATAAGGATAAAAATAAGAGTTATTACGATAATAATAATAGAAATATGGATAAACGTAGGAGTTATTACATAATAAAAATAGGAATATGGCTGAAAGTAATAGTTATAATGATAATAATAACAGAAATAAGCATAAAAATAAGAGTTTTTACGATAATAATAATGGAAATAAGGATAAAAATAAGAGTTATTACGTTAATAATAATAGTAATGAGGATAAAAGTAAGAGTTAATACGATGATAAAATAGGAATAAGGACAAAAATAAGAGTTATTACGATGTTACAATAGGAATAAGGACAAGAACAAGAGTTATTACGATAATAATAATAGTTATAAGGATAAAAATAAGAGTTATTATGATAATAATAATAGTTATAAGGATAAAAATAAGAGTTATTACGATAATAATAATAGTAATAAGGATAAAAGTGGGAGTTAATACGATGATAAAATAGGAATAAGGACAAAAATAAGAGTTATTACGATAATTATAATAGTTATAAGGATAAGAATAAGAGTTATTACGATAATAATAATAGAAATAAGGATAAAAATAAGCATTATTACATAATAAAGATAGGAATATGGTTGAAAGTAATAGTTATAATGATAATAATAACAGAAATAAGGATAAAAATAGGAGTTATTACGATAATAATAATAGAAATATGGATAAACGTAGGAGTTATTACATAATAAAAATAGGAATATGGCTGAAAGTAATAGTTATAATGATAATAATAACAGAAATAAGCATAAAAATAAGAGTTATTACATAATAAAAATAGGAATATGGCTGAAAGTAATAGTTATAATGATAATAATAACAGAAATAAGCATAAAAATAAGAGTTATTACGATAATAATAATGGAAATAAGGATAAAAATAAGAGTTATTACGATAATAATAATAGTAATAAGGATAAAAGTAAGAGTTAATACGATGATAAAATAGGAATAAGGACAAAAATAAGAGTTATTACGATAATAATAATAGTTATAAGGATAAAAATAAGAGTTATTACGATAATAATAATAGAAATAAGGATAAAAATAAGCATTATTACATAATAAAAATAGGAATATGGCTGAAAGTAGTAGTTATAATGATAATAATAACAGAAATAAGGATAATAATAAGAGTTATTACGATAATAATAATAGTAATAAGGATATAAGTGGGAGTTAATACGATGATAAAATAGGAGTAAGGACAAGAATAAGAGTTATTACGATAATAATAATAGGTATAAGTAAAAAATAAGAGTTATTACGATAATAATAATAGTTATAAGGGTAAAAATAAGAGTTATTACGATAATAATAATAGGTATAAGTAAAAAATAAGAGTTATTACGATAATAATAATAATTATAAGGATAAAAATAAGAGTTATTACGATAATAATAATAGTTATAAGGATAAAAATAAGAGTTATTACGATAATAATAATAGTAATAAGGATAAAAATAAGCATTATTACATAATAAAGATAGGAATATGGTTGAAAGTAATAGTTATAATGATAATAATAACAGAAATAAGGATAAAAATAGGAGTTATTACGATAATAATAATGGAAATAAGGATAAAAATAAGAGTTATTACGTTAATAATAATAGTAATGAGGATAAAAGTAAGAGTTAATACGATGATAAAATAGGAATAAGGACAAAAATAAGAGTTATTACGATGTTACAATAGGAATAAGGACAAGAACAAGAGTTATTACGATAATAATAATAGTTATAAGGATAAAAATAAGAGTTATTATGATAATAATAATAGTTATAAGGATAAAAATAAGAGTTATTACGATAATAATAATAGTAATAAGGATAAAAGTGGGAGTTAATACGATGATAAAGTAGGAATAAGGACAAAAATAAGAGTTATTACGATAATAATAATAGTAATAAGGATAAAAGTAAGAGTTAATACGATGATAAAATAGGAATAAGGACAAAAATAAGAGTTATTACGATAATAATAATAGTTATAAGGATAAAAATAAGAGTTATTACGATAATAATAATAGAAATAAGGATAAAAATAAGCGTTATTACATAATAAAAATAGGAATATGGCTGAAAGTAGTAGTTATAATGATAATAATAACAGAAATAAGGATAATAATAAGAGTTATTACGATAATAATAATAGTAATAAGGATATAAGTGGGAGTTAATACGATGATAAAATAGGAATAAGGACAAGAATAAGAGTTATTACGATAATAATAATAGGTATAAGTAAAAAATAAGAGGTATTACGATAATAATAATAGTTATAAGGGGAAAAATAAGAGTTATTACGATAATAATAATAGTTATAAGGATAAAAATAAGAGTTATTACTATAATAATAATAGAAATAAGGATAAAAATAAGCGTTATTACATAATAAAAATAGGAATATGGCTGAAAGTAGTAGTTATAATGATAATAATAACAGAAATAAGGATAATAATAAGAGTTATTACGATAATAATAATAGTAATAAGGATATAAGTGGGAGTTAATACGATGATAAAATAGGAGTAAGGACAAGAATAAGAGTTATTACGATAATAATAATAGTTATAAGGATAAAAATAAGGGTTATTACTATAATAATAATAGAAATAAGGATAAAAATAAGCGTTATTACATAATAAAAATAGGAATATGGCTGAAAGTAGTAGTTATAATGATAATAATAACAGAAATAAGGATAATAATAAGAGTTATTACGATAATAATAATAGTAATAAGGATATAAGTGGGAGTTAATACGATGATAAAATAGGAGTAAGGACAAGAATAAGAGTTATTACGATAATAATAATAGTTATAAGGATAAAAATAAGAGTTATTACTATAATAATAATAGAAATAAGGATAAAAATAAGCGTTATTACATAATAAAAATAGGAATATGGCTGAAAGTAGTAGTTATAATGATAATAATAACAGAAATAAGGATAATAATAAGAGTTATTACGATAATAATAATAGTAATAAGGATATAAGTGGGAGTTAATACGATGATAAAATAGGAATAAGGACAAGAATAAGAGTTATTACGATAATAATAATATGTATAAGTAAAAAATAAGAGTTATTACGATAATAATAATAGTTATAAGGGTAAAAATAAGAGTTATTACGATAATAATAATAGGTATAAGTAAAAAATAAGAGTTATTACGATAATAATAATAATTATAAGGATAAAAATAAGAGTTATTACGATAATAATAATAGTTATAAGGATTAGAATAAGAGTTATTACGATAATAATAATAGTATTAAGGATAAAAATAAGCATTATTACATAATAAAGATAGGAATATGGTTGAAAGTAATAGTTATAATGATAATAATAACAGAAATAAGGATAAAAATAAGAGTTATTACGATAATAATAATAGAAATATGGATAAACGTAGGAGTTATTACATAATAAAAATAGGAATATGGCTGAAAGTAATAGTTATAATGATAATAATAACAGAAATAAGCATAAAAATAAGAGTTATTACGATAATAATAATAGTAATAAGGATAAAAGTGGGAGTTAATACGATGATAAAATAGGAATAAGGACAAAAATAAGAGTTATTACGATAATAATAATAGTAATAAGGATAAAAGTAAGAGTTAATACGATGATAAAATAGGAATAAGGACAAAAATAAGAGTTATTACGATAATAATAATAGTTATAAGGATAAAAATAAGAGTTATTACGATAATAATAATAGAAATAAGGATAAAAATAAGCGTTATTACATAATAAAAATAGGAATATGGCTGAAAGTAGTAGTTATAATGATAATAATAACAGAAATAAGGATAATAATAAGAGTTATTACGATAATAATAATAGTAATAAGGATATAAGTGGGAGTTAATACGATGATAAAATAGGAATAAGGACAAGAATAAGAGTTATTACGATAATAATAATAGGTATAAGTAAAAAATAAGAGTTATTACGATAATAATAATAGTTATAAGGGGAAAAATAAGAGTTATTACGATAATAATAATAGGTATAAGTAAAAAATAAGAGTTATTACGATAATAATAATAATTATAAGGACAAAAATAAGAGTTATTACGATAATGCTAATAGTTATAAGGATAAGAATAAGAGTTATTACGATAATAATAATAGAAATATGGATAAACGTAGGAGTTATTACATAATAAAAATAGGAATATGGCTGAAAGTAATAGTTATAATGATAATAATAACAGAAATAAGCATAAAAATAAGAGTTATTACGATAATAATAATGGAAATAAGGATAAAAATAAGAGTTATTACGATAATAATAATAGTAATAAGGATAAAAGTAAGAGTTAATACGATGATAAAATAGGAATAAGGACAAAAATAAGAGTTATTACGATAATACTAATAGTTATAAGGATAAAAATAAGAGTTATTACGATAATAATAATAGAAATAAGGATAAAAATAAGCGTTATTACATAATAAAAATAGGAATATGGCTGAAAGTAGTAGTTATAATGATAATAATAACAGAAATAAGGATAATAATAAGAGTTATTACGATAATAATAATAGTAATAAGGATATAAGTGGGAGTTAATACGATGATAAAATAGGAGTAAGGACAAGAATAAGAGTTATTACGATAATAATAATAGTTATAAGGATAAAAATAAGAGTTATTACTATAATAATAATAGAAATAAGGATAAAAATAAGCGTTATTACATAATAAAAATAGGAATATGGCTGAAAGTAGTAGTTATAATGATAATAATAACAGAAATAAGGATAATAATAAGAGTTATTACGATAATAATAATAGTAATAAGGATATAAGTGGGAGTTAATACGATGATAAAATAGGAATAAGGACAAGAATAAGAGTTATTACGATAATAATAATATGTATAAGTAAAAAATAAGAGTTATTACGATAATAATAATAGTTATAAGGGTAAAAATAAGAGTTATTACGATAATAATAATAGGTATAAGTAAAAAATAAGAGTTATTACGATAATAATAATAATTATAAGGATAAAAATAAGAGTTATTACGATAATAATAATAGTTATAAGGATAAAAATAAGAGTTATTACGATAATAATAATAGTAATAAGGATAAAAATAAGCATTATTACATAATAAAGATAGGAATATGGTTGAAAGTAATAGTTATAATGATAATAATAACAGAAATAAGGATAAAAATAGGAGTTATTACGATAATAATAATAGTAATAAGGATAAAAGTAAGAGTTAATACGATGATAAAATAGGAATAAGGACAAAAATAAGAGTTATTACGATAATAATAATAGTTATAAGGATAAAAATAAGAGTTATTACTATAATAATAATAGAAATAAGGATAAAAATAAGCGTTATTACATAATAAAAATAGGAATATGGCTGAAAGTAGTAGTTATAATGATAATAATAACAGAAATAAGGATAATAATAAGAGTTATTACGATAATAATAATAGTAATAAGGATATAAGTGGGAGTTAATACGATGATAAAATAGGAATAAGGACAAGAATAAGAGTTATTACGATAATAATAATAGGTATAAGTAAAAAATAAGAGTTATTACGATAATAATAATAGTTATAAGGATTAGAATAAGAGTTATTACGATAATAATAATAGTATTAAGCATAAAAATAAGCATTATTACATAATAAAGATAGGAATATGGTTGAAAGTAATAGTTATAATGATAATAATAACAGAAATAAGGATAAAAATAAGAGTTATTACGATAATAATAATAGAAATATGGATAAACGTAGGAGTTATTACATAATAAAAATAGGAATATGGCTGAAAGTAATAGTTATAATGATAATAATAACAGAAATAAGCATAAAAATAAGAGTTATTACGATAATAATAATGGAAATAAGGATAAAAATAAGAGTTATTACGTTAATAATAATAGTAATGAGGATAAAAGTAAGAGTTAATACGATGATAAAATAGGAATAAGGACAAAAATAAGAGTTATTACGATGATACAATAGGAATAAGGACAAGAACAAGAGTTATTACGATAATACTAATAGTTATAAGGATAAAAATAAGAGTTATTACGATAATAATAATAGAAATAAGGATAAAAATAAGCGTTATTACATAATAAAAATAGGAATATGGCTGAAAGTAGTAGTTATAATGATAATAATAACAGAAATAAGGATAATAATAAGAGTTATTACGATAATAATAATAGTAATAAGGATATAAGTGGGAGTTAATACGATGATAAAATAGGAATAAGGACAAGAATAAGAGTTATTACGATAATAATAATAGGTATAAGTAAAAAATAAGAGTTATTACGATAATAATAATAGTTATAAGGGGAAAAATAAGAGTTATTACGATAATAATAATAGGTATAAGTAAAAAATAAGAGTTATTACGATAATAATAATAATTATAAGGACAAAAATAAGAGTTATTACGATAATGATAATAGTTATAAGGATAAGAATAAGAGTTATTACGATAATAATAATAGAAATATGGATAAACGTAGGAGTTATTACATAATAAAAATAGGAATATGGCTGAAAGTAATAGTTATAATGATAATAATAACAGAAATAAGCATAAAAATAAGAGTTATTACGATAATAATAATGGAAATAAGGATAAAAATAAGAGTTATTACGATAATAATAATAGTAATAAGGATAAAAGTAAGAGTTAATACGATGATAAAATAGGAACAAGGACAAAGATAAGAGTTATTACGATAATACTAATAGTTATAAGGATAAAAATAAGAGTTATTACGATAATAATAATAGAAATAAGGATAAAAATAAGCGTTATTACATAATAAAAATAGGAATATGGCTGAAAGTAGTAGTTATAATGATAATAATAACAGAAATAAGGATAATAATAAGAGTTATTACGATAATAATAATAGTAATAAGGATATAAGTGGGAGTTAATACGATGATAAAATAGGAGTAAGGACAAGAATAAGAGTTATTACGATAATAATAATAGTTATAAGGATAAAAATAAGAGTTATTACTATAATAATAATAGAAATAAGGATAAAAATAAGCGTTATTACATAATAAAAATAGGAATATGGCTGAAAGTAGTAGTTATAATGATAATAATAACAGAAATAAGGATAATAATAAGAGTTATTACGATAATAATAATAGTAATAAGGATATAAGTGGGAGTTAATACGATGATAAAATAGGAATAAGGACAAGAATAAGAGTTATTACGATAATAATAATATGTATAAGTAAAAAATAAGAGTTATTACGATAATAATAATAGTTATAAGGGTAAAAATAAGAGTTATTACGATAATAATAATAGGTATAAGTAAAAAATAAGAGTTATTACGATAATAATAATAATTATAAGGATAAAAATAAGAGTTATTACGATAATAATAATAGTTATAAGGATTAGAATAAGAGTTATTACGATAATAATAATAGTATTAAGGATAAAAATAAGCATTATTACATAATAAAGATAGGAATATGGTTGAAAGTAATAGTTATAATGATAATAATAACAGAAATAAGGATAAAAATAAGAGTTATTACGATAATAATAATAGAAATATGGATAAACGTAGGAGTTATTACATAATAAAAATAGGAATATGGCTGAAAGTAATAGTTATAATGATAATAATAACAGAAATAAGCATAAAAATAAGAGTTATTACGATAATAATAATAGTAATAAGGATAAAAGTGGGAGTTAATACGATGATAAAATAGGAATAAGGACAAAAATAAGAGTTATTACGATAATAATAATAGGTATAAGTAAAAAATAAGAGTTATTACGATAATAATAATAGTTATAAGGGGAAAAATAAGAGTTATTACGATAATAATAATAGGTATAAGTAAAAAATAAGAGTTATTACGATAATAATAATAATTATAAGGACAAAAATAAGAGTTATTACGATAATGCTAATAGTTATAAGGATAAGAATAAGAGTTATTACGATAATAATAATAGAAATATGGATAAACGTAGGAGTTATTACATAATAAAAATAGGAATATGGCTGAAAGTAATAGTTATAATGATAATAATAACAGAAATAAGCATAAAAATAAGAGTTATTACGATAATAATAATGGAAATAAGGATAAAAATAAGAGTTATTACGATAATAATAATAGTAATAAGGATAAAAGTAAGAGTTAATACGATGATAAAATAGGAATAAGGACAAAAATAAGAGTTATTACGATAATACTAATAGTTATAAGGATAAAAATAAGAGTTATTACGATAATAATAATAGAAATAAGGATAAAAATAAGCGTTATTACATAATAAAAATAGGAATATGGCTGAAAGTAGTAGTTATAATGATAATAATAACAGAAATAAGGATAATAATAAGAGTTATTACGATAATAATAATAGTAATAAGGATATAAGTGGGAGTTAATACGATGATAAAATAGGAAGTAAGGACAAGAATAAGAGTTATTACGATAATAATAATAGTTATAAGGATAAAAATAAGAGTTATTACTATAATAATAATAGAAATAAGGATAAAAATAAGCGTTATTACATAATAAAAATAGGAATATGGCTGAAAGTAGTAGTTATAATGATAATAATAACAGAAATAAGGATAATAATAAGAGTTATTACGATAATAATAATAGTAATAAGGATATAAGTGGGAGTTAATACGATGATAAAAATAGGAATAAGGACAAGAATAAGAGTTATTACGATAATAATAATATGTATAAGTAAAAAATAAGAGTTATTACGATAATAATAATAGTTATAAGGGTAAAAATAAGAGTTATTACGATAATAATAATAGGTATAAGTAAAAAATAAGAGTTATTACGATAATAATAATAATTATAAGGATAAAAATAAGAGTTATTACGATAATAATAATAGTTATAAGGATTAGAATAAGAGTTATTACGATAATAATAATAGTATTAAGGATAAAAATAAGCATTATTACATAATAAAGATAGGAATATGGTTGAAAGTAATAGTTATAATGATAATAATAACAGAAATAAGGATAAAAATAAGAGTTATTACGATAATAATAATAGAAATATGGATAAACGTAGGAGTTATTACATAATAAAAATAGGAATATGGCTGAAAGTAATAGTTATAATGATAATAATAACAGAAATAAGCATAAAAATAAGAGTTATTACGATAATAATAATAGTAATAAGGATAAAAGTGGGAGTTAATACGATGATAAAATAGGAATAAGGACAAAAATAAGAGTTATTACGATAATAATAATAGTAATAAGGATAAAAGTAAGAGTTAATACGATGATAAAATAGGAATAAGGACAAAAATAAGAGTTATTACGATAATAATAATAGTTATAAGGATAAAAATAAGAGTTATTACGATAATAATAATAGAAATAAGGATAAAAATAAGCGTTATTACATAATAAAAATAGGAATATGGCTGAAAGTAGTAGTTATAATGATAATAATAACAGAAATAAGGATAATAATAAGAGTTATTACGATAATAATAATAGTAATAAGGATATAAGTGGGAGTTAATACGATGATAAAATAGGAATAAGGACAAGAATAAGAGTTATTACGATAATAATAATAGGTATAAGTAAAAAATAAGAGTTATTACGATAATAATAATAGTTATAAGGGGAAAAATAAGAGTTATTACGATAATAATAATAGGTATAAGTAAAAAATAAGAGTTATTACGATAATAATAATAATTATAAGGACAAAAATAAGAGTTATTACGATAATGCTAATAGTTATAAGGATAAGAATAAGAGTTATTACGATAATAATAATAGAAATATGGATAAACGTAGGAGTTATTACATAATAAAAATAGGAATATGGCTGAAAGTAATAGTTATAATGATAATAATAACAGAAATAAGCATAAAAATAAGAGTTATTACGATAATAATAATGGAAATAAGGATAAAAATAAGAGTTATTACGATAATAATAATAGTAATAAGGATAAAAGTAAGAGTTAATACGATGATAAAATAGGAATAAGGACAAAAATAAGAGTTATTACGATAATACTAATAGTTATAAGGATAAAAATAAGAGTTATTACGATAATAATAATAGAAATAAGGATAAAAATAAGCGTTATTACATAATAAAAATAGGAATATGGCTGAAAGTAGTAGTTATAATGATAATAATAACAGAAATAAGGATAATAATAAGAGTTATTACGATAATAATAATAGTAATAAGGATATAAGTGGGAGTTAATACGATGATAAAATAGGAGTAAGGACAAGAATAAGAGTTATTACGATAATAATAATAGGTATAAGTAAAAAATAAGAGTTATTACGATAATAATAATAGTTATAAGGGTAAAAATAAGAGTTATTACGATAATAATAATAGGTATAAGTAAAAAATAAGAGTTATTACGATAATAATAATAATTATAAGGATAAAAATAAGAGTTATTACGATAATAATAATAGTTATAAGGATAAAAATAAGAGTTATTACGATAATAATAATAGTAATAAGGATCAAAATAAGCATTATTGCATAATAAAGATAGGAATATGGTTGAAAGTAATAGTTATAATGATAATAATAACAGAAATAAGGATAAAAATAAGAGTTATTACGATAATAATAATAGAAATATGGATAAACGTAGGAGTTATTACATAATAAAAATAGGAATATGGCTGAAAGTAATAGTTATAATGATAATAATAACAGAAATAAGCATAAAAATAAGAGTTATTACGATAATAATAATGGAAATAAGGATAAAAATAAGAGTTATTACGTTAATAATAATAGTAATGAGGATAAAAGTAGGAGTTAATACGATGATAAAATAGGAATAAGGACAAAAATAAGAGTTATTACGATAATAATAATAGTAATAAGGATAAAAGTAAGAGTTAATACGATGATAAAATAGGAATAAGGACAAAAATAAGAGTTATTACGATAATAATAATAGTTATAAGGATAAAAATAAGAGTTATTACGATAATAATAATAGAAATAAGGATAAAAATAAGCATTATTACATAATAAAGATAGGAATATGGTTGAAAGTAGTAGTTATAATGATAATAATAACAGAAATAAGGATAAAAATAAGAGTTATTACGATAATAATAATAGAAATATGGATAAACGTAGGAGTTATTACATAATAAAAATAGGAATATGGCTGAAAGTAATAGTTATAATGATAATAATAACAGAAATAAGCATAAAAATAAGAGTTATTACGATAATAATAATGGAAATAAGGATAAAAATAAGAGTTATTACGTTAATAATAATAGTAATGAGGATAAAAGTAAGAGTTAATACGATGATAAAATAGGAATAAGGACAAAAATAAGAGTTATTACGATGATACAATAGGAATAAGGACAAGAACAAGAGTTATTACGATAATAATAATAGTTATAAGGATAAAAATAAGAGTTATTACGATAATAATAATAGTTATAAGGATAAAAATAAGAGTTATTACGATAATAATAATAGTAATAAGGATAAAAGTGGGAGTTAATACGATGATAAAATAGGAATAAGGACAAAAATAAGAGTTATTACGATAATAATAATAGTAATAAGGATAAAAGTAAGAGTTAATACGATGATAAAATAGGAATAAGGACAAAAATAAGAGTTATTACGATAATAATAATAGTTATAAGGATAAAAATAAGAGTTATTACGATAATAATAATAGAAATAAGGATAAAAATAAGCGTTATTACAAAATAAAAATAGGAATATGGCTGAAAGTAGTAGTTATAATGATAATAATAACAGAAATAAGGATAATAAGAAGAGTTATTATGATAATAATAATAGTTATAAGGATATAAGTGGGAGTTAATACGATGATAAAATAGGAATAAGGACAAGAATAAGAGTTATTACGATAATAATAATAGGTATAAGTAAAAAATAAGAGTTATTACGATAATAATAATAGTTATAAGGGGAAAAATAAGAGTTATTACGATAATAATAATAGGTATAAGTAAAAAATAAGAGTTATTACGATAATAATAATAATTATAAGGACAAAAATAAGAGTTATTACGATAATGATAATAGTTATAAGGATAAGAATAAGAGTTATTACGATAATAATAATAGAAATATGGATAAACGTAGGAGTTATTACATAATAAAAATAGGAATATGGCTGAAAGTAATAGTTATAATGATAATAATAACAGAAATAAGCATAAAAATAAGAGTTATTACGATAATAATAATGGAAATAAGGATAAAAATAAGAGTTATTACGATAATAATAATAGTAATAAGGATAAAAGTAAGAGTTAATACGATGATAAAATAGGAATAAGGACAAAAATAAGAGTTATTACGATAATACTAATAGTTATAAGGATAAAAATAAGAGTTATTACGATAATAATAATAGAAATAAGGATAAAAATAAGCGTTATTACATAATAAAAATAGGAATATGGCTGAAAGTAATAGTTATAATGATAATAATAACAGAAATAAGCATAAAAATAAGAGTTATTACGATAATAATAATAATTATAAGGACAAAAATAAGAGTTATTACGATAATGATAATAGTTATAAGGATAAGAATAAGAGTTATTACGATAATAATAATAGAAATATGGATAAACGTAGGAGTTATTACATAATAAAAATAGGAATATGGCTGAAAGTAATAGTTATAATGATAATAATAACAGAAATAAGCATAAAAATAAGAGTTATTACGATAATAATAATGGAAATCAGGATAAAAATAAGAGTTATTACGATAATAATAATAGTAATAAGGATAAAAGTAAGAGTTAATACGATGATAAAATAGGAATAAGGACAAAAATAAGAGTTATTACGATAATACTAATAGTTATAAGGATAAAAATAAGAGTTATTACGATAATAATAATAGAAATAAGGATAAAAATAAGCGTTATTACATAATAAAAATAGGAATATGGCTGAAAGTAATAGTTATAATGATAATAATAACAGAAATAAGCATAAAAATAAGAGTTATTACGATAATAATAATGGAAATAAGGATAAAAATAAGAGTTATTACGATAATAATAATAGTTATAAGGATAAAAATAAGAGGTACTACGATAATAATAATAGAAATATGGATAAACGTAGGAGTTATTACATAATAAAAATAGGAATATGGCTGAAAGTAATAGTTATAATGATAATAATAACAGAAATAAGCATAAAAATAAGAGTTATTACGATAATAATAATGGAAATAAGGATAAAAATAAGAGTTATTACGATAATAATAATAGTAATAAGGATAAAAGTAAGAGTTAATACGATGATAAAATAGGAATAAGGACAAAAATAAGAGTTATTACGATAATACTAATAGTTATAAGGATAAAAATAAGAGTTATTACGATAATAATAATAGAAATAAGGATAAAAATAAGCGTTATTACATAATAAAAATAGGAATATGGCTGAAAGTAGTAGTTATAATGATAATAATAACAGAAATAAGGATAATAATAAGAGTTATTACGATAATAATAATAGTAATAAGGATATAAGTGGGAGTTAATACGATGATAAAATAGGAGTAAGGACAAGAATAAGAGTTATTACGATAATAATAATAGGTATAAGTAAAAAATAAGAGTTATTACGATAATAATAATAGTTATAAGGGTAAAAATAAGAGTTATTACGATACTAATAATAGGTATAAGTAAAAAATAAGAGTTATTACGATAATAATAATAATTATACGGATAAAAATAAGAGTTATTACGATAATAGTAATAGTTATAAGGATAAAAATAAGAGTTATTACGATAATAATAATAGTAATAAGGATCAAAATAAGCATTATTGCATAATAAAGATAGGAATATGGTTGAAAGTAATAGTTATAATGATAATAATAACAGAAATAAGGATAAAAATAAGAGTTATTACGATAATAATAATAGAAATATGGATAAACGTAGGAGTTATTACATAATAAAAATAGGAATATGGCTGAAAGTAATAGTTATAATGATAATAATAACAGAAATAAGCATAAAAATAAGAGTTATTACGATAATAATAATGGAAATAAGGATAAAAATAAGAGTTATTACGTTAATAATAATAGTAATGAGGATAAAAGTAGGAGTTAATACGATGATAAAATAGGAATAAGGACAAAAATAAGAGTTATTACGATAATAATAATAGTAATAAGGATAAAAGTAAGAGTTAATACGATGATAAAATAGGAATAAGGACAAAAATAAGAGTTATTACGATAATAATAATAGTTATAAGGATAAAAATAAGAGTTATTACGATAATAATAATACAAATAAGGATAAAAATAAGCGTTATTACTTAATAAAAATAGGAATATGGCTGAAAGTAGTAGTTATAATGATAATAATAACAGAAATAAGGATAATAATAAGAGTTATTACGATAATAATAATAGTAATAAGGATATAAGTGGGAGTTAATACGATGATAAAATAGGAATAAGGACAAGAATAAGAGTTATTACGATAATAATAATAGGTATAAGTAAAAAATAAGAGTTATTACGATAATAATAATAGTTATAAGGATAAAAATAAGAGTTATTACGATGATACAATAGGAATAAGGACAAGAACAAGAGTTATTACGATAATAATAATGGAAATAAGGATAAAAATAAGAGTTATTACGTTAATAATAATAGTAATGAGGATAAAAGTAAGAGTTAATACGATGATAAAATAGGAATAAGGACAAAAATAAGAGTTATTACGATGATCCAATAGGAATAAGGACAAGAACAAGAGTTATTACGATAATAATAATAGTTATAAGGATAAAAATAAGAGTTATTACGATAATAATAATAGTTATAAGGATAAAAATAAGAGGTACTACGATAATAATAATAGAAATATGGATAAACGTAGGAGTTATTACATAATAAAAATAGGAATATGGCTGAAAGTAATAGTTATAATGATAATAATAACAGAAATAAGCATAAAAATAAGAGTTATTACGATAATAATAATGGAAATAAGGATAAAAATAAGAGTTATTACGATAATAATAATAGTAATAAGGATAAAAGTAAGAGTTAATACGATGATAAAATAGGAATAAGGACAAAAATAAGAGTTATTACGATAATAATAATAGTTATAAGGATAAAAATAAGAGTTATTACGATAATAATAATAGAAATAAGGATAAAAATAAGCGTTATTACATAATAAAAATAGGAATATGGCTGAAAGTAGTAGTTATAATGATAATAATAACAGAAATAAGGATAATAATAAGAGTTATTACGATAATAATAATAGTAATAAGGATATAAGTGGGAGTTAATACGATGATAAAATAGGAGTAAGGACAAGAATAAGAGTTATTACGATAATAATAATAGGTATAAGTAAAAAATAAGAGTTATTACGATAATAATAATAGTTATAAGGGTAAAAATAAGAGTTATTACGATAATAATAATAGGTATAAGTAAAAAATAAGAGTTATTACGATAATAATAATAATTATAAGGATAAAAATAAGAGTTATTACGATAATAATAATAGTTATAAGGATAAAAATAAGAGTTATTACGATAATAATAATAGTAATAAGGATAAAAATAAGCATTATTACATAATAAAGATAGGAATATGGTTGAAAGTAATAGTTATAATGATAATAATAACAGAAATAAGGATAAAAATAGGAGTTATTACGATAATAATAATAGTAATAAGGATAAAAATAAGAGTTAATACGATGATAAAATAGGAATAAGGACAAAAATAAGAGTTATTACGATAATAATAATAGTTATAAGGATAAGAATAAGTGTTATTACGATAATAATAATAGTAATAAGGATATAAGTGGGAGTTAATACGATGATAAAATAGGAATAAGGACAAGAATAAGAGTTATTACGATAATAATAATAGGTATAAGTAAAAAATAAGAGTTATTACGATAATAATAATAATTATAAGGATAAAAATAAGAGTTATTACGATAATAATAATAGTTATAAGGATAAAAATAAGAGTTATTACGATAATAATAATAGTATTAAG
Organism: Megachile willughbiella; assembly: GCA_945859595.2. Classification (NCBI taxonomy): domain Eukaryota; kingdom Metazoa; phylum Arthropoda; class Insecta; order Hymenoptera; family Megachilidae; genus Megachile; species Megachile willughbiella. Next base: position 41,370 of record CAMAOD020000188.1, on the reverse strand, counting down.
GATAAAAATAAGCATTATTACATAATAAAGATAGGAACATGGTTGAAAGTAATAGTTATAATGATAATAATAACAGAAATAAGGATAAAAATAAGAGTTATTACGATAATAATAATAGAAATATGGATAAACGTAGGAGTTATTACATAATAAAAATAGGAATATGGCTGAAAGTAATAGTTATAATGATAATAATAACAGAAATAAGCATAAAAATAAGAGTTATTACGATAATAATAATGGAAATAAGGATAAAAATAAGAGTTATTACGTTAATAATAATAGTAATGAGGATAAAAGTAAGAGTTAATACGATGATAAAATAGGAATAAGGACAAAAATAAGAGTTATTACGATGATACAATAGGAATAAGGACAAGAACAAGAGTTATTACGATAATAATAATGGAAATAAGGATAAAAATAAGAGTTATTACGTTAATAATAATAGTAATGAGGATAAAAGTAAGAGTTAATACGATGATAAAATAGGAATAAGGACAAAAATAAGAGTTATTACGATGATCCAATAGGAATAAGGACAAGAACAAGAGTTATTACGATAATAATAATAGTTATAAGGATAAAAATAAGAGTTATTACGATAATAATAATAGTTATAAGGATAAAAATAAGAGTTATTACGATAATAATAATAGAAATAAGGATAAAAATAAGCGTTATTACATAATAAAAATAGGAACATGGCTGAAAGTAGTAGTTATAATGATAATAATAACAGAAATAAGGATAATAATAAGAGTTATTACGATAATAATAATAGTAATAAGGATAAAAGTGGGAGTTAATACGATGATAAAATAGGAATAAGGACAAGAATAAGAGATATTACGATAATAATAATAGGTATAAGTAAAAAATAAGAGTTATTACGATAATAATAATAGTTATAAGGATAAAAATAAGAGTTATTACGATAATAATAATAGTTATAAGGATAAAAATAAGAGGTACTACGATAATAATAATAGAAATAAGGATGAAAATAAGAGTTATTACATAATAAAAATAGGAATATGGCTGAAAATAATGGTTATAATGATAATAATAATAGAAATAAGGATAAAAATAAGAGTTATTACGATAATAATAATAGTAATATGGATACAAGTGGGAGTTAATACGATGATAAAATAGGAATAAGGACAAGAATAAGAGTTATTACGATAATAATAATAGGTATAAGTAAAAAATAAGAGTTATTACGATAATAATAATAATTATAAGGATAAAAATAAGAGTTATTACGATAATAATAATAGTTATAAGGATAAAAATAAGAGTTATTACGATAATAATAATAGTAATAAGGATAAAAGTGGGAGTTAATACGATGATAAAATAGGAATAAGGACAAAAATAAGAGTTATTACGATAATGATAATAGTTATAAGGATAAGAATAAGAGTTATTACGATAATAATAATAGAAATAAGGATAAAAATAAGCATTATTACATAATAAAGATAGGAATATGGTTGAAAGTAATAGTTATAATGATAATAATAACAGAAATAAGGATAAAAATAAGAGTTATTACGATAATAATAATCGAAATATGGATAAACGTAGGAGTTATTACATAATAAAAATAGGAATATGGCTGAAAGTAATAGTTATAATGATAATAAAAACAGAAATAAGCATAGAAATAAGAGTTATTACGATAATAATAATGGAAATAAGGATAAAAATAAGAGTTATTACGTTAATAATAATAGTAATGAGGATAAAAGTAGGAGTTAATACGATGATAAAATAGGAATAAGGACAAAAATAAGAGTTATTACGATAATAATAATAGTTATAAGGATAAAAATAAGAGTTATTATGATAATAATAATTGTTATAAGGATAAAAATAAGAGTTACTACGATAATAATAATAGAAATAAGGATAAAAATGAGAGTTATTACATAATAAAAATAGGAATATGGCTAAAAGTAATAGTTATAATCATAATAATAATAGTAATAAGGACAAAAATAAGAGTTACTACGATAATAATAGTAGAAATAAGGATAAAAATGAGAGTTATTACATAATAAAAATAGGAATATGGCTAAAAGTAATAGTTATAATCATAATAATAATAGTAATAAGGACAAAAATAAGAGTTATTACGATAATAATAACAGTTATAAGGATAAAAATAAGAGTTATTACGATAATAATAATAGAAATAAGGAAAAAAATAAGCGTTATTACATAATAAAAATAGGAATATGGCTGAAAGTAGTAGTTATAATGATAATAATAACAGAAATAAGGATAATAATAAGAGTTATTACGATAATAATAATGGAAATAAGGATAAAAATAAGAGTTATTACGTTAATAATAATAGTAATGAGGATAAAAGTAGGAGTTAATACGATGATAAAATAGGAATAAGGACAAAAATAAGAGTTATTACGATAATAATAATAGTAATAAGGATAAAAGTAAGAGTTAATACGATGATAAAATAGGAATAAGGACAAAAATAAGAGTTATTGCGATAATAATAATAGTTATAAGGATAAAAATAAGAGTTATTACGATAATAATAATAGAAATAAGGATAAAAATAAGCGTTATTACATAATAAAAATAGGAATATGGCTGAAAGTAGTAGTTATAATGATAATAATAACAGAAATAAGGATAATAATAAGAGTTATTACGATAATAATAACAGTAATAAGGATAAAAGTGGGAGTTAATACGATGATAAAATAGGAATAAGGGCAAGAATAAGAGTTATTACGATAATAATAATAGGTATAAGTAAAAAATAAGAGTTATTACGATAATAATAATAGTTATAAGGATAAAAATAAGAGTTATTACGATAATAATAATAGTTATAAGGATAAAAATAAGAGGTACTACGATAATAATAATAGAAATAAGGATAAAAATGAGAGTTATTACATAATAAAAATAGGAATATGGCTAAAAGTAATAGTTATAATCATAATAATAATAGTAATAAGGACAAAAATAAGAGTTACTACGTTAATAATAATAGTAATGAGGATAAAAGTAGGAGTTAATACGATGATAAAATAGGAATAAGGACAAAAATAAGAGTTATTACGATAATAATAATAGTTATAAGGATAAAAATAAGAGTTATTACGATAATAATAATAGAAATAAGGATAAAAATAAGCGTTATTACATAATAAAAATAGGAACATGGCTGAAAGTAGTAGTTATAATGATAATAATAACAGAAATAAGGATAATAATAAGAGTTATTACGATAATAATAATAGTAATAAGGATAAAAGTGGGAGTTAATACGATGATAAAATAGGAATAAGGACAAGAATAAGAGATATTACGATAATAATAATAGGTATAAGTAAAAAATAAGAGTTATTACGATAATAATAATAGTTATAAGGATAAAAATAAGAGTTATTACGATAATAATAATAGTTATAAGGATAAAAATAAGAGGTACTACGATAATAATAATAGAAATAAGGATGAAAATAAGAGTTATTACATAATAAAAATAGGAATATGGCTGAAAATAATGGTTATAATGATAATAATAATAGAAATAAGGATAAAAATAAGAGTTATTACGATAATAATAATAGTAATATGGATACAAGTGGGAGTTAATACGATGATAAAATAGGAATAAGGACAAGAATAAGAGTTATTACGATAATAATAATAGGTATAAGTAAAAAATAAGAGTTATTACGATAATAATAATAATTATAAGGATAAAAATAAGAGTTATTACGATAATAATAATAGTTATAAGGATAAAAATAAGAGTTATTACGATAATAATAATAGTAATAAGGATAAAAGTGGGAGTTAATACGATGATAAAATAGGAATAAGGACAAAAATAAGAGTTATTACGATAATGATAATAGTTATAAGGATAAGAATAAGAGTTATTACGATAATAATAATAGAAATAAGGATAAAAATAAGCATTATTACATAATAAAGATAGGAATATGGTTGAAAGTAATAGTTATAATGATAATAATAACAGAAATAAGGATAAAAATAAGAGTTATTACGATAATAATAATCGAAATATGGATAAACGTAGGAGTTATTACATAATAAAAATAGGAATATGGCTGAAAGTAATAGTTATAATGATAATAAAAACAGAAATAAGCATAGAAATAAGAGTTATTACGATAATAATAATGGAAATAAGGATAAAAATAAGAGTTATTACGTTAATAATAATAGTAATGAGGATAAAAGTAGGAGTTAATACGATGATAAAATAGGAATAAGGACAAAAATAAGAGTTATTACGATAATAATAATAGTTATAAGGATAAAAATAAGAGTTATTATGATAATAATAATTGTTATAAGGATAAAAATAAGAGTTACTACGATAATAATAATAGAAATAAGGATAAAAATGAGAGTTATTACATAATAAAAATAGGAATATGGCTAAAAGTAATAGTTATAATCATAATAATAATAGTAATAAGGACAAAAATAAGAGTTACTACGATAATAATAGTAGAAATAAGGATAAAAATGAGAGTTATTACATAATAAAAATAGGAATATGGCTAAAAGTAATAGTTATAATCATAATAATAATAGTAATAAGGACAAAAATAAGAGTTATTACGATAATAATAACAGTTATAAGGATAAAAATAAGAGTTATTACGATAATAATAATAGAAATAAGGAAAAAAATAAGCGTTATTACATAATAAAAATAGGAATATGGCTGAAAGTAGTAGTTATAATGATAATAATAACAGAAATAAGGATAATAATAAGAGTTATTACGATAATAATAATGGAAATAAGGATAAAAATAAGAGTTATTACGTTAATAATAATAGTAATGAGGATAAAAGTAGGAGTTAATACGATGATAAAATAGGAATAAGGACAAAAATAAGAGTTATTACGATAATAATAATAGTAATAAGGATAAAAGTAAGAGTTAATACGATAATAATAATAGTTATAAGGATAAAAATAAGAGTTATTATGATAATAATAATTGTTATAAGGATAAAAATAAGAGTTACTACGATAATAATAATAGAAATAAGGATAAAAATGAGAGTTATTACATAATAAAAATGAGAATATGGCTAAAAGTAATAGTTATAATCATAATAATAATAGTAATAAGGACAAAAATAAGAGTTACTACGATAATAATAATAGAAATAAGGATAAAAATGAGAGTTATTACATAATAAAAATAGGAATATGGCTAAAAGTAATAGTTATAATCATAATAATAATAGTACTAAGGACAAAAATAAGAGTTATTACGATAATAATAATAGTTATAAGGATAAAAATAAGAGTTACTACGATAATAATAATAGAAATAAGAATAAAAATAAGAGTTATTACGATAATAATAATAGTAATGAGGATAAAAGTAAGAGTTAATACGATGATAAAATAGGAATAAGGACAAAAATAAGAGTTATTACGATGATACAATAGGAGTAAGGACAAGAACAAGAGTTATTACGATAATAATAATAGTTATAAGGATAAAAATAAGAGTTATTACGATAATAATAATAGTAATAAGGATAAAAGTGGGAGTTAATACGATGATAAAATAGGAATAAGGACAAAAATAAGAGTTATTACGATAATAATAATAGTTATAAGGATAAAAATAAGAGTTATTACGATAATAATAATAGAAATAAGGATAAAAATAAGCGTTATTACATAATAAAAATAGGAATATGGCTGAAAGTAGTAGTTATAATGATAATAATAACAGAAATAAGGATAATAATAAGAGTTATTACGATAATAATAATAGTAATAAGGATATAAGTGGGAGTTAATACGATGATAAAATAAGAGTAAGGACAAGAATAAGAGTTATTACGATAATAATAATAGGTATAAGTAAAAAATAAGAGTTATTACGATAATAATAATAGTTATAAGGGTAAAAATAAGAGTTATTACGATAATAGTAATAGGTATAAGTAAAAAATAAGAGTTATTACGATAATAATAATAATTATAAGGATAAAAATAAGAGTTATTACGATAATAATAATAGTTATGAGGATAAAAATAAGAGTTATTACGATAATAATAATAGTAATAAGGATAAAAATAAGCATTATTACATAATAAAGATAGGAATATGGTTGAAAGTAATAGTTATAATGATAATAATAACAGAAATAAGGATAAAAATAGGAGTTATTACGATAATAATAATAGTAATAAGGATAAAAGTAAGAGTTAATACGATGATAAAATAGGAATGAGGACAAAAATAAGAGTTATTACGATAATAATAATAGTTATAAGGATAAAAATAAGAGTTATTACTATAATAATAATAGAAATAAGGATAAACATAAGCGTTATTACATAATAAAAATAGGAATATGGCTGAAAGTAGTAGTTATAATGATAATAATAACAGAAATAAGGATAATAATAAGAGTTATTACGATAATAATAATAGTAATAAGGATATAAGTGGGAGTTAATACGATGATAAAATAGGAATAAGGACAAGAATAAGAGTTATTACGATAATAATAATAGTTATAAGGATAAAAATAAGAGTTATTACGATAATAATAATAGGTATAAGTAAAAAATAAGAGTTATTACGATAATAATAATAATTATAAGGATAAAAATAAGAGTTATTACGATAATAATAATAGTTATAAGGATAAAAATAAGAGTTATTACGATAATAATAATAGTAATAAGGATAAAAGTGGGAGTTAATACGATGATAAAATAGGAATAAGGACAAAAATAAGAGTTATTACGATAATGATAATAGTTATAAGGATAAGAATAAGAGTTATTACGATAATAATAATAGAAATAAGGATAAAAATAAGCATTATTACATAATAAAGATAGGAATATGGTTGAAAGTAATAGTTATAATGATAATAATAACAGAAATAAGGATAAAAATAAGAGTTATTACGATAATAATAATCGAAATATGGATAAACGTAGGAGTTATTACATAATAAAAATAGGAATATGGCTGAAAGTAATAGTTATAATGATAATAAAAACAGAAATAAGCATAGAAATAAGAGTTATTACGATAATAATAATGGAAATAAGGATAAAAATAAGAGTTATTACGTTAATAATAATAGTAATGAGGATAAAAGTAGGAGTTAATACGATGATAAAATAGGAATAAGGACAAAAATAAGAGTTATTACGATAATAATAATAGTTATAAGGATAAAAATAAGAGTTATTATGATAATAATAATTGTTATAAGGATAAAAATAAGAGTTACTACGATAATAATAATAGAAATAAGGATAAAAATGAGAGTTATTACATAATAAAAACAGGAATATGGCTAAAAGTAATAGTTATAATCATAATAATAATAGTAATAAGGACAAAAATAAGAGTTACTACGATAATAATAGTAGAAATAAGGATAAAAATGAGAGTTATTACATAATAAAAATAGGAATATGGCTAAAAGTAATAGTTATAATCATAATAATAATAGTAATAAGGACAAAAATAAGAGTTATTACGATAATAATAATAGTTATAAGGATAAAAATAAGAGTTATTACGATAATAATAATAGAAATAAGGATAAAAATAAGAGTTATTACGATAATAATAATAGAAATAAGGATAAAAATAAGCGTTATTACATAATAAAAATAGGAATATGGCTGAAAGTAGTAGTTATAATGATAATAATAACAGAAATAAGGATAAAAATGAGAGTTATTACATAATAAAAATGAGAATATGGCTAAAAGTAATAGTTATAATCATAATAATAATAGTAATAAGGACAAAAATAAGAGTTACTACGATAATAATAATAGAAATAAGGATAAAAATGAGAGTTATTACATAATAAAAATAGGAATATGGCTAAAAGTAATAGTTATAATCATAATAATAATAGTACTAAGGACAAAAATAAGAGTTATTACGATAATAATAATAGTTATAAGGATAAAAATAAGAGTTACTACGATAATAATAATAGAAATAAGAATAAAAATAAGAGTTATTACGATAATAATAATAGTAATGAGGATAAAAGTAAGAGTTAATACGATGATAAAATAGGAATAAGGACAAAAATAAGAGTTATTACGATGATACAATAGGAGTAAGGACAAGAACAAGAGTTATTACGATAATAATAATAGTTATAAGGATAAAAATAAGAGTTATTACGATAATAATAATAGTAATAAGGATAAAAGTGGGAGTTAATACGATGATAAAATAGGAATAAGGACAAAAATAAGAGTTATTACGATAATAATAATAGTTATAAGGATAAAAATAAGAGTTATTACGATAATAATAATAGAAATAAGGATAAAAATAAGCGTTATTACATAATAAAAATAGGAATATGGCTGAAAGTAGTAGTTAGAATGATAATAATAACAGAAATAAGGATAATAATAAGAGTTATTACGATAATAATAATAGTAATAAGGATATAAGTGGGAGTTAATACGATGATAAAATAAGAGTAAGGACAAGAATAAGAGTTATTACGATAATAATAATAGTTATAAGGGTAAAAATAAGAGTTATTACGATAATAGTAATAGGTATAAGTAAAAAATAAGAGTTATTACGATAATAATAATAATTATAAGGATAAAAATAAGAGTTATTACGATAATAATAATAGTTATGAGGATAAAAATAAGAGTTATTACGATAATAATAATAGTAATAAGGATAAAAATAAGCATTATTACATAATAAAGATAGGAATATGGTTGAAAGTAATAGTTATAATGATAATAATAACAGAAATAAGGATAAAAATAGGAGTTATTACGATAATAATAATAGTAATAAGGATAAAAGTAAGAGTTAATACGATGATAAAATAGGAATGAGGACAAAAATAAGAGTTATTACGATAATAATAATAGTTATAAGGATAAAAATAAGAGTTATTACTATAATAATAATAGAAATAAGGATAAACATAAGCGTTATTACATAATAAAAATAGGAATATGGCTGAAAGTAGTAGTTATAATGATAATAATAACAGAAATAAGGATAATAATAAGAGTTATTACGATAATAATAATAGTAATAAGGATATAAGTGGGAGTTAATACGATGATAAAATAGGAATAAGGACAAGAATAAGAGTTATTACGATAATAATAATAGTTATAAGGATAAAAATAAGAGTTATTACGATAATAATAATAGGTATAAGTAAAAAATAAGAGTTATTACGATAATAATAATAATTATAAGGATAAAAATAAGAGTTATTACGATAATAATAATAGTTATAAGGATAAAAATAAGAGTTATTACGATAATAATAATAGTAATAAGGATAAAAGTGGGAGTTAATACGATGATAAAATAGGAATAAGGACAAAAATAAGAGTTATTACGATAATGATAATAGTTATAAGGATAAGAATAAGAGTTATTACGATAATAATAATAGAAATAAGGATAAAAATAAGCATTATTACATAATAAAGATAGGAATATGGTTGAAAGTAATAGTTATAATGATAATAATAACAGAAATAAGGATAAAAATAAGAGTTATTACGATAATAATAATCGAAATATGGATAAACGTAGGAGTTATTACATAATAAAGATAGGAATATGGTTGAAAGTAATAGTTATAATGATAATAATAACAGAAATAAGGATAAAAATAGGAGTTATTACGATAATAATAATAGTAATAAGGATAAAAGTAAGAGTTAATACGATGATAAAATAGGAATGAGGACAAAAATAAGAGTTATTACGATAATAATAATAGTTATAAGGATAAAAATAAGAGTTATTACTATAATAATAATAGAAATAAGGATAAACATAAGCGTTATTACATAATAAAAATAGGAATATGGCTGAAAGTAGTAGTTATAATGATAATAATAACAGAAATAAGGATAATAATAAGAGTTATTACGATAATAATAATAGTAATAAGGATATAAGTGGGAGTTAATACGATGATAAAATAGGAATAAGGACAAGAATAAGAGTTATTACGATAATAATAATAGTTATAAGGATAAAAATAAGAGTTATTACGATAATAATAATAGGTATAAGTAAAAAATAAGAGTTATTACGATAATAATAATAATTATAAGGATAAAAATAAGAGTTATTACGATAATAATAATAGTTATAAGGATAAAAATAAGAGTTATTACGATAATAATAATAGTAATAAGGATAAAAGTGGGAGTTAATACGATGATAAAATAGGAATAAGGACAAAAATAAGAGTTATTACGATAATGATAATAGTTATAAGGATAAGAATAAGAGTTATTACGATAATAATAATAGAAATAAGGATAAAAATAAGCATTATTACATAATAAAGATAGGAATATGGTTGAAAGTAATAGTTATAATGATAATAATAACAGAAATAAGGATAAAAATAAGAGTTATTACGATAATAATAATCGAAATATGGATAAACGTAGGAGTTATTACATAATAAAAATAGGAATATGGCTGAAAGTAATAGTTATAATGATAATAAAAACAGAAATAAGCATAGAAATAAGAGTTATTACGATAATAATAATGGAAATAAGGATAAAAATAAGAGTTATTACGTTAATAATAATAGTAATGAGGATAAAAGTAGGAGTTAATACGATGATAAAATAGGAATAAGGACAAAAATAAGAGTTATTACGATAATAATAATAGTTATAAGGATAAAAATAAGAGTTATTATGATAATAATAATTGTTATAAGGATAAAAATAAGAGTTACTACGATAATAATAATAGAAATAAGGATAAAAATGAGAGTTATTACGATAATAATAATAGAAATAAGAATAAAAATAAGAGTTATTACGATAATAATAATAGTAATGAGGATAAAAGTAAGAGTTAATACGATGATAAAATAGGAATAAGGACAAAAATAAGAGTTATTACGATGATACAATAGGAGTAAGGACAAGAACAAGAGTTATTACGATAATAATAATAGTTATAAGGATAAAAATAAGAGTTATTACGATAATAATAATAGTAATAAGGATAAAAGTGGGAGTTAATACGATGATAAAATAGGAATAAGGACAAAAATAAGAGTTATTACGATAATAATAATAGTTATAAGGATAAAAATAAGAGTTATTACGATAATAATAATAGAAATAAGGATAAAAATAAGCGTTATTACATAATAAAAATAGGAATATGGCTGAAAGTAGTAGTTATAATGATAATAATAACAGAAATAAGGATAATAATAAGAGTTATTACGATAATAATAATAGTAATAAGGATATAAGTGGGAGTTAATACGATGATAAAATAAGAGTAAGGACAAGAATAAGAGTTATTACGATAATAATAATAGGTATAAGTAAAAAATAAGAGTTATTACGATAATAATAATAGTTATAAGGGTAAAAATAAGAGTTATTACGATAATAGTAATAGGTATAAGTAAAAAATAAGAGTTATTACGATAATAATAATAATTATAAGGATAAAAATAAGAGTTATTACGATAATAATAATAGTTATGAGGATAAAAATAAGAGTTATTACGATAATAATAATAGTAATAAGGATAAAAATAAGCATTATTACATAATAAAGATAGGAATATGGTTGAAAGTAATAGTTATAATGATAATAATAACAGAAATAAGGATAAAAATAGGAGTTATTACGATAATAATAATAGTAATAAGGATAAAAGTAAGAGTTAATACGATGATAAAATAGGAATGAGGACAAAAATAAGAGTTATTACGATAATAATAATAGTTATAAGGATAAAAATAAGAGTTATTACTATAATAATAATAGAAATAAGGATAAACATAAGCGTTATTACATAATAAAAATAGGAATATGGCTGAAAGTAGTAGTTATAATGATAATAATAACAGAAATAAGGATAATAATAAGAGTTATTACGATAATAATAATAGTAATAAGGATATAAGTGGGAGTTAATACGATGATAAAATAGGAATAAGGACAAGAATAAGAGTTATTACGATAATAATAATAGTTATAAGGATAAAAATAAGAGTTATTACGATAATAATAATAGGTATAAGTAAAAAATAAGAGTTATTACGATAATAATAATAATTATAAGGATAAAAATAAGAGTTATTACGATAATAATAATAGTTATAAGGATAAAAATAAGAGTTATTACGATAATAATAATAGTAATAAGGATAAAAGTGGGAGTTAATACGATGATAAAATAGGAATAAGGACAAAAATAAGAGTTATTACGATAATGATAATAGTTATAAGGATAAGAATAAGAGTTATTACGATAATAATAATAGAAATAAGGATAAAAATAAGCATTATTACATAATAAAGATAGGAATATGGTTGAAAGTAATAGTTATAATGATAATAATAACAGAAATAAGGATAAAAATAAGAGTTATTACGATAATAATAATCGAAATATGGATAAACGTAGGAGTTATTACATAATAAAAATAGGAATATGGCTGAAAGTAATAGTTATAATGATAATAAAAACAGAAATAAGCATAGAAATAAGAGTTATTACGATAATAATAATGGAAATAAGGATAAAAATAAGAGTTATTACGTTAATAATAATAGTAATGAGGATAAAAGTAGGAGTTAATACGATGATAAAATAGGAATAAGGACAAAAATAAGAGTTATTACGATAATAATAATAGTTATAAGGATAAAAATAAGAGTTATTATGATAATAATAATTGTTATAAGGATAAAAATAAGAGTTACTACGATAATAATAATAGAAATAAGGATAAAAATGAGAGTTATTACATAATAAAAACAGGAATATGGCTAAAAGTAATAGTTATAATCATAATAATAATAGTAATAAGGACAAAAATAAGAGTTACTACGATAATAATAGTAGAAATAAGGATAAAAATGAGAGTTATTACATAATAAAAATAGGAATATGGCTAAAAGTAATAGTTATAATCATAATAATAATAGTAATAAGGACAAAAATAAGAGTTATTACGATAATAATAATAGTTATAAGGATAAAAATAAGAGTTATTACGATAATAATAATAGAAATAAGGATAAAAATAAGAGTTATTACGATAATAATAATAGAAATAAGGATAAAAATAAGCGTTATTACATAATAAAAATAGGAATATGGCTGAAAGTAGTAGTTATAATGATAATAATAACAGAAATAAGGATAATAATAAGAGTTATTACGATAATAATAATAGTAATAAGGATATAAGTGGGAGTTAATACGATGATAAAATAGGAATAAGGACAAGAATAAGAGTAATTACGATAATAATAATAGGTATAAGAAAAAATAAGAGTTATTACGATAATAATAATAGTTATAAGGATAAAAATAAGCATTATTACATAATAAAGATAGGAATATGGTTGAAAGTAATAGTTATAATGATAATAATAACAGAAATAAGGATAAAAATAAGAGTTATTACGATAATAATAATCGAAATATGGATAAACGTAGGAGTTATTACATAATAAAAATAGGAATATGGCTGAAAGTAATAGTTATAATGATAATAAAAACAGAAATAAGCATAGAAATAAGAGTTATTACGATAATAATAATGGAAATAAGGATAAAAATAAGAGTTATTACGTTAATAATAATAGTAATGAGGATAAAAGTAAGAGTTAATACGATGATAAAATAGGAATAAGGACAAAAATAAGAGTTATTACGATGATACAATAGGAATAAGGACAAGAACAAGAGTTATTACGATAATAATAATGGAAATAAGGATAAAAATAAGAGTTATTACGTTAATAATAATAGTAATGAGGATAAAAGTAAGAGTTAATACGATGATAAAATAGGAATAAGGACAAAAATAAGAGTTATTACGATGATCCAATAGGAATAAGGACAAGAACAAGAGTTATTACGATAATAATAATAGTTATAAGGATAAAAATAAGAGTTATTACGATAATAATAATAGTTATAAGGATAAAAATAAGAGTTATTACGATAATAATAATAGTAATAAGGATAAAAGTGGGAGTTAATACGATGATAAAATAGGAATAAGGACAAAAATAAGAGTTATTACGATAATAATAATAGTAATAAGGATAAAAGTAAGAGTTAATACGATGATAAAATAGGAATAAGGACAAAAATAAGAGTTATTGCGATAATAATAATAGTTATAAGGATAAAAATAAGAGTTATTACGATAATAATAATAGAAATAAGGATAAAAATAAGCGTTATTACATAATAAAAATAGGAATATGGCTGAAAGTAGTAGTTATAATGATAATAATAACAGAAATAAGGATAATAATAAGAGTTATTACGATAATAATAATAGTAATAAGGATAAAAGTGGGAGTTAATACGATGATAAAATAGGAATAAGGGCAAGAATAAGAGTTATTACGATAATAATAATAGGTATAAGTAAAAAATAAGAGTTATTACGATAATAATAATAGTTATAAGGATAAAAATAAGAGTTATTACGATAATAATAATAGTTATAAGGATAAAAATAAGAGGTACTACGATAATAATAATAGAAATAAGGATAAAAATGAGAGTTATTACATAATAAAAATAGGAATATGGCTAAAAGTAATAGTTATAATCATAATAATAATAGTAATAAGGACAAAAATAAGAGTTACTACGTTAATAATAATAGTAATGAGGATAAAAGTAGGAGTTAATACGATGATAAAATAGGAATAAGGACAAAAATAAGAGTTATTACGATAATAATAATAGTTACAAGGATAAAAATAAGAGTTATTACGATAATAATAATAGAAATAAGGATAAAAATAAGCGTTATTACATAATAAAAATAGGAATATGGCTGAAAGTAGTAGTTATAATGATAATAATAACAGAAATAAGGATAATAATAAGAGTTATTACGATAATAATAATAGTAATAAGGATATAAGTGGGAGTTAATACGATGATAAAATAGGAATAAGGACAAGAATAAGAGTAATTACGATAATAATAATAGGTATAAGAAAAAATAAGAGTTATTACGATAATAATAATAGTTATAAGGATAAAAATAAGAGTTATTACGATAATAATAATAGAAATAAGGATAAAAATAAGCGTTATTACATAATAAAAATAGGAACATGGCTGAAAGTAGTAGTTATAATGATAATAATAACAGAAATAAGGATAATAATAAGAGTTATTACGATAATAATAATAGTAATAAGGATAAAAGTGGGAGTTAATACGATGATAAAATAGGAATAAGGACAAGAATAAGAGATATTACGATAATAATAATAGGTATAAGTAAAAAATAAGAGTTATTACGATAATAATAATAGTTATAAGGATAAAAATAAGAGTTATTACGATAATAATAATAGTTATAAGGATAAAAATAAGAGGTACTACGATAATAATAATAGAAATAAGGATGAAAATAAGAGTTATTACATAATAAAAATAGGAATATGGCTGAAAATAATGGTTATAATGATAATAATAATAGAAATAAGGATAAAAATAAGAGTTATTACGATAATAATAATAGTAATATGGATACAAGTGGGAGTTAATACGATGATAAAATAGGAATAAGGACAAGAATAAGAGTTATTACGATAATAATAATAGGTATAAGAAAAAAATAAGAGTTATTACGATAATAATAATAGTTATAAGGATAAAAATAAGAGTTATTACGATAATAATAATAGGTATAAGTAAAAAATAAGAGTTATTACGATAATAATAATAATTATAAGGATAAAAATAAGAGTTATTACGATAATAATAATAGTTATAAGGATAAAAATAAGAGTTATTACGATAATAATAATAGTAATAAGGATAAAAGTGGGAGTTAATACGATGATAAAATAGGAATAAGGACAAAAATAAGAGTTATTACGATAATGATAATAGTTATAAGGATAAGAATAAGAGTTATTACGATAATAATAATAGAAATAAGGATAAAAATAAGCATTATTACATAATAAAGATAGGAATATGGTTGAAAGTAATAGTTATAATGATAATAATAACAGAAATAAGGATAAAAATAAGAGTTATTACGATAATAATAATCGAAATATGGATAAACGTAGGAGTTATTACATAATAAAAATAGGAATATGGCTGAAAGTAATAGTTATAATGATAATAAAAACAGAAATAAGCATAGAAATAAGAGTTATTACGATAATAATAATGGAAATAAGGATAAAAATAAGAGTTATTACGTTAATAATAATAGTAATGAGGATAAAAGTAGGAGTTAATACGATGATAAAATAGGAATAAGGACAAAAATAAGAGTTATTACGATAATAATAATAGTTATAAGGATAAAAATAAGAGTTATTATGATAATAATAATTGTTATAAGGATAAAAATAAGAGTTACTACGATAATAATAATAGAAATAAGGATAAAAATGAGAGTTATTACATAATAAAAATAGGAATATGGCTAAAAGTAATAGTTATAATCATAATAATAATAGTAATAAGGACAAAAATAAGAGTTACTACGATAATAATAGTAGAAATAAGGATAAAAATGAGAGTTATTACATAATAAAAATAGGAATATGGCTAAAAGTAATAGTTATAATCATAATAATAATAGTAATAAGGACAAAAATAAGAGTTATTACGATAATAATAACAGTTATAAGGATAAAAATAAGAGTTATTACGATAATAATAATAGAAATAAGGAAAAAAATAAGCGTTATTACATAATAAAAATAGGAATATGGCTGAAAGTAGTAGTTATAATGATAATAATAACAGAAATAAGGATAATAATAAGAGTTATTACGATAATAATAATGGAAATAAGGATAAAAATAAGAGTTATTACGTTAATAATAATAGTAATGAGGATAAAAGTAGGAGTTAATACGATGATAAAATAGGAATAAGGACAAAAATAAGAGTTATTACGATAATAATAATAGTAATAAGGATAAAAGTAAGAGTTAATACGATAATAATAATAGTTATAAGGATAAAAATAAGAGTTATTATGATAATAATAATTGTTATAAGGATAAAAATAAGAGTTACTACGATAATAATAATAGAAATAAGGATAAAAATGAGAGTTATTACATAATAAAAATGAGAATATGGCTAAAAGTAATAGTTATAATCATAATAATAATAGTAATAAGGACAAAAATAAGAGTTACTACGATAATAATAATAGAAATAAGGATAAAAATGAGAGTTATTACATAATAAAAATAGGAATATGGCTAAAAGTAATAGTTATAATCATAATAATAATAGTACTAAGGACAAAAATAAGAGTTATTACGATAATAATAATAGTTATAAGGATAAAAATAAGAGTTACTACGATAATAATAATAGAAATAAGAATAAAAATAAGAGTTATTACGATAATAATAATAGTAATGAGGATAAAAGTAAGAGTTAATACGATGATAAAATAGGAATAAGGACAAAAATAAGAGTTATTACGATGATACAATAGGAATAAGGACAAGAACAAGAGTTATTACGATAATAATAATAGTTATAAGGATAAAAATAAGAGTTATTACGATAATAATAATAGTAATAAGGATAAAAGTGGGAGTTAATACGATGATAAAATAGGAATAAGGACAAAAATAAGAGTTATTACGATAATAATAATAGTTATAAGGATAAAAATAAGAGTTATTACGATAATAATAATAGAAATAAGGATAAAAATAAGCGTTATTACATAATAAAAATAGGAATATGGCTGAAAGTAGTAGTTATAATGATAATAATAACAGAAATAAGGATAATAATAAGAGTTATTACGATAATAATAATAGTAATAAGGATATAAGTGGGAGTTAATACGATGATAAAATAAGAGTAAGGACAAGAATAAGAGTTATTACGATAATAATAATAGGTATAAGTAAAAAATAAGAGTTATTACGATAATAATAATAGTTATAAGGGTAAAAATAAGAGTTATTACGATAATAGTAATAGGTATAAGTAAAAAATAAGAGTTATTACGATAATAATAATAATTATAAGGATAAAAATAAGAGTTATTACGATAATAATAATAGTTATAAGGATAAAAATAAGAGTTATTACGATAATAATAATAGTAATAAGGATAAAAATAAGCATTATTACATAATAAAGATAGGAATATGGTTGAAAGTAATAGTTATAATGATAATAATAACAGAAATAAGGATAAAAATAGGAGTTATTACGATAATAATAATAGTAATAAGGATAAAAGTAAGAGTTAATACGATGATAAAATAGGAATAAGGACAAAAATAAGAGTTATTACGATAATAATAATAGTTATAAGGATAAAAATAAGAGTTATTACTATAATAATAATAGAAATAAGGATAAACATAAGCGTTATTACATAATAAAAATAGGAATATGGCTGAAAGTAGTAGTTATAATGATAATAATAACAGAAATAAGGATAATAATAAGAGTTATTACGATAATAATAATAGTAATAAGGATATAAGTGGGAGTTAATACGATGATAAAATAGGAATAAGGACAAGAATAAGAGTTATTACGATAATAATAATAGTTATAAGGATAAAAATAAGAGTTATTACGATAATAATAATAGGTATAAGTAAAAAATAAGAGTTATTACGATAATAATAATAATTATAGGGATAAAAATAAGAGTTATTACGATAATAATAATAGTTATAAGGATAAAAATAAGAGTTATTACGATAATAATAATAGTAATAAGGATAAAAGTGGGAGTTAATACGATGATAAAATAGGAATAAGGACAAAAATAAGAGTTATTACGATAATGATAATAGTTATAAGGATAAGAATAAGAGTTATTACGATAATAATAATAGAAATAAGGATAAAAATAAGCATTATTACATAATAAAGATAGGAATATGGTTGAAAGTAATAGTTATAATGATAATAATAACAGAAATAAGGATAAAAATAAGAGTTATTACGATAATAATAATCGAAATATGGATAAACGTAGGAGTTATTACATAATAAAAATAGGAATATGGCTGAAAGTAATAGTTATAATGATAATAAAAACAGAAATAAGCATAGAAATAAGAGTTATTACGATAATAATAATGGAAATAAGGATAAAAATAAGAGTTATTACGTTAATAATAATAGTAATGAGGATAAAAGTAGGAGTTAATACGATGATAAAATAGGAATAAGGACAAAAATAAGAGTTATTACGATAATAATAATAGTTATAAGGATAAAAATAAGAGTTATTATGATAATAATAATTGTTATAAGGATAAAAATAAGAGTTACTACGATAATAATAATAGAAATAAGGATAAAAATGAGAGTTATTACATAATAAAAATAGGAATATGGCTAAAAGTAATAGTTATAATCATAATAATAATAGTAATAAGGACAAAAATAAGAGTTACTACGATAATAATAGTAGAAATAAGGATAAAAATGAGAGTTATTACATAATAAAAATAGGAATATGGCTAAAAGTAATAGTTATAATCATAATAATAATAGTAATAAGGACAAAAATAAGAGATATTACGATAATAATAATAGTTATAAGGATAAAAATAAGAGTTATTACGATAATAATAATAGAAATAAGGATAAAAATAAGCGTTATTACATAATAAAAATAGGAATATGGCTGAAAGTAGTAGTTATAATGATAATAATAACAGAAATAAGGATAATAATAAGAGTTATTACGATAATAATAATGGAAATAAGGATAAAAATAAGAGTTATCACGTTAATAATAATAGTAATGAGGATAAAAGTAGGAGTTAATACGATGATAAAATAGGAATAAGGACAAAAATAAGAGTTATTACGATAATAATAATAGTAATAAGGATAAAAGTAAGAGTTAATACGATAATAATAATAGTTATAAGGATAAAAATAAGAGTTACTACGATAATAATAATAGAAATAAGGATAAAAATGAGAGTTATTACATAATAAAAATGAGAATATGGCTAAAAGTAATAGTTATAATCATAATAATAATAGTAATAAGGACAAAAATAAGAGTTATTACGATAATAATAATAGTAATGAGGATAAAAGTAAGAGTTAATACGATGATAAAATAGGAATAAGGACAAAAATAAGAGTTATTACGATGATACAATAGGAATAAGGACAAGAACAAGAGTTATTACGATAATAATAATAGTTATACGGATAAAAATAAGAGTTATTACGATAATAATAATAGTAATAAGGATAAAAGTGGGAGTTAATACGATGATAAAATAGGAATAAGGACAAAAATAAGAGTTATTACGATAATAATAATAGTTATAAGGATAAAAATAAGAGTTATTACGATAATAATAATAGAAATAAGGATAAAAATAAGCGTTATTACGATAATAATAATAGGTATAAGTAAAAAATAAGAGTTATTACGATAATAATAATAATTATAAGGATAAAAATAAGAGTTATTACGATAATAATAATAGTTATAAGGATAAAAATAAGAGTTATTACGATAATAATAATAGTAATAAGGATAAAAATAAGCATTATTACATAATAAAGATAGGAATATGGTTGAAAGTAATAGTTATAATGATAATAATAACAGAAATAAGGATAAAAATAGGAGTTATTACGATAATAATAATAGTAATAAGGATAAAAGTAAGAGTTAATACGATGATAAAATAGGAATAAGGACAAAAATAAGAGTTATTACGATAATAATAATAGTAATAAGGATAAAAGTGGGAGTTAATACGATGATAAAATAGGAATAAGGACAAAAATAAGAGTTATTACGATAATAATAATAGTTATAAGGATAAAAATAAGAGTTATTACGATAATAATAATAGTAATAAGGATAAAAGTGGGAGTTAATACGATGATAAAATAGGAATAAGGACAAAAATAAGAGTTATTACGATAATTATAATAGTTATAAGGATAAGAATAAGAGTTATTACGATAATAATAATAGAAATAAGGATAAAAATAAGCATTATTACATAATAAAGATAGGAATATGGTTGAAAGTAATAGTTATAATGATAATAATAACAGAAATAAGGATAAAAATAGGAGTTATTACGATAATAATAATAGTAATAAGGATATAAGTGGGAGTTAATACGATGATAAAATAGGAATAAGGACAAGAATAAGAGTTATTACGATAATAATAATAGGTATAAGTAAAAAATAAGAGTTATTACGATAATAATAATAGTTATAAGGGTAAAAATAAGAGTTATTACGATAATAATAATAGGTATAAGTAAAAAATAAGAGTTATTACGATAATAATAATAATTATAAGGATAAAAATAAGAGTTATTACGATAATAATAATAGTAATAAGGATAAAAATAAGAGTTATTACGATAATAATAATAGTAATAAGGATAAAAATAAGCATTATTACATAATAAAGATAGGAATATGGTTGAAAGTAATAGTTATAATGATAATAATAACAGAAATAAGGATAAAAATAAGAGTTATTACGATAATAATAATAGAAATATGGATAAACGTAGGAGTTATTACATAATAAAAATAGGAATATGGCTGAAAGTAATAGTTATAATGATAATAATAACAGAAATAAGCATAAAAATAAGAGTTATTACGATAATAATAATGGAAATAAGGATAAAAATAAGAGTTATTACGTTAATAATAATAGTAATGAGGATAAAAGTAAGAGTTAATACGATGATAAAATAGGAATAAGGACAAAAATAAGAGTTATTACGATGTTACAATAGGAATAAGGACAAGAACAAGAGTTATTACGATAATAATAATAGTTATAAGGATAAAAATAAGAGTTATTACGATAATAATAATAGTTATAAGGATAAAAATAAGAGTTATTACGATAATAATAATAGTAATAAGGATAAAAGTGGGAGTTAATACGATGATAAAATAGGAATAAGGACAAAAATAAGAGTTATTACGATAATTATAATAGTTATAAGGATAAGAATAAGAGTTATTACGATAATAATAATAGAAATAAGGATAAAAATAAGCATTATTACATAATAAAGATAGGAATATGGTTGAAAGTAATAGTTATAATGATAATAATAACAGAAATAAGGATAAAAATAGGAGTTATTACGATAATAATAATAGAAATATGGATAAACGTAGGAGTTATTACATAATAAAAATAGGAATATGGCTGAAAGTAATAGTTATAATGATAATAATAACAGAAATAAGCATAAAAATAAGAGTTATTACGATAATAATAATGGAAATAAGGATAAAAATAAGAGTTATTACGATAATAATAATAGTTATAAGGATAAAATAAGAGGTACTACGATAATAATAATAGAAATATGGATAAACGTAGGAGTTATTACATAATAAAAATAGGAATATGGCTGAAAGTAATAGTTATAATGATAATAATAACAGAAATAAGCATAAAAATAAGAGTTATTACGATAATAATAATGGAAATAAGGATAAAAATAAGAGTTATTACGATAATAATAATAGTAATAAGGATAAAAGTAAGAGTTAATACGATGATAAAATAGGAATAAGGACAAAAATAAGAGTTATTACGATGTTACAATAGGAATAAGGACAAGAACAAGAGTTATTACGATAATAATAATAGTTATAAGGATAAAAATAAGAGTTATTACGATAATAATAATAGTTATAAGGATAAAAATAAGAGTTATTACGATAATAATAATAGTAATAAGGATAAAAGTGGGAGTTAATACGATGATAAAATAGGAATAAGGACAAAAATAAGAGTTATTACGATAATTATAATAGTTATAAGGATAAGAATAAGAGTTATTACGATAATAATAATAGAAATAAGGATAAAAATAAGCATTATTACATAATAAAGATAGGAATATGGTTGAAAGTAATAGTTATAATGATAATAATAACAGAAATAAGGATAAAAATAGGAGTTATTACGATAATAATAATAGAAATATGGATAAACGTAGGAGTTATTACATAATAAAAATAGGAATATGGCTGAAAGTAATAGTTATAATGATAATAATAACAGAAATAAGCATAAAAATAAGAGTTATTACGATAATAATAATGGAAATAAGGATAAAAATAAGAGTTATTACGATAATAATAATAGTTATAAGGATAAAATAAGAGGTACTACGATAATAATAATAGAAATATGGATAAACGTAGGAGTTATTACATAATAAAAATAAGAATATGGCTGAAAGTAATAGTTATAATGATAATAATAACAGAAATAAGCATAAAAATAAGAGTTATTACGATAATAATAATGGAAATAAGGATAAAAATAAGAGTTATTACGATAATAATAATAGTAATAAGGATAAAAGTAAGAGTTAATACGATGATAAAATAGGAATAAGGACAAAAATAAGAGTTATTACGATAATAATAATAGTTATAAGGATAAAAATAAGAGTTATTACGATAATAATAATAGAAATAAGGATAAAAATAAGCATTATTACATAATAAAAATAGGAATATGGCTGAAAGTAGTAGTTATAATGATAATAATAACAGAAATAAGGATAATAATAAGAGTTATTACGATAATAATAATAGTAATAAGGATATAAGTGGGAGTTAATACGATGATAAAATAGGAGTAAGGACAAGAATAAGAGTTATTACGATAATAATAATAGGTATAAGTAAAACATAAGAGTTATTACGATAATAATAATAGTTATAAGGGTAAAAATAAGAGTTATTACGATAATAATAATAGGTATAAGTAAAAAATAAGAGTTATTACGATAATAATAATAATTATAAGGATAAAAATCAGAGTTATTACGATAATAATAATAGTTATAAGGATAAAAATAAGAGTTATTACGATAATAATAATAGTAATAAGGATAAAAATAAGCATTATTACATAATAAAGATAGGAATATGGTTGAAAGTAATAGTTATAATGATAATAATAACAGAAATAAGGATAAAAATAGGAGTTATTACGATAATAATAATAGTAATAAGGATAAAAGTAAGAGTTAATACGATGATAAAATAGGAATAAGGACAAAAATAAGAGTTATTACGATAATAATAATAGTTATAAGGATAAAAATAAGAGTTATTACTATAATAATAATAGAAATAAGGATAAAAATAAGCGTTATTACATAATAAAAATAGGAATATGGCTGAAAGTAGTAGTTATAATGATAATAATAACAGAAATAAGGATAATAATAAGAGTTATTACGATAATAATAATAGTAATAAGGATATAAGTGGGAGTTAATACGATGATAAAATAGGAATAAGGACAAGAATAAGAGTTATTACGATAATAATAATAGGTATAAGTAAAAAATAAGAGTTATTACGATAATAATAATAGAAATAAGGATAAAAATAAGAGTTATTACGTTAATAATAATAGTAATGAGGATAAAAGTAAGAGTTAATACGATGATAAAATAGGAATAAGGACAAAAATAAGAGTTATTACGATGATACAATAGGAATAAGGACAAGAACAAGAGTTATTACGATAATAATAATAGTTATAAGGATAAAAATAAGAGTTATTACGATAATAATAATAGTTATAAGGATAAAAATAAGAGTTATTACGATAATAATAATAGTAATAAGGATAAAAGTGGGAGTTAATACGATGATAAAGTAGGAATAAGGACAAAAATAAGAGTTATTACGATAATAATAATAGTAATAAGGATAAAAGTAAGAGTTAATACGATGATAAAATAGGAATAAGGACAAAAAATAAGAGTTATTACGATAATAATAATAGTTATAAGGATAAAAATAAGAGTTATTACGATAATAATAATAGAAATAAGGATAAAAATAAGCGTTATTACATAATAAAAATAGGAATATGGCTGAAAGTAGTAGTTATAATGATAATAATAACAGAAATAAGGATAATAATAAGAGTTATTACGATAATAATAATAGTAATAAGGATATAAGTGGGAGTTAATACGATGATAAAATAGGAATAAGGACAAGAATAAGAGTTATTACGATAATAATAATAGGTATAAGTAAAAAATAAGAGTTATTACGATAATAATAATAGTTATAAGGGGAAAAATAAGAGTTATTACGATAATAATAATAGGTATAAGTAAAAAATAAGAGTTATTACGATAATAATAATAATTATAAGGACAAAAATAAGAGTTATTACGATAATGATAATAGTTATAAGGATAAGAATAAGAGTTATTACGATAATAATAATAGAAATAAGGATAAAAATAAGCATTATTACATAATAAAGATAGGAATATGGTTGAAAGTAATAGTTATAATGATAATAATAACAGAAATAAGGATAAAAATAGGAGTTATTACGATAATAATAATAGAAATATGGATAAACGTAGGAGTTATTACATAATAAAAATAGGAATATGGCTGAAAGTAATAGTTATAATGATAATAATAACAGAAATAAGCATAAAAATAAGAGTTATTACGATAATAATAATGGAAATAAGGATAAAAATAAGAGTTATTACGATAATAATAATAGTAATAAGGATAAAAGTAAGAGTTAATACGATGATAAAATAGGAATAAGGACAAAAATAAGAGTTATTACGATAATAATAATAGTTATAAGGATAAAAATAAGAGTTATTACGATAATAATAATAGAAATAAGGATAAAAATAAGCGTTATTACATAATAAAAATAGGAATATGGCTGAAAGTAGTAGTTATAATGATAATAATAACAGAAATAAGGATAATAATAAGAGTTATTACGATAATAATAATAGTAATAAGGATATAAGTGGGAGTTAATACGATGATAAAATAAGAGTAAGGACAAGAATAAGAGTTATTACGATAATAATAATAGGTATAAGCAAAAAATAAGAGTTATTACGATAATAATAATAGTTATAAGGGTAAAAATAAGAGTTATTACGATAATAATAATAGGTATAAGTAAAAAATAAGAGTTATTACGATAATAATAATAATTATAAGGATAAAAATAAGAGTTATTACGATAATAATAATAGTTATAAGGATAAAAATAAGAGTTATTACGATAATAATAATAGTAATAAGGATAAAAGTAGGCATTATTACATAATAAAGATAGGAATATGGTTGAAAGTAATAGTTATAATGATAATAATAACAGAAATAAGGATAAAAATAGGAGTTATTACGATAATAATAATAGTAATAAGGATAAAAGTAAGAGTTAATACGATGATAAAATAGGAATAAGGACAAAAATAAGAGTTATTACGATAATAATAATAGTTATAAGGATAAAAATAAGAGTTATTACGATAATAATAATAGAAATAAGGATAAAAATAAGCGTTATTACATAATAAAAATAGGAATATGGCTGAAAATAGTAGTTATAATGATAATAATAACAGAAATAAGGATAATAATAAGAGTTATTACGATAATAATAATAGTAATAAGGATATAAGTGGGAGTTAATACGATGATAAAATAGGAATAAGGACAAGAATAAGAGTTATTACGATAATAATAATAGGTATAAGTAAAAAATAAGAGTTATTACGATAATAATAATAGTTATAAGGGGAAAAATAAGAGTTATTACGATAATAATAATAGGTATAAGTAAAAAATAAGAGTTATTACGATAATAATAATAATTATAAGGACAAAAATAAGAGTTATTACGATAATGATAATAGTTATAAGGATAAGAATAAGAGTTATTACGATAATAATAATAGAAATATGGATAAACGTAGGAGTTATTACATAATAAAAATAGGAATATGGCTGAAAGTAATAGTTATAATGATAATAATAACAGAAATAAGCATAAAAATAAGAGTTATTACGATAATAATAATGGAAATAAGGATAAAAATAAGAGTTATTACGATAATAATAATAGTAATAAGGATAAAAGTAAGAGTTAATACGATGATAAAATAGGAATAAGGACAAAAATAAGAGTTATTACGATAATACTAATAGTTATAAGGATAAAAATAAGAGTTATTACGATAATAATAATAGAAGTAAGGATAAAAATAAGCGTTATTACATAATAAAAATAGGAATATGGCTGAAAGTAGTAGTTATAATGATAATAATAACAGAAATAAGGATAATAATAAGAGTTATTACGATAATAATAATAGAAATATGGATAAACGTAGGAGTTATTACATAATAAAAATAGGAATATGGCTGAAAGTAATATTTATAATGGTAATAATAACAGAAATAAGCATAAAAATAAGAGTTATTACGATAATAATAATGGAAATAAGGATAAAAATAAGAGTTATTACGTTAATAATAATAGTAATGAGGATAAAAGTAAGAGTTAATACGATGATAAAATAGGAATAAGGACAAAAATAAGAGTTATTACGATGATACAATAGGAATAAGGACAAGAACAAGAGTTATTACGATAATAATAATAGTTATAAGGATAAAAATAAGAGTTATTACGATAATAATAATAGTTATAAGGATAAAAATAAGAGTTATTACGATAATAATAATAGTAATAAGGATAAAAGTGGGAGTTAATACGATGATAAAATAGGAATAAGGACAAAAATAAGAGTTATTACGATAATAATAATAGTAATAAGGATAAAAGTAAGAGTTAATACGATGATAAAATAGGAATAAGGACAAAAATAAGAGTTATTACGATAATAATAATAGTTATAAGGATAAAAATAAGAGTTATGACGATAATAATAATAGAAATAAGGATAAAAATAAGCGTTATTACATAATAAAAATAGGAATATGGCTGAAAGTAGTAGTTATAATGATAATAATAACAGAAATAAGGATAATAATAAGAGTTATTACGATAATAATAATAGTAATAAGGATATAAGTGGGAGTTAATACGATGATAAAATAGGAATAAGGACAAGAATAAGAGTTATTACGATAATAATAATAGGTATAAGTAAAAAATAAGAGTTATTACGATAATAATAGTAGTTATAAGGGGAAAAATAAGAGTTATTACGATAATAATAATAGGTATAAGTAAAAAATAAGAGTTATTACGATAATAATAATAATTATAAGGACAAAAATAAGAGTTTTTACGATAATGATAATAGTTATAAGGATAAGAATAAGAGTTATTACGATAATAATAATAGAAATATGGATAAACGTAGGAGTTATTACATAATAAAAATAGGAATATGGCTGAAAGTAATAGTTATAATGATAATAATAACAGAAATAAGCATAAAAATAAGAGTTATTACGATAATAATAATGGAAATAAGGATAAAAATAAGAGTTATTACGATAATAATAATAGTAATAAGGATAAAAGTAAGAGTTAATACGATGATAAAATAGGAATAAGGACAAAAATAAGAGTTATTACGATAATACTAATAGTTATAAGGATAAAAATAAGAGTTATTACGATAATAATAATAGAAATAAGGATAAAAATAAGCGTTATTACATAATAAAAATAGGAATATGGCTGAAAGTAGTAGTTATAATGATAATAATAACAGAAATAAGGATAATAATAAGAGTTATTACGATAATAATAATAGTATTAAGGATATAAGTGGGAGTTAATACGATGATAAAATAGGAGTAAGGACAAGAATAAGAGTTATTACGATAATAATAATAGGTATAAGTAAAAAATAAGAGTTATTACGATAATAATAATAGTTATAAGGGTCAAAATAAGAGTTATTACGATAATAGTAATAGGTATAAGTAAAAAATAAGAGTTATTACGATAATAATAATAATTATAAGGATAAAAATAAGAGTTATTACGATAATAATAATAGTTATAAGGATAAAAATAAGAGTTATTACGATAATAATAATAGTAATATGGATCAAAATAAGCATTATTACATAATAAAGATAGGAATATGGTTGAAAGTAATAGTTATAATGATAATAATAACAGAAATAAGGATAAAAATAAGAGTTATTACGATAATAATAATAGAAATATGGATAAACGTAGGAGTTATTACATAATAAAAATAGGAATATGGCTGAAAGTAATAGTTATAATGATAATAATAACAGAAATAAGCATAAAAATAAGAGTTATTACGATAATAATAATGGAAATAAGGATAAAAATAAGAGTTATTACGTTAATAATAATAGTAATGAGGATAAAAGTAGGAGTTAATACGATGATAAAATAGGAATAAGGACAAAAATAAGAGTTATTACGATAATAATAATAGTAATAAGGATAAAAGTAAGAGTTAATACGATGATAAAATAGGAATAAGGACAAAAATAAGAGTTATTACGATAATAATAATAGTTATAAGGATAAAAATAAGAGTTATTACGATAATAATAATAGAAATAAGGATAAAAATAAGCGTTATTACATAATAAAAATAGGAATATGGCTGAAAGTAGTATTTATAATGATAATAATAACAGAAATAAGGATAATAATAAGAGTTATTACGATAATAATAATAGTAATAAGGATATAAGTGGGAGTTAATACGATGATAAAATAGGAATAAGGACAAGAATAAGAGTTATTACGATAATAATAATAGGTATAAGTAAAAAATAAGAGTTATTACGATAATAATAATAGAAATAAGGATAAAAATAAGAGTTATTACGTTAATAATAATAGTAATGAGGATAAAAGTAAGAGTTAATACGATGATAAAATAGGAATAAGGACAAAAATAAGAGTTATTACGATGATACAATAGGAATAAGGACAAGAACAAGAGTTATTACGATAATAATAATAGTTATAAGGATAAAAATAAGAGTTATTACGATAATAATAATAGAAATAAGGATAAAAATAAGCGTTATTACATAATAAAAATAGGAATATGGCTGAAAGTAGTAGTTATAATGATAATAATAACAGAAATAAGGATAATAATAAGAGTTATTACGATAATAATAATAGTAATAAGGATATAAGTGGGAGTTAATACGATGATAAAATAGGAGTAAGGACAAGAATAAGAGTTATTACGATAATAATAATAGTTATAAGGATAAAAATAAGAGTTATTACTATAATAATAATAGAAATAAGGATAAAAATAAGCGTTATTACATAATAAAAATAGGAATATGGCTGAAAGTAGTAGTTATAATGATAATAATAACAGAAATAAGGATAATAATAAGAGTTATTACGATAATAATAATAGTAATAAGGATATAAGTGGGAGTTAATACGATGATAAAATAGGAATAAGGACAAGAATAAGAGTTATTACGATAATAATAATAGGTATAAGTAAAAAATAAGAGTTATTACGATAATAATAATAGTTATAAGGGTAAAAATAAGAGTTATTACGATAATAATAATAGGTATAAGTAAAAAAATAAGAGTTATTACGATAATAATAATAATTATAAGGATAAAAATAAGAGTTATTACGATAATAATAATAGTTATAAGGATTAGAATAAGAGTTATTACGATAATAATAATAGTATTAAGGATAAAAATAAGCATTATTACATAATAAAGATAGGAATATGGTTGAAAGTAATAGTTATAATGATAATAATAACAGAAATAAGGATAAAAATAAGAGTTATTACGATAATAATAATAGAAATATGGATAAACGTAGGAGTTATTACATAATAAAAATAGGAATATGGCTGAAAGTAATAGTTATAATGGTAATAATAACAGAAATAAGCATAAAAATAAGAGTTATTACGATAATAATAATGGAAATAAGGATAAAAATAAGAGTTATTACGTTAATAATAATAGTAATGAGGATAAAAGTAAGAGTTAATACGATGATAAAATAGGAATAAGGACAAAAATAAGAGTTATTACGATGATACAATAGGAATAAGGACAAGAACAAGAGTTATTACGATAATAATAATAGTTATAAGGATAAAAATAAGAGTTATTACGATAATAATAATAGTTATAAGGATAAAAATAAGAGTTATTACGATAATAATAATAGTAATAAGGATAAAAGTGGGAGTTAATACGATGATAAAATAGGAATAAGGACAAAAATAAGAGTTATTACGATAATAATAATAGTAATAAGGATAAAAGTAAGAGTTAATACGATGATAAAATAGGAATAAGGACAAAAATAAGAGTTATTACGATAATAATAATAGTTATAAGGATAAAAATAAGAGTTATGACGATAATAATAATAGAAATAAGGATAAAAATAAGCGTTATTACATAATAAAAATAGGAATATGGCTGAAAGTAGTAGTTATAATGATAATAATAACAGAAATAAGGATAATAATAAGAGTTATTACGATAATAATAATAGTAATAAGGATATAAGTGGGAGTTAATACGATGATAAAATAGGAATAAGGACAAGAATAAGAGTTATTACGATAATAATAATAGGTATAAGTAAAAAATAAGAGTTATTACGATAATAATAGTAGTTATAAGGGGAAAAATAAGAGTTATTACGATAATAATAATAGGTATAAGTAAAAAATAAGAGTTATTACGATAATAATAATAATTATAAGGACAAAAATAAGAGTTTTTACGATAATGATAATAGTTATAAGGATAAGAATAAGAGTTATTACGATAATAATAATAGAAATATGGGTAAACGTAGGAGTTATTACATAATAAAAATAGGAATATGGCTGAAAGTAATAGTTATAATGATAATAATAACAGAAATAAGCATAAAAATAAGAGTTATTACGATAATAATAATGGAAATAAGGATAAAAATAAGAGTTATTACGATAATAATAATAGTAATAAGGATAAAAGTAAGAGTTAATACGATGATAAAATAGGAATAAGGACAAAAATAAGAGTTATTACGATAATACTAATAGTTATAAGGATAAAAATAAGAGTTATTACGATAATAATAATAGAAATAAGGATAAAAATAAGCGTTATTACATAATAAAAATAGGAATATGGCTGAAAGTAGTAGTTATAATGATAATAATAACAGAAATAAGGATAATAATAAGAGTTATTACGATAATAATAATAGTATTAAGGATATAAGTGGGAGTTAATACGATGATAAAATAGGAGTAAGGACAAGAATAAGAGTTATTACGATAATAATAATAGGTATAAGTAAAAAATAAGAGTTATTACGATAATAATAATAGTTATAAGGGTCAAAATAAGAGTTATTACGATAATAGTAATAGGTATAAGTAAAAAATAAGAGTTATTACGATAATAATAATAATTATAAGGATAAAAATAAGAGTTATTACGATAATAATAATAGTTATAAGGATAAAAATAAGAGTTATTACGATAATAATAATAGTAATAAGGATTAAAATAAGCATTATTACATAATAAAGATAGGAATATGGTTGAAAGTAATAGTTATAATGATAATAATAACAGAAATAAGGATAAAAATAAGAGTTATTACGATAATAATAATAGAAATATGGATAAACGTAGGAGTTATTACATAATAAAAATAGGAATATGGCTGAAAGTAATAGTTATAATGATAATAATAACAGAAATAAGCATAAAAATAAGAGTTATTACGATAATAATAATGGAAATAAGGATAAAAATAAGAGTTATTACGTTAATAATAATAGTAATGAGGATAAAAGTAGGAGTTAATACGATGATAAAATAGGAATAAGGACAAAAATAAGAGTTATTACGATAATAATAATAGTAATAAGGATAAAAGTAAGAGTTAATACGATGATAAAATAGGAATAAGGACAAAAATAAGAGTTATTACGATAATAATAATAGTTATAAGGATAAAAATAAGAGTTATTACGATAATAATAATAGAAATAAGGATAAAAATAAGCGTTATTACATAATAAAAATAGGAATATGGCTGAAAGTAGTAGTTATAATGATAATAATAACAGAAATAAGGATAATAATAAGAGTTATTACGATAATAATAATAGTAATAAGGATATAAGTGGGAGTTAATACGATGATAAAATAGGAATAAGGACAAGAATAAGAGTTATTACGATAATAATAATAGGTATAAGTAAAAAATAAGAGTTATTACGATAATAATAATAGAAATAAGGCTAAAAATAAGAGTTATTACGTTAATAATAATAGTAATGAGGATAAAAGTAAGAGTTAATACGATGATAAAATAGGAATAAGGACAAAAATAAGAGTTATTACGATGATACAATAGGAATAAGGACAAGAACAAGAGTTATTACGATAATAATAATAGTTATAAGGATAAAAATAAGAGTTATTACGATAATAATAATAGTTATAAGGATAAAAATAAGAGTTATTACGATAATAATAATAGTAATAAGGATAAAAGTGGGAGTTAATACGATGATAAAGTAGGAATAAGGACAAAAATAAGAGTTATTACGATAATAATAATAGTAATAAGGATAAAAGTAAGAGTTAATACGATGATAAAATAGGAATAAGGACAAAAATAAGAGTTATTACGATAATAATAATAGTTATAAGGATAAAAATAAGAGTTATTACGATAATAATAATAGAAATAAGGATAAAAATAAGCGTTATTACATAATAAAAATAGGAATATGGCTGAAAGTAGTAGTTATAATGATAATAATAACAGAAATAAGGATAATAATAAGAGTTATTACGATAATAATAATAGTAATAAGGATATAAGTGGGAGTTAATACGATGATAAAATAGGAATAAGGACAAGAATAAGAGTTATTACGATAATAATAATAGGTATAAGTAAAAAATAAGAGTTATTACGATAATAATAATAGAAATAAGGCTAAAAATAAGAGTTATTACGTTAATAATAATAGTAATGAGGATAAAAGTAAGAGTTAATACGATGATAAAATAGGAATAAGGACAAAAATAAGAGTTATTACGATGATACAATAGGAATAAGGACAAGAACAAGAGTTATTACGATAATAATAATAGTTATAAGGATAAAAATAAGAGTTATTACGATAATAATAATAGTTATAAGGATAAAAATAAGAGTTATTACGATAATAATAATAGTAATAAGGATAAAAGTGGGAGTTAATACGATGATAAAGTAGGAATAAGGACAAAAATAAGAGTTATTACGATAATAATAATAGTAATAAGGATAAAAGTAAGAGTTAATACGATGATAAAATAGGAATAAGGACAAAAATAAGAGTTATTACGATAATAATAATAGTTATAAGGATAAAAATAAGAGTTATTACGATAATAATAATAGAAATAAGGATAAAAATAAGCGTTATTACATAATAAAAATAGGAATATGGCTGAAAGTAGTAGTTATAATGATAATAATAACAGAAATAAGGATAATAATAAGAGTTATTACGATAATAATAATAGTAATAAGGATATAAGTGGGAGTTAATACGATGATAAAATAGGAATAAGGATAAGAATAAGAGTTATTACGATAATAATAATAGGTATAAGTAAAAAATAAGAGTTATTACGATAATAATAATAGTTATAAGGGTAAAAATAAGAGTTATTACGATAATAATAATAGGTATAAGTAAAAAATAAGAGTTATTACGATAATAATAATAATTATAAGGATAAAAATAAGAGTTATTACGATAATAATAATAGAAATATGGATAAACGTAGGAGTTATTACATAATAAAAATAGGAATATGGCTGAAAGTGATAGTTATAATGATAATAATAACAGAAATAAGCATAAAAATAAGAGTTATTACGATAATAATAATGGAAATAAGGATAAAAATAAGAGTTATTACGTTAATAATAATAGTAATGAGGATAAAAGTAAGAGTTAATACGATGATAAAATAGGAATAAGGACAAAAATAAGAGTTATTACGATGATACAATAGGAATAAGGACAAGAACAAGAGTTATTACGATAATAATAATAGTTATAAGGATAAAAATAAGAGTTATTACGATAATAATAATAGTAATAAGGATAAAAGTGGGAGTTAATACGATGATAAAATAGGAATAAGGACAAAAATAAGAGTTATTACGATAATAATAATAGTAATAAGGATAAAAGTAAGAGTTAATACGATGATAAAATAGGAATAAGGACAAAAATAAGAGTTATTACGATAATAATAATAGTTATAAGGATAAAAATAAGAGTTATTACGATAATAATAATAGAAATAAGGATAAAAATAAGCGTTATTACATAATAAAAATAGGAATATGGCTGAAAGTAGTAGTTATAATGATAATAATAACAGAAATAAGGATAATAATAAGAGTTATTACGATAATAATAATAGTAATAAGGATATAAGTGGGAGTTAATACGATGATAAAATAGGAATAAGGACAAGAATAAGAGTTATTACGATAATAATAATAGGTATAAGTAAAAAATAAGAGTTATTACGATAATAATAATAGTTATAAGGGGAAAAATAAGAGTTATTACGATAATAATAATAGGTATAAGTAAAAAATAAGAGTTATTACGATAATAATAATAATTATAAGGACAAAAATAAGAGTTATTACGATAATGATAATAGTTATAAGGATAAGAATAAGAGTTATTACGATAATAATAATAGAAATATGGATAAACGTAGGAGTTATTACATAATAAAAATAGGAATATGGCTGAAAGTAATAGTTATAATGATAATAATAACAGAAATAAGCATAAAAATAAGAGTTATTACGATAATAATAATGGAAATAAGGATAAAAATAAGAGTTATTACGATAATAATAATAGTAATAAGGATAAAAGTAAGAGTTAATACGATGATAAAATAGGAATAAGGACAAAAATAAGAGTTATTACGATAATAATAATAGTTATAAGGATAAAAATAAGAGTTATTACGATAATAATAATAGAAATAAGGATAAAAATAAGCGTTATTA
This sequence comes from Megachile willughbiella, assembly GCA_945859595.2. NCBI lineage: Eukaryota > Metazoa > Arthropoda > Insecta > Hymenoptera > Megachilidae > Megachile > Megachile willughbiella. Next base: position 5,363 of record CAMAOD020000188.1, on the reverse strand, counting down.
CATAATAAAAATAGGAATATGGCTGAAAGTAGTAGTTATAATGATAATAATAACAGAAATAAGGATAATAATAAGAGTTATTACGATAATAATAATAGTAATAAGGATATAAGTGGGAGTTAATACGATGATAAAATAGGAATAAGGACAAGAATAAGAGTTATTACGATAATAATAATAGGTATAAGTAAAAAATAAGAGTTATTACGATAATAATAATAGTTATAAGGGGAAAAATAAGAGTTATTACGATAATAATAATAGGTATAAGTAAAAAATAAGAGTTATTACGATAATAATAATAATTATAAGGACAAAAATAAGAGTTATTACGATAATGATAATAGTTATAAGGATAAGAATAAGAGTTATTACGATAATAATAATAGAAATATGGATAAACGTAGGAGTTATTACATAATAAAAATAGGAATATGGCTGAAAGTAATAGTTATAATGATAATAATAACAGAAATAAGCATAAAAATAAGAGTTATTACGATAATAATAATGGAAATAAGGATAAAAATAAGAGTTATTACGATAATAATAATAGTAATAAGGATAAAAGTAAGAGTTAATACGATGATAAAATAGGAATAAGGACAAAAATAAGAGTTATTACGATAATAATAATAGTTATAAGGATAAAAATAAGAGTTATTACGATAATAATAATAGAAATAAGGATAAAAATAAGCGTTATTACATAATAAAAATAGGAATATGGCTGAAAGTAGTAGTTATAATGATAATAATAACAGAAATAAGGATAATAATAAGAGTTATTACGATAATAATAATAGTAATAAGGATATAAGTGGGAGTTAATACGATGATAAAATAGGAATAAGGACAAGAATAAGAGTTATTACGATAATAATAATAGGTATAAGTAAAAAATAAGAGTTATTACGATAATAATAATAGTTATAAGGATAAAAATAAGAGTTATTACGATAATAATAATAGAAATAAGGATAAAAATAAGCGTTATTACATAATAAAAATAGGAATATGGCTGAAAGTAGTAGTTATAATGATAATAATAACAGAAATAAGGATAATAATAAGAGTTATTACGATAATAATAATAGTAATAAGGATATAAGTGGGAGTTAATACGATGATAAAATAGGAATAAGGACAAGAATAAGAGTTATTACGATAATAATAATAGGTATAAGTAAAAAATAAGAGTTATTACGATAATAATAATAGTTATAAGGGGAAAAATAAGAGTTATTACGATAATAATAATAGGTATAAGTAAAAAATAAGAGTTATTACGATAATAATAATAATTATAAGGACAAAAATAAGAGTTATTACGATAATGATAATAGTTATAAGGATAAGAATAAGAGTTATTACGATAATAATAATAGAAATAAGGATAAAAATAAGCATTATTACATAATAAAGATAGGAATATGGTTGAAAGTAATAGTTATAATGATAATAATAACAGAAATAAGGATAAAAATAGGAGTTATTACGATAATAATAATAGAAATATGGATAAACGTAGGAGTTATTACATAATAAAAATAGGAATATGGCTGAAAGTAATAGTTATAATGATAATAATAACAGAAATAAGCATAAAAATAAGAGTTATTACGATAATAATAATGGAAATAAGGATAAAAATAAGAGTTATTACGATAATAATAATAGTAATAAGGATAAAAGTAAGAGTTAATACGATGATAAAATAGGAATAAGGACAAAAATAAGAGTTATTACGATAATAATAATAGTTATAAGGATAAAAATAAGAGTTATTACGATAATAATAATAGAAATAAGGATAAAAATAAGCGTTATTACATAATAAAAATAGGAATATGGCTGAAAGTAGTAGTTATAATGATAATAATAACAGAAATAAGGATAATAATAAGAGTTATTACGATAATAATAATAGTAATAAGGATATAAGTGGGAGTTAATACGATGATAAAATAAGAGTAAGGACAAGAATAAGAGTTATTACGATAATAATAATAGGTATAAGCAAAAAATAAGAGTTATTACGATAATAATAATAGTTATAAGGGTAAAAATAAGAGTTATTACGATAATAATAATAGGTATAAGTAAAAAATAAGAGTTATTACGATAATAATAATAATTATAAGGATAAAAATAAGAGTTATTACGATAATAATAATAGTTATAAGGATAAAAATAAGAGTTATTACGATAATAATAATAGTAATAAGGATAAAAGTAAGCATTATTACATAATAAAGATAGGAATATGGTTGAAAGTAATAGTTATAATGATAATAATAACAGAAATAAGGATAAAAATAGGAGTTATTACGATAATAATAATAGTAATAAGGATAAAAGTAAGAGTTAATACGATGATAAAATAGGAATAAGGACAAAAATAAGAGTTATTACGATAATAATAATAGTTATAAGGATAAAAATAAGAGTTATTACTATAATAATAATAGAAATAAGGATAAAAATAAGCGTTATTACATAATAAAAATAGGAATATGGCTGAAAGTAGTAGTTATATTGATAATAATAACAGAAATAAGGATAATAATAAGAGTTATTACGATAATAATAATAGTAATAAGGATATAAGTGGGAGTTAATACGATGATAAAATAGGAATAAGGATAAGAATAAGAGTTATTACGATAATAATAATAGGTATAAGTAAAAAATAAGAGTTATTACGATAATAATAATAGTTATAAGGGTAAAAATAAGAGTTATTACGATAATAATAATAGGTATAAGTAAAAAATAAGAGTTATTACGATAATAATAATAATTATAAGGATAAAAATAAGAGTTATTACGATAATAATAATAGAAATATGGATAAACGTAGGAGTTATTACATAATAAAAATAGGAATATGGCTGAAAGTGATAGTTATAATGATAATAATAACAGAAATAAGCATAAAAATAAGAGTTATTACGATAATAATAATGGAAATAAGGATAAAAATAAGAGTTATTACGTTAATAATAATAGTAATGAGGATAAAAGTAAGAGTTAATACGATGATAAAATAGGAATAAGGACAAAAATAAGAGTTATTACGATGATACAATAGGAATAAGGACAAGAACAAGAGTTATTACGATAATAATAATAGTTATAAGGATAAAAATAAGAGTTATTACGATAATAATAATAGTTATAAGGATAAAAATAAGAGTTATTACGATAATAATAATAGTAATAAGGATAAAAGTGGGAGTTAATACGATGATAAAATAGGAATAAGGACAAAAATAAGAGTTATTACGATAATAATAATAGTAATAAGGATAAAAGTAAGAGTTAATACGATGATAAAATAGGAATAAGGACAAAAATAAGAGTTATTACGATAATAATAATAGTTATAAGGATAAAAATAAGAGTTATTACGATAATAATAATAGAAATAAGGATAAAAATAAGCGTTATTACATAATAAAAATAGGAATATGGCTGAAAGTAGTAGTTATAATGATAATAATAACAGAAATAAGGATAATAATAAGAGTTATTACGATAATAATAATAGTAATAAGGATATAAGTGGGAGTTAATACGATGATAAAATAGGAATAAGGACAAGAATAAGAGTTATTACGATAATAATAATAGGTATAAGTAAAAAATAAGAGTTATTACGATAATAATAATAGTTATAAGGGGAAAAATAAGAGTTATTACGATAATAATAATAGGTATAAGTAAAAAATAAGAGTTATTACGATAATAATAATAATTATAAGGACAAAAATAAGAGTTATTACGATAATGATAATAGTTATAAGGATAAGAATAAGAGTTATTACGATAATAATAATAGAAATATGGATAAACGTAGGAGTTATTACATAATAAAAATAGGAATATGGCTGAAAGTAATAGTTATAATGATAATAATAACAGAAATAAGCATAAAAATAAGAGTTATTACGATAATAATAATGGAAATAAGGATAAAAATAACAGTTATTACGATAATAATAATAGTAATAAGGATAAAAGTAAGAGTTAATACGATGATAAAATAGGAATAAGGACAAAAATAAGAGTTATTACGATAATACTAATAGTTATAAGGATAAAAATAAGAGTTATTACGATAATAATAATAGAAATAAGGATAAAAATAAGCGTTATTACATAATAAAAATAGGAATATGGCTGAAAGTAGTAGTTATAATGATAATAATAACAGAAATAAGGATAATAATAAGAGTTATTACGATAATAATAATAGTAATAAGGATATAAGTGGGAGTTAATACGATGATAAAATAGGAGTAAGGACAAGAATAAGAGTTATTACGATAATAATAATAGTTATAAGGATAAAAATAAGAGTTATTACTATAATAATAATAGAAATAAGGATAAAAATAAGCGTTATTACATAATAAAAATAGGAATATGGCTGAAAGTAGTAGTTATAATGATAATAATAACAGAAATAAGGATAATAATAAGAGTTATTACGATAATAATAATAGTAATAAGGATATAAGTGGGAGTTAATACGATGATAAAATAGGAATAAGGACAAGAATAAGAGTTATTACGATAATAATAATAGGTATAAGTAAAAAATAAGAGTTATTACGATAATAATAATAGTTATAAGGGTAAAAATAAGAGTTATTACGATAATAATAATAGGTATAAGTAAAAAATAAGAGTTATTACGATAATAATAATAATTATAAGGATAAAAATAAGAGTTATTACGATAATAATAATAGTTATAAGGATTAGAATAAGAGTTATTACGATAATAATAATAGTATTAAGGATAAAAATAAGCATTATTACATAATAAAGATAGGAATATGGTTGAAAGTAATAGTTATAATGATAATAATAACAGAAATAATGATAAAAATAAGAGTTATTACGATAATAATAATAGAAATATGGATAAACGTAGGAGTTATTACATAATAAAAATAGGAATATGGCTGAAAGTAATAGTTATAATGGTAATAATAACAGAAATAAGCATAAAAATAAGAGTTATTACGATAATAATAATGGAAATAAGGATAAAAATAAGAGTTATTACGTTAATAATAATAGTAATGAGGATAAAAGTAAGAGTTAATACGATGATAAAATAGGAATAAGGACAAAAATAAGAGTTATTACGATGATACAATAGGAATAAGGGCAAGAACAAGAGTTATTACGATAATAATAATAGTTATAAGGATAAAAATAAGAGTTATTACGATAATAATAATAGTTATAAGGATAAAAATAAGAGTTATTACGATAATAATAATAGTAATAAGGATAAAAGTGGGAGTTAATACGATGATAAAATAGGAATAAGGACAAAAATAAGA